>CM052450.1:19202347-19251371 GCA_028533085.1 Varecia variegata | reverse complement strand
GCAAAACAGATTCACACAGGCCCCTCTGCCAAAACCTGGAAGCACATTTATTTTCCTCAAAACATCTCCTGGGATTGGGGACAGGGGCTATAGTTGAAAGGAAGGGAGGGAGAGGGGAAGGGGTAATTCTGTCTTACAGACGGCAATACGAAGGTCAAGAAATGCCTGTTCTCCCAGAGAAACTACAATTAGAACCTAGGAGTGATGCTTCCTCATCTTTTGCTGCCTCTTATTGGCGAGATCCTTGCCCTAACTATTTAGTGATGTCGGAGCCCGCTGCCTCCTCTTGGCCCCTGTGATAAGGTCATAATAAGCTGCCTGGGTTCTGATCCTTTGTTTAAGCTCCCAGAGCCTCCTGCACCTTTAAGCTCTCCCTGACTGCTCTGGTGTATCTAGCTGAACGACCTTTCTAGATCTGCGCCAATCAGGCCCCTGCTTTGGGCTGTGTCAGGCGTTAGTTATCTTTTCCCATGTGTGTCCCATCTGCCCCGCTAGCCTGGGTTCCCCAGGAGTCTTGTCTTCCTCATCCTCACCCTCAGGCTGCACGGAGCACGTGGATACCCGCACTCGAGACACTGATGCTGCCGCCAGAGATGATGGCACCGAGTCCTTCCCGGGGGCTGCATGGCCGTGCTCCACCCAGGCTCCCTCTTTCTTTCCTTGTCCACACTGAGCACCCGTGGAAGGCTGCGGAGGACGATGGAATGCCGAGGGCAGGGGTTGGTTTGGCAGCACCTGGCAGTGAGCTGCCTTGGGGGATGGTGGTCCACGGGGGCCTTACCACTGCGTCCCTGGAACGCCTCCCTGTCTTTGGAATCTCTCCGGTCTCCCCGCTCCCCAAACCCATCAGGCCTGCAAGCTGTTGCTTTTGTGTTTGGAGAAGGGCATGGAAGCTCTGACTTCATATCTGCTGGCCTAAAAGCCCTGGTCTTGGCATTTTCAGGGACCGGGAAGTATGAAGACGTGCTTCGGTGGTTTTGCTATAGTCTGTGATTACACGGTCTGATGGAACAAAGTCTTTAGTGCTCAAACATGCTTTTTATAAAATCCCAAAACACTTCTCTTGGAGTCTTCTGTTCCTTAGCTCTGCCCAGCTCAGCATCAGACCTGTAAAAAGATCTTTCTGAGGTTTCGGTGCTGTTTTCAGGGCGCGTGCGTGCGTGTGGGGGTGGGGTGGGGGGGGCAGAGGGAGAGCGAGCACACGGCATGGAAATGGAGAGATTCGGACGTGCAGATGGACGTGGAGCGCCTGTGTCAACAGGATAAGCAGCTCAAAGAGGAGAGAGAACGTTCTGCTATTCAAAGATGCTTTCCCGTTTGCGTGCTGATGGTAGCTCTCACTCGCCTGGAGTTGGGAGAGCTCCCGTCCTTCCTCCCCTTCCTGTTCCCACTGCTTGGCGTCCCAGAGCATTCCTCATGGCTCAGGCCATGGCCAGCAGCCATGCAGGTGTGTCCCAGGGCTGCGGCCCAGGAACAATGCTGCTCTTTGTGGGCTCTGGCCTCAGTGCTCCCTTATCAAAGCCCTGGGGTTTTTAGGCACCATGGGCAGGAGAGGCTGGGCCCGGACAGCCCCGTGTACCCTTCACCCACTAAGGGAGAGGCTGTTTTCGTGCTAAGCAGATCTCCCGCTGAGGGGCCCAGAAATGCACTGGGCACCTGCAGGTGGACGGTCCTCGCCTCAGAGGATTGACGTCACCCATGCTGTCTCCAGGCAGGAGCAGGAGGGAGGCGTAGACAAGCATGGGGTCAGAAAGAGGGTCCGTCGGTGGGCATCACCTTTGGGTATGACGCAGATGAGCAGTGGGGCTTCTCAACACCGTCCCATCCCAGAAGGGTCGTTGGGAGGTTCAGCCCATGGAATAAGAATGCTGTGGGGTTCCGGAATCTCTGTGCCTCCCTACGCTTGCCAAGGGGCTCCCGTGCAGTCATTGGTGGCAAAACCCATACAAGGAATGTGGCCCAGGTGCTTATCTTTGGGGGTACAAGGGAAGGGGGCAGCTGGGGAGACTGGAGTCTCATTCCAGAAGAGTGGGGAGAAGAGGAGCCAACACCCCCACCCCAAGATAGATGTGCTATGGCAGCTTAAAAAAAAAAGACCAATATGCTGAATTTTTGGAGCTTGTTAGAAGAAAGGAAGAGTTTCAGGGGGCCTCAGCCTGTATCAACCCAAAGTGGTCCCCAATGCCCCTGTTATCCCAGCAAGCCCAGGCTGGCATGTCTCCTGCCACGAGGCCTGCACCCCTCACCCCATCCCCCTGCACCTGACTTCACTCTCAGGAAGGCAAATTCAGGGAGACTCTGGCACCTAGAAGGCTAGGCCTTCTGGCTGAGCTGTGGCCCCTCCAGGACAGGTGACTGCGGCTGACCCAGCAGCTATCCGTGGGGACCCCGCCTCAGATCCAAGCATTTTGCCACTGATGGGCTTGTATTGATTTCTTCTGCCGCCACCCTTTCCTTCACTCCCACCCCCACCCCCACCCCCGTCTCCTGCCCTCCCCTGTCCTTACTGAGTCACCTCGATGTCTCCTGCCCCCTTGGCCGTCATTTCTCTCTGCCAAGGAGCCTCCAGAGAGAGCCTTGAGAAAGCCGGAAAACACCGGCAGCCTTGACTCTGCCACCACTGAGCTGTGTGTCATTGTCTCTGGGCCTCAGTTTCCCCATCTCTAAGGTGGTCATTAAGTCTCTGCTTCCATGGAGTGAGCACTGCTATGGAGTGTGTCCTTCCCCCTGCGCACCTGATGTGGGATGTTGTCCACAGGCTTCCACCTGGGTTAGAGCAGCCTTCCCCTACGCTTCTAGACCGGGCAGGGTCAGAGAGAGGTAACAGCCCTTCCTGCTGGTGAAAATGCCTTTGTCTCTGGAAGCACTTTTAATTCTTCAAGCCCTGTCCTCCCCTATAACTATTAATAGAAACATAGCAGCAGGCAGGGCAGCTGTTACCTATACAGGTTGAGTATCCCTTGTCTGAAATACTTGGGATCAGAAGTGTTTCAGATTTCAGATTTTGGGGGATTCTGGAACATTTGCATTATACCAGTTCAGCATCCCAAATTCAAAAATCCAAAATCTGCAATGCTCCAATAAGCCTTCCTGTGCAGTAGCATGTGAGTGCTCAAAAACTTCCAGATTTTGGAGCATTTTGGATTTCAGATTTTCAGATTTGAGATGCTCAACCTGTATTTTACAGATTGGTGAAAAAAGACCCAGAAAAGTTAAGTCCTTCCCTAGGGATCCATGGACACTGGAGATTAATGTAAATTAGTAGAAAAAGCACCAGTCTGGGGCCAGATGGTCTGACCTTGAGAAAGTCACTGAAGTCCCTAGGCACTGATTTCTTGTCCATAAAGTGACAATAACAATGATCTCAGGGTCACACAAAAGAATGCAGGTGAAAGCAGTTTGCAAATGTGTAAAGCACTTCCTGGTGGCACAGAGAGCATGGTGGCATTCCCACGCTGCCTCCCACCTCTCCACGTCTCTCCTGCTTTGCTGTTCCCATCAGGAACTAAGTGCAATCTCCCAGGTTATTTCTCTGGGTGGAAGCGGGTAGAAATTCTGCCTGGCCCCTAATCTCCCTTTGGTTCTTTCTCTCCAGACTGTAAATTCACCTGCCACCCGGAGTGCCGCAACCTGATCCAGCTGGACTGCAGCCATCAGGAGGGCTCGTCCCAGGACAGACCCTCTCCAGAGAACACCCTCACCCCGACCTTCAGCCAGGTAGGCAGCAACGCGTGTGGACCAGGCTGGGAACAGCCTCTGCGGGTGCTCCGGGCTCCACTTTGCCTCCCAGGAGCTCTGGTGCTCAGGAGGTGGCATGAGGCTTCAGTATGCCATGTGTGCTCAATGTTGGGGTCCTCCTCTAGCCAGATGGAGTCTATAGGCACACCCCTTTCCAAGGGGACTGGGGCAGTGACATGGAGAGGTCTGAAGATAGTCAAAGTCCCCTGTAGCTCTCCCCAAGCACAGAACCTATTTCAGCCTAGGGCTCTGAGCCAGAGGTGTGGGTGTGGGTCAGGGGAGGTCCCAGAGAAGCCTTCCGAAGGCCCTTTGGGGTAGTGGGGGTGATGGGGCGAAGGCTTCTTAAGCACATCCTCCAGCCAGGTCAGATCAGCCTTCAAAGGGGCAGGACAAATGTTTCTTCCCTGTGTTAAAGGACCAGGAAATTGATGTCCAAAATAGCTTTTGGTTCTGGGTTATGCCAAGACATTTGAAATATGATGTTTCTGAACTTTGGTGTCTAGGATTTAGAATGGAAACAGAGGAATGCATTTATTGATTCTTGCAGTGAACAAGCATTTATTAACTCTCTACTATGTGCCAAGCACTGGCGAGAGTGGGGGTAATAAATGATACATCCTGATTCTTGTCCTCAGAGAGCTTGCATTCTGGCAGAGGAGGCAGAATACAACCAAATGGTATATACTGTGAGGCATGGAGTGATACAAGTACAAAGCAAATGTTTTTGGTACATAGTGCATTTGTTTCTGCTGAGAGAAATCAGGGAAGACTTCCCAGAAGTGGTGATGTTTGCTCTAAGTCTTAGCGTGTGAGTTGAAGGTTGCCAGCCAGGGAAGTAAGGAGTGTTCCAGGAGATCATCCTTTTGTTTATTTTCCAAATATGTTTTGAGTGTTCACCATGTGCCACACCCAGAAAGCCAAGGACTTAGTAATGAAGGGAACAGACATGGCCCCTGTCCATCCTGTGCTTACAGTAGGGTCTGTAAGGGAAGATCCCAGGATGGTCTGAGAGACAATAATTGGGGACCCAGATGCTGGGTGGGGGGCTCGAGAACAGCTCCAAGTCCCCAGAGTAGCTCCCCGCATGACTTTTCTGGCCATGATATACATGATCAACTGTGTCCAAATGCCTGAGTGGGTGTCACTCGCCTCCCTGCTATTCCCTCATGCCTTTTTCTCCCCCAGGGAAAGTATTACTAGAAAGCAAGTATGATGTATGTTTTTATAAAGATGGTATTGAATTGGTTCTAAGATGTGTAGTTTAAAATTCTGGGCCAGTCACAGTGGCTCACACCTGTAATCCCAGCACTTTGGGAGTCTGAGGTGGGAGGAATGGCTTGAAGCCAGGAGTTCCAGACCAGCCTGGGCAACATAGCAAGACCCTGTCTCTACCAAAAAATTTTTTTTCTTTTTGTTAAATCAGCCAGTTGTAAGCTCTAGTTCTGGTTTTTTTAAAAAAAAATAGCCAGGTATGGTGCCGTAGTCCACCTACTCAGGTGGCTGAGGCAGGAGGATCACTCGAGCCCAGGAGTTCGAGGCTACAGTGAGGTATGATGATGCCACTGCACTGCAGCCTGGGCGACAGAGCAAGATTCTGTCTCTTTAAAAAAAAATGCCAGGCATGGTGGCTCACGCCTATAATCCTAGTGCTCTAGGAAGTTGAGGGGGGAGGATCACTTGAGGTCAGGAATTTGAGAGCAGCCTGAGCAAGAGCGAGACCCCCATCTCTACAAAAAAATAGAAAAATTAGCCAGGTGTGGTGGCATGCACCTGTAGTCCCAGCTACTTGGAAGGCTGAGGCAGGAGGATTCCTTGATCCTAAGAGCTTAATGTTGCAGTGAGCTGTGATGAGCCACTGCACTCTAGCCCAGGAGACAGAGCAAGATCCTGTCTCAAAAAAAAAAAAAATCTGTGCATCCTCTATAGACTTTGGAATGGTAACTGTTTATAGTGTGGCCTGAATGTAGCCAGCTCTCTTGGGAGGGCCTTGCCCTTAGCCAGAACCTGTCCATCCAGTGGGGGACGGTGGAAGGAGAGGGGCACATCTGACTCCCAGGGCACCGATGAGCGATGCAGAATTTTGCTGAACGTTTTCTTTAAAAGGCGAAGGATGGAGGCTACATAGCACGCCACATAGCAACATTTCCTAAAAATCTTGTTTAAACAAACTTTTATTGTTCTAATTTGCTTTTCTCTTTGGGAGCTTCCAATTCTCTCCCCTCTCCTTGCTCCTTAACCCTGCCCACGCCCCACCCTGGAGCCCAGCTGTCCCCACTGCTTCCTGGGTCTCCTCATTGGGTCTTTCTCTATTTGTTCCTCTAGAGCAGCAGGTCTCAAAAGGGGGCATATGTCCTTGGTGGGGGGGACATCGGCAATGTCTGGAGACATGTGTGGTTGTCACAACTTGGGGGATGCTACTGACTCCTAGTAGAGTCCAGGGATGCTGCTAAACATCCCGTGTTGCGTAGGACAGCCCCACGACAAGGAATTACCTGGCCCCATATGGCCACTGTGCTGAGATTGAGAAACTCTGCCCTGGAGCAGGTCAGCCAGCTCCCAGGTGTGGTGGCAAAAGGCCCAGGGAAGGGCCTGGGATCTGCTGTGTGCGCTCTCCCATCCCCTGAATGTCAGCAGAGAAGAGGTGCTTTCAGGTCTGGGTTTTTGGAAACAGAGTGACCCCCTTTCCTCTGTTGGAGAGAGGAGTCAAGCTCAGAACCTTCCGGCAAGCTAAATTAGGGCTGCGCCTAGAGCAGAACCACCACTGAAATATCACAGGGGAAGGAGCCGAGAGTCCCGCATGGGTGCTGAGCAGCCCCGGCTGGCAGACAGCCTTGCGTGGGGTTTGCTCTCGGGCCGGCTGGATCGGGCTGCTGTGTTTGCCTTGGACAGGCCTGACTGCATGCTTCAGCAGAACTGGGGCAGGACCGAGCCTTCTATCAATAAAACCCGGGCCCCGCTCCAGGCCCACTCGCCTTTTCTAAAAAGCTTGTTTGTGCTGATTTCCGCCTTGGCTTGAATTTCTGTTAAATACCGAAATGGAACTTTCTTTCACCTTGACATCACCACCTGGGCTGAGTTAACCTCGTGTGCGAGGGCCATTTTCTTGGGGGATTTATTGTAGCAGGGGCCCAGGTCAGAGCTCAGCGAGCTTGGGGGCACGTGACTGTTTGGAGGGCTCATCTTGGTAGCATTTCTCCTCTGCTCTTTGAGGAAATAAAGTCAATGATTTTTCTCCAACCAGAGAGAACCACTCTTCATTAACATTTTTATATGTTCTTCCTGTACAGTCATACATTTTTCAAAACGTGGTTGAGACCATCTGTAGATAAGCACTTGGCCCCAACACTTGAAAAGCAATAATCCCCAGGTCTGTCTTCTCTCTGCCATGCCAGGGGGAGGCAGCGGGGGAGGAAGGAGGAACAGGCGTGCGAGGGGGCAGGGATGGGCCCCGGCGCCCCCAACTGCAAACTCACAAGGCCATCCGGGTTGGCCTGTCTCTTGCAGGCATCAGAAACAGAGGAAGGGGGGCTGGTGGCCGCCTGTGTTTTTGTCAGCTCCAGAAGCAGTGGTTTTGGAGTCTTTTCTTGGAGATCTCTAGGTCTGTGATGTCTGACTCTTCCTTGGGCACCCAAGTGTCACTGAGCAAATCTCCTTCAAGCCTACCCCCGTCCGTTCTTCAGTTTAAGCCTCTTTGCTAGAGCACATCATTGCTATTGGCTGAAGACCCAATCAATTGCCAAAACAGCTGCAGTTCCTTTATTTAGGGGCATGTCCCGAAGGATTTATACTTCCAGTCATCTTAAAGGTGCTCTTATCACGTCATCTCTGGGATGAAAAACCCTCAGTGGCTTCCCAGTGCCCTTGTGATAAAGTGAGACCTCTGATGGTTTGGCCCAGTTCTTTCATTGCCCATGGGGAAGCTGATCCCAAGGGGAGTCTTTGTCCTTGCCCGCTACTGTAGATTCTCATTATAACCCACTGCAACCCAGGGGAATCCTGGCAGCTGTGTCCTTCTGGCCTTTGGTGCCACTTTGCTTGGTACTTGGAATGCACAGATTACAAAACAGAAACATAAGCACTCCCCTTTCCACTCAAATCCCTTGTGGCCAGCGCTCAGATCCACTCACATCCAACAGACCCAAATTCCTCCCTGCTCCTTCTGGCCCCCCAGAGACTCTGAGAAGCAACCTTGGACTTCAGGCTCTCAGGCCCCTGGCTGCAGAAGCCAGCCCCTCCCACTGCAGTTCTCAAACCTCATCAGGCACCTTCCACACTTAAGATTCACCATATCCATGCTCTACCTGTACTATTATTTACTTCATATACCTCTTTAAATAGACTCATTTTATTAAACTGAAATAAACATATTAAAGGAGATTTTCAAATATCTTTGAACCACTGGTTTGATATACTTAGGATTTTTTTCCCTGACACACATTAAATTAATACTTAATCTCTAAAATCTGTGTGTCTAAGGACTGCCTTAAATTCATTCCGCAAGTACTTATTACGCCAGGCTCTTTGGGTGCCATTTGTGGAAGACGCTGCCTTACAGAGCTACTGTCTTTGGTTGTCCGGTGCTTGGACTCCCAGGGCACAGGGTCGGCGGAGTGCCTCGGGGCAGTGTGAGCCATGGAGGGAGCTCCTGAGATGCTGGGAAGGAAATTCCAGCATCCTTACTGGTACCAAGGTGCGCTGCCAAAGCAGATCTGTGTGCGTGGATAAGGAAGAGTGCAATGAAGACAAGTCCACCCACAGCACACAGGTGACCAGGCCATTTGTATTTTGTATGTCCGTATACGCGTGTGTATGTAAATGCAGGGCAAGGGTCTGGCCAGTGCCCGGCTAACTACCGAAAGAGACTTTACCTCGGGAGGGGGTGGAAATAGAAAGAGATGGAGTGAGGTTCTCAACTTTTGCTGTTCCCGTCTGTGCTGTCTGACTAGCCAAATGCTTTCATATGCTCCTAATATAATATTTTTAAAGGGCAATAAATGTTTCCTTAAAGAAAAGGGAGAACCTTGGCCTGGGTGACTGAAGAGCTAGGTCCTAATCCGGATTGTGTCCGCGAATTACTTGCCTTTCCAGTTTCTCTGAGCCTCAGGTTCTCTGAGCAGTGGGACCGCACAGGGTGGTGGTCGTGCGGCTCCCGTGAGATGCGCTGTGTGGACAAAACGGCGACGACCGCGGGGAACAGTCCTGGGCCATCGCTGGTACCCAGGACGGCCTTATTGGGTATTTTTTTTTAATGCTTTATGATTATTTATTTTTTATTTTTTTATTATTTATTTTTTTTATTTATTATAGCTTATTATGGGGGTACAACCGTTCTGGTTAAGTATATTGCCCATGTACTGGGTATTTTTGATCATGTCACCCCGGCGATGAAAACCGTCAGTGGCTTCCTGTTGCCCTCAGAACGAGTCTAAATCTGGATTCGAAACCCTTCATGGTCTAGCCCTGCCAACTGGTAAAAATCCCAGGAAGTTGGGTTACTGTCCTGGATATAAAACCAGGACACTGACTGTGGCTGGGCCGCCCACTTACTGCCGTGGGACTGACAGTTATCCCTCCTACCACTGAGGCCCCCGTCACTGTTGCCCTCTGTAGATGACTCTGGCCCCGCTCACCAAAGGGACAGGTGGCTTGCGGAGCCCCGGCGTGGATCAGCCCCGTGGGCCCTGCTGCCTTTCTGCCGACGACCCCGCGCCGCGCACCGCAAGCACGGACCCGGCCGCTGCCACGCATAGCGGGGCCCCTGCTGCAGTCGCCCCTCACCCCCGCAGCAGCAGAGGAGTTTCCTGGCTCCTGGCCCTTTGCTGCCTCCTGCAGACACACCGCCGTCTCCGTTACCCGCGGCTCTGCCTTTCCCGGCGCTTCGGGAGGGGAAGCGCCCACGGCCCGGCCCGCCCTGTCCCTCGGCCCAACCGCCTCTTGTTGAACCCGGGACTACCACACGGGGGAGCCAGGGAGCAAGGAGGGAAGCGCCTGGAAGCGGAGGAGCCGGGCGTGGGGGGGTGTCCCGGCTAGAGGCCCTGGGGTCCCTCCTGGTCTTGAGGGACCCACCTGCACGCCTCTCAGGAGGTGCAGGGTCCTGGGTCTCTTCTGAAAATTTCAATAGATGCTTATCAAATTGAATTGTAAGGTTTTTAATATGACACATGAAGTGGTATAATGTCACTTGATAGGTAGACTGTGATAAGATAAAGATGTACGGACGGTCCCTGACTTACGATGGTCCTACTTAGGATTCTTTGACTTTGCAATGGTGCGAAAGAGATATGCATTCAGTAGAAACCATACTTTGGTCCACTATCCAATCAATTGATATCGAGAGCATATTCTGTCATTCTCTGGCTGCCGCAAAGAAGAGGAGGCTCACCACCTCCAGTTGGCATGGCATGAATATCAGGTAAGTCGGAGACTAGGGTCTCAGATCTAGTCTCTCCTGGCAGGTTGGGAGAGTTGGGGAGCAGAACCCACCAGACCCTGCCTAGTCTCTCAGTCGTATTTCCTTCGCTTTCAAGTCTAAAATTGGGCACTGATTTCTATTCAGACTCTTGCCCTTGATAAGGAACTGATTGCCTCTCTCAGGGGATTCCATAGGCAGCCAGATGAGAGCCAGCCCTCCCCCCCCCCGCCCCATACGTGGGGAAGGAAGGAACCAGTTCTCCCACTCCTTCCGCCCCACTCTGGCTACGTCTGGGACAGCTCCCTCCACGGTTCCTTCACGGATTCCCTGCCACGCTCCCAAAGCCGGAAGTGCTGGCCAAAGCTGTCAGTGGTCCGCCTGCACTAGGTGGACAACCATCCCTCCCGGGAGCCGCCCTGGGGCCTATCTGAGCAGCCAGGCTGCACCAACTGGCACCCAGTTCTCATCAGGCAGAGTGGAAACGCTTCCCAGCAGGGAGGCACCTCAGGTCCTGGCTGCAAGGAGCGATGACAGAGCTCGAGTACTTATTTCTGTAGAGATCCTTAAGCCCTGAGACATTGCTCAGCCCTACCCACCTTCTGCCCTAGAAGCAGTGGACTGCCCGAGATGACCCGTGGCTGGGCCAGCTCAGCCCTTGAGGTCTGAGGTTGGGGACAAAAAGACGCTCCTTGCTAGACACGTCTTGCTCACATCTCACACTGCTGACCACGCTGCCCTGGGCATTGGAGGACTGGCCCTTTCTGGAGAGGGGCAGGTGAGAGAGAGGGTTGTTGATCAGGAGCATCTTTGGTCGTTCTCTATCCTCACTAAGGGAGAGGGTAATTAGAGGGCAGAATCCCTGACTCAGACACTGTCATGGGCACTTGAGGGCCTCTGCCTCTTCTTGTGGACGACTGTTAACTGTCTTCAGTCTTCGTAAGCCCCAGGGCCTGTCGAAGCTGTTAGCCTGGCAGCCTGGCAGAAGCGTGGTGTGGGCTAGCACTCCTGAGAACCTAAGTGGTGGACAGCCACTCACCTCTTACGGTAGGAAGTCATCTGGGGGAAAACTGAGCTCTCTGCTGCACACAGCCACTTAAGGCCAGAAATCACTGCTCTAGGGATGGTGGGCAGCATTCTTAAGATGCGACCCAGATAGGACGTCTGGGAAACGGTGCCTCCGAGAGTCACACAGAAGCTGTGGGAGGTGTGGTTGTTATTGGGGAATACATGTCAGGAAGGAGGGGGTGGCTGGGGGGGGTGTGGGGGGGGACATAGGAGGAGAATTTGACAGGCAGAGAAAACAGCAAGAGCAACACCACAAGAGGGCAGGATGGTTTCTGGGAATGCAAATAGAATTTTGTGCGCTGTAACGAGGGATGCTTGCTTGCGGCTGGTGCTGGTGTGAACGGTTGGCTGGCCGTGCATCTTGAAGGGCCTTAAAGGACTGGCTCCTGGAGTCGATGGAGGAGGGACAATTGTAATGGAAACTTAGACACAGGGGTTCTGTGTTTGAAATCTGCTCCTACCAGTTACTTTCTTGGGCAAAGTGACCCTTCTGGACCTCAGTTTACTCATCTGTAAAATACCCTCTTGCAGGAATGTGAGGATTAAGTGAGATAATGAAATGTGTAAGAGCTTGGTGACTTGAATAGACCTTCTTATTTAATGTCATTCTCCTAGATGATACATTATGAGAAGGCAGGGACTGTGTCTTCTTCATGCTTGAACCCGAACACCCAGCCTGGTGCTTGCCATGCAGAAGGTACCCAGTAAATATTTGTTAAATGAATGAATGAAATAATATGCAACTAGAACCTGATACATAGTAATTATTCAATAATCATGCATTGAAATCTGGGTAGAAGGATTTATGATAGGGAACTTGATTCAATGTTGATCTTAGAAGGGTAACTTTGGCAACAAGGGGGTGTGGAGTTTGGAGGAGGCGGAGATGGGAACAAAGGGAACTCCTGGAAGGCTTTGCAGCAATCTAGGTCAGTGCATTCACCAAGACAGGAAATACTGAAGGAGGAGGAGCAGGTGGAGGGTGAGGCAGGGAATAGTGGGCTCAATTTTGGACGTGTTGAGACTGAACCTCCAGTGGGTAGGGCTGGGTACTCAGTGAGCTGTTGCAGGTACCCATCCGGAGATGGCTGGAGGAGAAAGAATTATAAGCCCTGAGTCTTTCAGGTGTGGTTGATACCATTGGCATTGATGAAACTAACCCCCACCCCCGGGAGAGCAGGGGCATACATGGGGAGAAGAGAAGACCCCAGTGAGCTAAAGGGAAGAGGCATAGACAGACTGAGAAAGTGGCTCCTAACTCATTTGCAATGGACTATAATTGCAAGCAATATGGTTACTAAGAGAGCAATTCCAGGAGTAAACCATGAGGCCACAGAGTGTGGACTTCAAGAACTTGGGATCTGGAGTCAGAGCTACCCGGATTGATATACCGCTCCATTAACTAGTATGTGTGACTACGTGAGGTTACTTAGCCTATCTGAACTTAGCCTTTCCTCTCTGTAAAATAATGATAATAAACGTAGCTTCCTCATAGGTTTGTTGTAGGGATTAAGTGAAACGACGCACATTGGTGTTACTAGTACAGTGTCTGCACAGACTAGCTAATAATGATTTCAAAATACGTTTCAGGAGTTGGGTGGCACCTCACCCTGGTTTTTAGTTTCTGCATATGTTGGTAGGTCATTAGGCCCTAAATCTGATCTCCACTCCTGACACCCTTCAACTGAACCAATGAGGAAACCTGAAGTCCAAAGTTGCTGAAGATACCATATCAAGCTGGAGGTGGATCTGGGACTAGAATACCAGCTCCTGACTTCCAGTCTTGTACCACAGCTTTTCTAGAACATGCAGAACCACAGGGTAGGTCCCACAAGGGAATCTGGCCACATGACAGGATTGCACTTGAGAAAGGAAGAAAGCTTAAAATAACATCTTTCATTATCTGACACTTTAAGTCATGAGAGTGGTCCATTCATCACTTCAGTGAAGCTTTCTGAACCCCGGCACGATGCCATGGATTTAGGGCTTTAGAGGCTGAGCTTTAGGCCCAGCCTCCTCTTCCTGGGTCCAGGGACAGGAACAGCCAGGTCCCATCCTTTGTGCAGTCACCTCTCAGAGGCTTAAAAGGCTATTGCTCAGGCTCTTCCACGCCCCCCCCCTTACCATCGCCAAGCTATCACTGCTATTGATTATTCATAGGGAAGAGGTTCAGACACGGTCATTAGATGCTAAGGAGAGTCCTGTCTTCCTCCCTTTGAGACCTGGGGGCTTCAGTCTGGCTTTTTCCTCCTGGAGGCTGGCCAACTTGATATATTATATATGATCTTTGCATATTTCTTCCTGTCCTAGGGTCCCTGCCAACACAGTCTCTGTTTTGCTGACTTCTTACTCATGGCTTCTTTCGAAACCTAGCTTCATTGACAGGTGGGGTTAGGGCAGGGAAACGGATGTTAACTAGAAGTCAAGAGGCTTTGAAAGTAAAGAGCTGTGATGGAACAAGTTACTTCCCTCAGTTTCCTCTTCTATAAAATGGGCATAATGTCTGCCCTCAAGGTTATAGGGTAGCCTACGTGAAGTAATGGATGTGAAAAGCCCTATTCAGACACCATGTTTGCATGTTGTTGGGAATGGCAGGGAGCAGCGCCCTAAAAGAACATAGTATCCTGAGAGCTTTCCTACCCAGGTCTGGCATCTCGTGTGTTGCTCACCGGGAGAGTCGTGTGCTGGCTCCTGGGTACCTTGGCTTGGTGTTTGAAGAGGTCGTTCTTAGCTGTATTTTAAGTTTGTACATTTTGAATGTGTAGCACTGCCGTTGCATTGCAGAGCGCCCCACGTGACGCCAGGGGAACAGTGTGGCCACAGAGAATCTGGGGCCTGTTTTATCCTTAAGTATTAGCTTCCCACTGAGTAAGGAGGTTCTTTTTATAAAGAAACGTGTGGTTCTTAGCTGGCTGGACAAAGGAAGTGGGCTGTTATTGATGGCCCAAAGACACAGAGAACTCCCGCCTCTATGGGGGAAACTCCTCCAAACAGCCTCAGAAATACCCATTTGAAGAAAAGATTGCTCCAGGCAAAGCCAGAACCTATCTTCAACCGCGTTACTGTGAGAGCTCTCCCCACAAACACCTGGTAGCTCACCCGGCTGTCTGTCTGCCTCCACTTAGTGTCTTCCTGCCACCTCCACTTAGTGTCTTCCTGCCGGAGGAAGCAGCTACTGGTACTGACAGTTCTGAGCGGAGGGTGGCCAGCGGCTGGGGCGCTGGCGCTCAGCTCTCTCCTGTCGGTGCCTGCCAGGCACTTGCAGACTTCTGGGAAAAAGACTGAGTGGGAGGATGGAGCCAAATTGGGCTGCAGTTTGAAACCCTCCTGAGCACTGACAGATTTGGCAAAGGTGGGGGAGGGAGAGGGTTCCTCATAAAAGTAACCAGAGCTTAAAATGGAGTTGGCAGCTTGGTGTGTGGGGGCTAAGTCTAGTCCTCCACCCAGCGTGTGCTTCCCCAGGACAGGGTTGTCTCGGAACCCCAAGGAAAGTCACACAGACTGGGAGAGTCCTGACAGCTCCTCTCGGCCAGCCACTATTCAGGGCGCTCCCGGGGGGCGGGGGGGTCCACAGGCCCCCAGACTCCATCAGCATGGTAGCAGGCTCTGAAGGCTGTGCTTGCTTTTCCTGCGACTCCAGGCCCTGCTGCATTTAAAGATGACAGAGTAGCCACCAAAATAGTCTCATCTCTGCTGAGAGACTGTATATCGCAGTGACTAAGAGCATAGGCCCTGGAGTCACACAGACCGGGGGCTGAGTCCCACCACACATGTCCTACTTGTGTGACTCTGAGCCTTAGTTTCCTCATCTATAGTCTCTATCTCAAGGCTGTCGGGGAAGCTAAATGACAGACTGCACGCAAATCACCTGGCACATACGGTGGTACAAACAGCGGCAGCTGTAACTACTGTTGCACCAACTGTGGTCTGAGAAGTTGTGGGGTGTCGCCCTAATTGTTTGGAAGGGATCAGCCCTAGGTGGGGCAGGATGGAGAAATGTAAAGGAGCCATCCTTGATGTTAGGAAGGACAAGATCTGGCAAAGACCCCTGTTGGCCAGATTGTCAGGAAAAGGCACGAATAACCCGGTGGTGTCTGCAGGCCCCGTTGGTATCCTGAGAGGTCCCGAGGGCCTGGTTCTGTGGGTGGGAAAGCAGCTTTCTCTCCAGGCTGCCATAACTTTGCATATGATTTGCATGTGCTTGTGGTGACCCTGCAGTTTCTTCTGGCTTTTCCAAGTTAAAATATTGCTGCTCCCAGGCAGGCCAGATATTGATTTTCTTCTTCTCCAGTTACTTCTCCAGCCGCTCTGGCCCGGCTCCCCACCCAGCCAATGGGGGCTGGGGTGGGGTGGGCTGAGGCGGTGCATGGAGAAGGGGCGGAGGATGGTGTTGACCTTACGGGGCACCGTCTGCTCCTTGAACCTGAGTCACCACAGGTGATGAGAATGGGCTCGTTGATGAAGAAACAGAGGGAATAAATCCCCGCCCCCCCAGTTCCATCCTGGCCCGTTCCTTCGCTGCATCCCTAATCTGACCTGAGGTGCCCTGAGTCCACTTGCCAGCACGGTCGTGTGGCACCCAGGTGGGTGGGGAGGCGGGGGAGTGCGCAGTGACAGCCGAGCCCGCTTTGAGGAACCTTGCAGAGGAAGTGGCTTCGGAACTGCACGGCTTGCCACCGCTGGAGGGGCAGGAAAGGCAGCCGGCGGGGGAGGTGTGGAGATGGCGCTGTGCACGCGGGGCGGAGGGAGGGAGCCGGCGCCGGGGAGATGAAACCGCAGAGGCCCTGCGAGCCGGAGAGCGGAGCGCGCGGCGAGCGGGGCGCCCGGGGCCGCCCCGGGGCTGTGCGGGCGGCTGTGCGGGCGCAGGCGGCGCAGGCACGGGAACAGGTTGCTCTGCCCGTGCCCCAGCCGCTGTGAGAAAACGCCGGCCGTGCCTGGCCTCCAGACCGACTAGCTCCCGGCGGGGCTGGGGGCTGCCGCCGCGGCAGAGCCCGGGGAGGGGTCCCCACCTCCGTCTGCCGCGTCCTGCGTCCCGAGCCCGGCCCCCTCCCACGCCCTGGCGGCCTCGGGCGGGGGCTCGGGACTAGATGACCGTGGACAGCAGCATGAGCAGTGGGTACTGCAGCCTGGATGAGGAACTGGAAGATTGCTTCTTCACTGCCAAGACCACCTTTTTCAGGAATGCGCAGAGCAAACATGCTCCAAAGGTAAACATCATAATGGAATACAAGAGCCTTTCATGTGGGGGAAATACCTTGCTCCCGACAAACACGCCAAGCCATGTGTCAGGAGAGTGGCCGGGCAGTCGCCTCTTGAACTTGCCCGCTGAGCAGACCACGGGTTGGATCCGGAGCCCTCCAGTCTGCTCCGTTTCGCGTTTCTAGTCCCTAGTCCTCTTCAAAATGGCTCGCTAGGATTTGGGGACTGCACTGGGCTCAGGGATTGGCTGCATGCTCACCTGTGCCTGTGCAGGTAACCGGGCCCGCTGTTCTGTCTCAATTTTTCCCCCAAATCCTAGCTTAGTTCTAGATGGAAGGTGGATGACACCCAGTCCCTCGGTAGGAGAGACATTCGTAGGTTGAGACTTCCGTATTGGAAGTGGCCAGAAACCATCTTAAAATGTAGTCCAGCAACTTTGCAGAAGTCCAGGGTGTTTTCAGAAGCAAACTAAAATGTCTCTCCTAGGCTGCCGTCCTGCTACCGTTTTAAATTCCTGGTTTGGGTAACCTAAAGGGCTTGTGTGTGTTCTCTGATGAGACTGTGTGTGTTTCCTAAAGGTGTCAGCTTCTAGACACCAGCAAGCCTGGGCTCCCTGGCCACTTTCCCAGCTGGCTGCAGGGCCACAGATCTGCGGGTATCTTGGAAGGAGTGGGGGCAAAGCTGTTTTTGTTTATTTGCTTTGTTATTTAGGTGAGAGGACTCCAAGCCTGGTCCTTAGAGAGGTTACCTAGACCGGACTGTTTATAGTCAGAAGTGAGCTGTTAAATTTCACAGGTGTGTGGCAGGCTCATCATTAATTCAGTAGTCCTACTCCAAACTAGAATTAACCCAGAACTTCCCCAGGCCTGACTCTGGGGCCTCCTCCGTTAATAATTCATCTTGTCTGTAGGCCCTGCATTTGCTGGGTCCTGAAGTCAGGCAGATGTGCCGGACCTTCCAGTTGTGAGAGGGTGCCCAAGGACTGAAGGAGAGGTTGTGATTTTGTTTGAAGGAATCAACTAAAACAGGCCCCTGGAACCAGCATCTGCTTTCTAGGGTACCCCCTGATGGGGCTGGGGGTCGGGGGAATGTTCTGGAAGATGAGGGTGAAAAGGGACAGGTGTCCCCTTTTCTCGCTTTAGGTGGGGCTCATGCAGAACACCTGGGCTGCAGAGGGGCGGTGTCCCACTCTCTCTCGGGGTTCTTGCCTCATGGTGTGGCCCGCCCCTCCCCCACAGGCACGCTGGCTATCTGGGTCTTCAGACCAGTGATTGTCAACCTTAGCTACACACTGGAATCGCGGGGTGCTGAGAAAATACTGATGACACCTGGGTCCCCCACCCAGGGAGTCTTATTTAATTGGCCTGGGCACCAGGGTTTTGAGAAGCTCCCCAGGTGATTCTGATATGCAGCTGAGGTTTTGAACTGTTGCTCTGGAGGGTTTTGTTTGCTGCCTGGGAAGGAAATGGTTCCTGTTTTTAAAACAAGGTTTAGCTGCTGCACTTGCCTGGCGCTGCCAGTGGGGCTGTGAGCCCTTGGTCCCAGAGGGTGAGATGTTTGCATAACTGGGTGAAGAAGGGGCACTGCAAAGCTGGGGTTTCCTTTACTTGGCAATTGAAAAAGACAGCTGTTTCTGATAGTTCTTGGGAGAAATAGAAATATCCTACAAGAAAATATACTGGGATGGGGGTGGTGCTGGGGGACTGACTTGTTCCGTGGCCTAAGCAGCCTTCCCCATTCTTCCCCCCAATTCTCCTTCCTAGCATCACTCCAGAAAAATACAGAAATACAGAAAAATACATCTTTAGTTTGGGGTCCACAGAAACTCTTTCTTTACTTTGTATCTTGAATCCATTGCGTATCTTGAGGCCTCTGTATATCCCCCTGCCTCATTTTGTCAGAGTCTAGAACCCCCCAGAAGGCCAGAATCCGTTCTAAAAAACTCATTTTGTTGAAGCCCAGTCAGGGCGTTAAGGGACAAACGCTACAGAGAAGGAAGGGGAGGTGGCCACCGACCCCCTTATCCCTGACCTCTGCTTAACTATGGTATAAGAAGAATCTCAATTGCATCTTCAGAACTGCAGACAGGGACGGTTTCCCCCAGCCCCAAACTGGCCTTCAGCACAGAACTCTCCAGGGAGGGCGCAGGGCTGGTGGGCGAGCCCCGGTGGGCCCGCAGGCCCAGAAGGCAGCTGCCGAGAGGCTGTGTGGCTGAGGGGCTGGGATGCTTCCTCCAGAGGTTTCAGTCTTTCATTCTTTCCCCTTTAATAACATTTTTTAGCTTTCTCTTCTTCCATGCAGTCGCTTCTGTAAAGGGTTTCAAAGAGATCTGTCATATCCCAACCTCATTCTGACCCTAACAATGCTTTTCTCCTACCCAAAGAGCGATCACGTCTGAGCTCCTAACAGAAATTCTCTTTCCTGTCTCCAAGGAAAGGAGTTTATATGTTTCCTGGTCGCTGAGAGACTGAGGCCCCCATTGGGGAGGGCTGAGCCGGCTTCTATAAATAGCCTTGTCAGAACAACCTGTGTCTGCTGTTCAGTGTTCTGAGCTGCTGTTCCCGTGCCACCACCTGGGAGTTGTCACTAGCCTGCCTCCAGGGAGTTCCCGAGACCTCTCTCCAATCCCTTTTGGGGGGAGGTGGCAGGGATGGGGCACGTCTCCCCATCTCACAGAGGAGGCACCTGAAGGTCAGAGAAACAGCAAGGGAGAAAGGGGCCCAGACCCAGGCTCTATGTCTCCTTTCAGAAAATGGTGGCTTCCTGGGGCCATGTGTCTTATTTGAGAGGGGTGGGGGACCTGGTTTTGAGTCACACCACAAAGTTTCAGGAGGCTGAGGCGGTACTCGCCTGGGACTTTCCTGCTTGGCTGGGCACAATTAGATTGGGTTTCCCTGGGTCATGCATGTCCACATGGGTCTGGGGAGAGCCAGCCTGTGCACGGGGGCAGTGCAGACTGGGTGGGCTCAGTAAGGCACACAGTTACCCCAGTCCAAGACGGTGGCATCTGGAGAGGCAGGGGGATCTATCCAAGGTCACACGGCAAGTTTATGATGAACCCAGGATTAGAACCTACATCTCTTGCCTCCTGGCCCAGAGAATGTTCTGCTTTAGTCTCTCAACAAACAGGGTTTGGTGATTGTAGGGCTGGGGACTGTAAAGCTAGGCCAGGCCCTCTGGCCATCCCTGCCATTTGCTCCTTTACGCCTATCTGGGGCCAGCTTCCATTCCTGTTAATTTCACAAATGCCTGCAGGTGGTGGCCATTTAGGATTTGACATCTGAGCAGCCACACAGGCACTCTGAGCTCTCTCTGCATGTTCAACAGGCTCCGGCACCCCAGGACACTGGAGTCCACCCAGTTGAGTGTGCTGAGGACATATAAAACCTGCACCCTGCTTGGACTCCTTGTCAAGTACTCTTCTTCTTGGTTTTTTACTCAGTGGGGGACCCAGGACAGACTATAGGCCTTGTCCTCTCAGAGCCTTCTGCAGAATGGAAAGACTCAAATGATTTCAGGCTGCATAAGGTCTTGAAAGGTCCTTACCATCCCTCTGTTCCGAAGGCACACTCGCCAAGGTTACACCGACCCTGCGTTTCACACTAGCAGGAAGTCCCTGTAATCTTACTACTTTAATCATTTAAAAGTTCTTCCCTTGTCATCATAAATGCCAGGTCAACAAAAAAAGAAGAAAAACAAAAAAAGTAAAAGTTCTCGGTGTTTATGCTAAAATTGAAAGATTTTTAAGAGATAAAATCTATCCTCGTGCTGGAGATTTTTGCTCCTGTGTGTTTTCCTTTGTGGATATGAAGAACAGAGGGCTGACAATATTTATGGTTAAATATTTTCCTTAAGCACACTCCCATGTCCCCGGGCCCCCAGGCCTTCTCAGGTCTACACTGACACCATTGAATTTCTTTAAGGAAAATGCAGTGAGGAAGGGAGTCTTAGAGGTCAGGACAGCACACGGCTCCCTGTTCCATTCTGGCACTTGTTCCATCTCTGTTGGCCTGGCTGGTCGCCTCCTCCCTGGACAGGGCCTCTGCAGTCCTCCAGGGACACCAGCCAACCCTGACAGCCCTGGGACTAGCCGGGGAAATCCTCTCTGTGCCAGCAGCAGGCACATCCAGGCCTCAGGCGTGGCACCTGCCTCTCACCACCTTCGCATGAGAGGAAAGAAAAGAATACTAACAATAAGTTAGCTCCAAATTTGAGCAATAAAAATAAAACAAGAATCTTCAGAACGATTGGACCATTTCACTGTTTTTTATGTGTTATCTCAAAGGCTTACACGGCCCAAGACTAACCCTGGAAGATTCCGCATACTGGCACAGCCACGGGCTGGCCTTCCCCTTAGGAATGTCGTCTGTCCTCCACCCCTGGGGACTTCACTGCCCGTTGGCCCTTTCCAGGCCTGGCAGCCCTGTAAGATCAGAAATCGCATGTCCCTCGGGTCTACAGCAACAGCAAGAACCTGGTTGCAAAAGCAGGCGCTAAGTGCTGGTTGGGTTTAGTTGCTATGTCTTCTCTCTTGCATCCCATACAAGCAGGATGGACTGAATGACAACAAACAACCCCTGATTTTTAGTCGTTGAATATAATAAGAGGTTTATTTCCCCCTTTATGTAAAGTTAAATTGGCAGGTGGGGGCTCAGGATAACACATGGGAGAGTTTTGTGGGCCAGGCCCAGAAATGGTGTGTGTTTCTTCCGCCCTGTGCCATTGGCCAGGCCTCTGTCACGTGGCCACACCTCACCACAAGGGAGGTTGGGAAATGAAGTACAGCTGGGAGCCCCGGTGGACCAGGAAGCAGGTCGTGGTCAGCAGTTGGTTGTCACGTTTCTCCTTCCACCCTCTCTGCACCAGCCACCTTGGAAGCTCTGCTCATATCTTCTTGGAGAAGGGCATGACCTCTGTCTCTTTGACCTGTGCCTCTCCTTCATCTGTCACTGAGGATGAGCTGTCTCCCCCAACTAGACTGGGAGCTCCTTGAGGACAGATGCTTTTCCTTACTCAGCACTTCTTTGGTTTCTCTGTAGCATCTGAAACCTTTGGTGTTGCTCAAAGGGTGGCCCCGGCCACCTGCATCAGAATCACTCTTTGAGACTTACTGGCTCCTGAATCTTTGGAGATGGGACCCTCGAATCTGCTTTTTTAATCTCCCCAAGTGATTGCTCAAGCGATCCTCCTGCCTCAGCCTCCCGAGTAGCTGGGACTACAGCCATGTGCCACCATGCCTGGATAATTTTTCTATTTTTAGTAGAGATGGGGTCTCGCTCTTGCTCAGGCTGGTCTCTCACAGGACTGTTTTAAAGGGAAGCTTGCTGAGATTCTTTATACAGAATAAATGGATGTTTCCAGTAACCCTGTAAAGAAAAATCCCACGGAGTGAGCATAAAATGCAAGGACAACTGTCCAAACCTAGAACAGCCCCATCTGCCCCGTCTGTGATTGCTCAGCTGTTTGCCCTGGAGGATGAGGGTAGGCAGGGCTGGGTCACTAAGCAACCGGGCTCTGGCAGGACCTGGCATGGGCCTTCCTCAAGTGGGGCCTCCAAGGGGGGTGGGCAGGGGCCCCCTGGGAGGAGGCGGGAGACCTGCTCTGATAGAGTTCTTCTGTCTGCCTTTCAGCCGTGGGGAATGGCAGGTTGGGGAGAAAGAAACCAATAGACCTCTCGTTTGTTTTACTTTCCCTGTTTAATTTTGAGTGAGTGAAAGATCCCTGTTTGGCAATCTCAGTGCTTTGGGCACCCCGAGCCTTCACTCTGTGCGACCTCTGGAAGCGTGCTCACTGCTCTAGGCCTCACCTCCTCCTGTAAAATGGAAGACTCACCCTCCCAGGGGGTAGTTACTGTTAAGGGAGACTCACCGTTGGACTGTGAGAAGCCACGGTGAGCTCTGGGGCGCAGGACCATGCAGGCCATTTTGAGAAATGCAGATGGGCATTGGATTTTCGTGATGGGGGTACGTGGAGGCATAAGGTTCTGTTCATAGACAAAGGGCAGGAGCTGGGGCTGCTGGGAAATTGTTGGAACATGTGAGAGTGATGGCTGATTATTGGGCCTTGATACATGTCAGGTGTTGTTTTAAGTGCTTTACACGTATAGACTAAATCCTCACAACTATAAGAGGTTGGTTCCATGATTGCGTCCATTTAACAGTGAGGACACTGAGGCACAGAAGAGGGTCATGTAATGTCCCCAGGGTCACACAGTAGTAAGTAGTAGATCCAGGATTTGTACCTAAGTAGTCCAATGCCAGAACTCCTAACCACTAAGCCATCCTGCCTCTCCCATAGCTCTTCCCAGAATTCTCCAAGTAGTTGAAGCCCAGCAGTGAGGTCAAAAGGTGCCCACAAATGCAAGCCCATGCCAGCTGCACTCAGGATAGCACATTTTGCCAGGCCATTTGGGGGTTAGAGGAAATCCAATGTCCCTGGCCCTGAGCATTTATGGAATAGTTAGGGAATACACATAAAAAAGACTCAGAGCTCTTAATAACCAACTAGGACATGTTTCAGTATCACAAATTAATCCCTGAACACCTGCCCGGATCGCCAGCCTGGGGTAGGGTTAGCAGGGCGGGCGGCACAGTGAGGAGAGGACACTCAGTGAGGAGAGGGCACGTGTGGGCTGGTGAAGAGGCTGCAGCATCAGCACCATCCCAGCCCCCAGAGCTGAGGGCAGAGGGGAGCCAGGAAGGGCCACACTTTTTCAGCAGGCAGTACAGGCCGGTGTCCTGGCGGCTGGTGCGAGTCCTGAGCTGCCCTTCCCCTCCTAGCAAGTGTGGGCAGCGCGGGTGTGCTGGGCGCTGGGTACTGGCTGGCCACCAGAGATCCTCGGCTCCCACGCACCACTCACCACCTCTGAGTTATCTGTATCATTTGTGGAGCTAAATGCCCTGTCCTGCAGGCAGCCTCAGCGGAGCTGGAGCCAGCAGGTGGCAGGGGAGAGTGCGCCCGCAGTTGCAGCACCTGGGTCCTGGGCAGCCTATACTCATGAGCCGGGCTCCTGAAGCCACCACTCTCTCAAGGCTTGGCTCTCAGAGCATCTGGGACTCTTATGTAAAGCTGAAACAACTTTGTTTAAAGTGTTCTCCACTACATGAGAGCAAGGCAGTGATTTGAAGGTGGGGTTGGATACTCTGTGGCCAGCTGCCAGCTGTGGCCCCAAGAGCGTACCATGACTTTATGGCCACATCCATCTCTGGGGGTGCATATGAGGTTGGAAAGCCAGGCACAGCTCCTTGACCTTGCCATGACAAGGTATTGGGAGAACATCTGAAGCAGGCTGGCAAGTCCCCACGACCTGAATCTCCTCGTGATGCAGGTTGCGCTAGCACTAGTCCATCGTGAGGCCCCTTCCAGGTCCAGGGGCGCAGCTTCTGTGCCCCGATCTCCTTTCTGGGGAGACCCTGGGAGGCTGTGAGCAGGTACGCCTCCAGGCCTGCGGCTGCTCTTCCGAGCTGGGCTGGGCTGTCCAGGTCACCCCTAGTGTTTACTTTTCAGTGTTCCTACCAGGGGATGGCTTAGTCCTAGGAAGAGCGTCTGTTCCTGGAGGTCTGAAGATGAAGGGGGCTGACTTGCTTAGAAGGGGGCTTCACTCCTCACTTGCCTGGAATATAGAAAGCAAGGGAAGCCCCAGCTTTAGGGAGACCACATAAAACCAGCAGTTACATGGCCTCCACGTTCCCCTGCCCTTGGAAGTTTTTTTCAATTTTTTTATTGTGGTAAAATACACATAACGTAAAATTTACCATTTTAACCATTCTTAAGGATAGTGGCATTAAGTATGACAGTCACGTTGTTTTGCAACCGTCACCACCGATCCATCTCTAGAACTTTTCATCTTCCCCAACTGAAACTCCTCACCTATTAAACAGCAATTGCCCGTGTTCCCCTCCCCAGTGCCTGGCAACCAGGGTTCTGCTTTCTGTCGCTCTTAATTTGATTACTGTAGAAACCTCATCTAAGTAGAATTATACACTATTTGCCCTTTTGTGACTGGCTTATTTCACTTAGCATAATGTTTTCAAGGTTCATCCACGTTATAGTGTGTGTCTGAATTTCCTTCCTCTTTACAGCTGGAATAATATTCTAGTGTGTGTGTATGTGTGTGTGTGTGTGTATGCATGCTACATTTTGTTCATCTATTCATCCATGGATGAATATTTGGGTTGCTTCCACCTTTTGGCTATTGTGATTAATGCTGCTGTGAACATGGGTGTTCAAATACCTGTTTGCATCCCTGCTTTCAGTTCTTTCAGGTACGTACCCAGAAGTGGAATTGCTGGATCATATGGTAATTCTGTTTCATTTTTTGAGGAATCACCATACCATTTTCCACAGTGGCTGCAACATATTATATTCCCACCAGCAATGCACAGGGTTCCAATCTCTCCACATCCGTGCCAATACTTTATTTTCTGTTGTTATTGTTTTTAATAATAGCCATGCTAATAGATGTGATGTGGTATCTCACTGTAGTTTTGATTTGCATTTCCCTAATGACTAGTGATGTTGAGCATCTTTTCATGTGCTTCTTGATCATTTATAGATCTTCTCTGGAGATGTGTCTGTTCATGCCCTTTGTCCATTTTTTTAATCAGGGTGTTTATTTTTTTGTTATTGTGTGATGGGAGTTTTTTATATATAGTCTGAATATCAATCTCTCATCAGATATACGATATGTGATGTAATCCTCTGGAAGAGTTGGGTCTAGCCTTAGGAGAGACTGGGCCCCACTCACTCCCCTAGCCATCGTCCGTTCCTAGTTCACTCCACAGCACTCTGATCCAGGGTGCTCTGGGAATACAAAGATAGAAAAGGTGTAGTCGCTGAGTTTGGGGTGCTCATGGTTTAATGGGGGAGACAGGCTTGCACCACTAACACTAATATACAGAGGATGAAATCAGTGCTGGAATAATTGGGCATCTGTCGATGTTGCTGGAAAGTCCACTAATTCTAGGTAAAGGTGAGTATCCCAAAAGACATACTGTCAGTTCCAGGGGCAGGGGGCAAATTCTATCCGATGAAGAGAAGGACTTCCAAGGCCGAATGGTCAGACTGAGGGCTCAGGGAGACCGAAAGGAGGCTGACCTAGGGGAGGCTGAGTGAGGGGACAGGGACATAGCTGGAAACCCAGTTGAGGAAAACTGACCTGAAGAAAGACCTTCTAGAAACTCTTTCTGGCATGAGAAAATCCCCAGAGGGAAAATTCCTGTGGCCATCTCAGAAGAATGGGTGCTACCCTATTCTGCCTGGATTCATACGTTAGACCTCTGAGCCGAAAAGGGGACTTCATGAAGACCCAGAGCAGGGAAGAACAGAAATGGAAGGGGTTTGGGTTATCTACCCCCAGAAATAGAGGACAGACATTGTGTCTGGTCTTCACTTATTGTCTCAGAATTAAATAGGTCCATGGACCAGGAATCCTATAAGACCTTTATAAAATATTGGAACATTTCAATTCCCCTGCATTTGTTTTGGGATTTGAGGGGTGTGTGTGTGTGTTCTCCTAGTACTTTGTGTGTTATTCAATTCATTAAGCAAATGCTTAATGAGCCCCTCTTGTGTGTTCTGGGGGTGGCATCAGTGCACAAGGCCGAGTCCCTGCCCTGCGGAGCTTACCTTCTGGATCCAGGGATGGTGCTTATCTTCCAGGCAGTCACCAAACTGTGTCCTAGGCCATGGCTTGACCTTGGGGTGTGTGTTGGGGGTCAGGGGTGGTATCAGAAGAACCTCCAGAATCAAGTCCATGGGTACCGTTTTTTGGTTTGTTTTTTTTTTTTTTTTTTTTTTTTGAGACCGAGTCTTGCTCTGTTGCCCAGGCTAGAGTGAGTGCCGTGGCATCAAGCTCACAGCAACCTCAAACTCCTGGGCTTAAGCGATCCTTCTGCCTCAGCCTCCCGAGTAGCTGGGACTACAGGCATGTGCCACCGTGCCCGGCTAATTTTTCTATATATATTTTTTTAGCTGTCCATATAATTTTTTTCTATTTTTAGTAGAGACAGGGTCTCGCTCTTGCTCAGGCTGGTCTCGAACTCCTGACCTTGAGTGATCCTCCCGCCTCAGCCTCCCAGAGTGCTAGGATTACAGGCGTGAGCCACCACGCCCGGCCCATGGGTACAGTTTTGCAGAGGACAGGAGAGCACACAGTGTCCCTGGGACCTGCAGCAGAGAGGAAAAGAGAGGATGGAGCCCCTCTAGACCTGAGTGGGGGGTCCCTGGATCGAGGGTCACAGATGTACTGGTTGCCCCTGGACTGCCCTGTTTTTAGCATTGAAAGTCCTGCACCCAGAGAAAACCCTCACTCCTGGCAAACCAAGACAGTCGGTCAACCTACCTGAGACTGAACAGGTGGGAAGCACAGCCAGCGTTATCAGCCAGCGTACCTGTGAGGCACCGCAGGCGCAGTGCCAGGGGCCCACAGTACTTTAGAGGCCCATCAAAATGTTTTGATTTCTTTTAAAATCAGGAGGAAAAAAATGAACTTTTAAGTTGAAGAAAATATAGGATGTTAATATATTTGTCTTTATACCAGTGCAATCATAAAAATATAATTTTCCATGTTTTTTTTAATGGAGGAAGGGTCCCATGTCCCCAAAGATAAAAGTGCTCAGGACCATGAAAGTCACAAGGCTGAAAGGACTGGCAGGGATCAAGGGATCAAGGTCAAAGGCATGAGGACTCCCATATTGGGCCAGTCTCCACTGACCAACCTCTCCTTTGTCCTGCTAGACAAACGACCTCTGATGATGGCGATGATGATTCAGATGATGATGCAATAGGTAACGTTTATTGAGTGCTTACTGTATACTTAACATTGTGCTAAGCACTTTCGGATGCAGTCTCTAATCTCCACAACAAATGTGTAAACTGCATTGCACAAACGAGATCTGACTGTCAGTGAGATTGACTTGTTCAAGTTCACAGAAGACCAAGGGCATGGCCAGCACAGGCCACCTGTGGCCCAGCGTGCATGGCAGCATGGTCTAGTGGTCAAGAGCAGGGATGCTGGGTAGTAAGGGTACCTCCCTTGTTGAGTTAGGGGATTGAATGAGATCCTGACTGTGGTGCCCTCAGGGCGGTGCCTGGCTGTTGGCAGTTTTTATTGTTGTAATGGGGCACTGCGGGGCTTGAGCGGAGGTCCTTGCAGCTCTGGCTTCCTGCATGGGGCTTCTGTTCCCTGGTCCTGACTCACCCTAGGTGAGCTGCTCCTGTGCATAGGCTGAGATGGCCACCTCAAAGAATGGGGACCCTGTGCCCAGGCTCTGGAACATGCTGGCACCCTGGGGAACCTGCTGGAATGACCTTCACCACAGGAAGTTGATCTGGGCTGCCTGAGCCTTCTTGTCCCGGATTGCACTGTACTTGCTCTGTTGTGCCACAATGCATGCGTCTCTGCCTTCCCTCCTTGATAATCTGGGGGCTCCCAAGGGCAGGGACCACACCCTGTCTGCTTCACCTCCCAAGGTGCCTTTCACAGTCCTCACCCAGAGGCAATTCAATCCGTTTCTGTTGACTGACTGTCGACATTGACCATCTGCTCTGCATTTTTGTCTTTTGGGACTTCAGATTCTTTCGTTCCTCAATCCCCCACCTCCTTGTTTCCCCTGCTCCTCTGCTACGCGCCGCCAGAGCTGCTTGCACGGATGGTTCCATGCCGAAGTGAATAACCTATTGGAGAACACAGTTTAGTAGTGTCTAACCCTTCTATTTTGGGGACAATGGACAGCTCCATGGAGGGAACTGTGGGAATCAACCCTTTCACTGCCATGGGTGGGACTGGAATCCATCCCACAACACAGGCCCTTTAGGGTCTGGGAGGGGGCCCTGCCATGAGGCCTGTGGTGCTTCCTCTTTCCTTTCTGGTTGAGACCATCACAAGGGGACCAGTGACCCTTGAATGTGGTTTGGACACTGAGCAGAGGGCATCCCAAACCCAGGCCCCCCAGATGGGTGGCTGCTCCTTGCCTTCAAGGTTCCCATTTAGGGCAGGTCCCCCAGCCATACCAGGCATGTGGGGTCTGAAAGGCATCTGCAGATGGTCTTTCTGCAGGAGATGCCTCAAGCTCTCCTCCCTGGCTCAGGCCCGGAGATGCTTCCACCCAAGGGGCGAAAGAATTGCTGCTGACAGATTTGCTAAGAGCTGAGAAAGAGGAAATGTGGCAAAGGCTCAAGCTTCCGGGGTATTTTTTGTTTTGTTTTCGTGAGTCGTATGAGTTAAGGTGTAGACCTACTTGAGCTTGCCCCAGTCTTGCTGCTGAGCAGAGAAAGCAGGTAGTGAGCAGTAAGAAAAGTAAACTCGTAGGGGTTAGAAATGTTCTTAAGTACTCGTTAGACCAGGCGTTCCTGCTGCAATTCAGATGTGCCCGGCTAGCTTCCGAGAGCACCCATTCCCACACCCAATTCTCTGAAATAGAAGGGGAAGCAGTGATGAAAAAAACCACCTTATCTTATGTGGAAGATCTGAATCCTGCAAAGGGCCCTAGAGCCTCTCTGGTCTCACTTCATGATTCTGCAGATGAGGAAACTGAGGCCCTGAGAGGGGAAGTGACTTGCTGAAGGTCACAGATCATTTGATGGTCTTACATTCATTCTCACCAGCAAGCTGCACAGAGCCAAGCCACAGGGCTGGCTTCCAGCCAAGACCCTTGGCATTAGACCTGTGGGGTGCAGGACAGTGTGAGGTGCTCCTGGACCTGGCTGTCTGGTGACAAGGCCCACAGCGGGCTCTGGGCTGGAATCACCCAGGCTGCCCTGCCACCCAATCAACAGGTATTTATCTGACACCTCCTTGGAGGTCAGCCCAGTAGTTAGCCAATCCCCACAGCGGGTGCCAAAGAAGTTTGAGCCCCAGACTAATGTCTGTCTCCCTCCAGGGAGCATCTAATTGGGGAGATGGGATTAACATATGTTAAGTAATCATTAAACAATAAAAAGCAGCATATAATTAGATGTCAAATGTAGCCATACAGGTTCTGAAATCACCTCCATCAGTTCTTGCAGTATGGATTTAACATTAGCAAGCAGCTACAGAGATCCGTGACACGTGGTCATTTGCAGTTTTGCTGCAACAGGAATTGGAGGCTTTGGGGCCATAGGGCTGGTGTTCAGGAGTGAGTCTCTGAGCCAGTGAGTGCGCCTAGCCACCCACCTGCATCCCTGCCCCCACCAGCTTTCTTACCTCCTCCTTGGAGAATGGAGAGCAAGCAGAACTCCAGTGAGGTGACCAAGCCTCTGTCTACTTGTGAAAAATGTCCATTAAGTGAGAGTGAAGTGACAAAGGCCCATTAACTGGTGTCGTGAGGAAATACACAGGAAACATAGGAAGTCTGATTCAGGAGAAAGGGAAGGGATCAGGGCAAAACTATGTGTATCTTTCTCCGTTTGGGAATCAGGGATCTGATGTATTAGGAGAGCAGAGAATGGGGAGATTGCTATGGGCTGGTGAAATTTCATTGGGAAACCACATGGAGAAGATGGAACTAGGGGAAATGAGGAGTATGTATTCCAGTATGTAATCCAGACTGCACAAACAATGGAGTAGAGCAAAGCACTGCCCGTGGGCCAGGTTCTATAAATAAAGTTTTATTGGAACACAGCCACACTCCTCCAGTGGCTGCTTTTGTATTACGATGGCAGACGAGTAGTTGCAATGGACTGTTTGGCCTGCAGAGCCTAAAATATTTACTCTCTGGCCTTTTACAGAAGAAGTCTCCACTGGAGTCGAGAAAGAAATGAGCGAACTCTGGGGGCTAATCCAGAATAAGTGCTCAAGGAAAGTGAGAAATGAGGTTGGCTCAGAGGGGTAGGACTTTGTTTTCCTGGGATGACAATAACAATACATGCCTTTGGACAGGTTTGATCATTTTCAGAACAGTTTCATACCCATTATGTCATTTGATTTTACCTTTGCACAAATCCTATGGGGCAAAGGATTTTTATCCCAAAATTATAGGTGAAGAAACTTAGGCTTAAAGAGGTTATCTGACTTTCTCAAGATCACATAGTTTATAATGGGAGTCAGAAGGCAAGCACACACTGTGTTCATCCTGCACATACTTACGGAACCCCTGCTATGTGTCCAGTTAGAACTAGGCTCTGGGATGCTGTGGTGGACAAGACAGGTGCGGCTGCATCTCTCCCAGAACTCACTCTAGTTGAAATCCAAGGCTCTCTGCACTGTAATTCCTAGGAGTAACTAAGACCTTTTTTTCCCACTGTAGGCAGTGGGGGACCACGGACGGTTCTTCAGCAAATATTTACTATCTGCCCCATGCTCAGTGCCACCAAGCATGAGAAGAAACAGAAGTATGCCGGACATGGTGGCATACACCTGTAGTCCCTGCTCCTTTGGAGGGAGAGGTGGGAGGATCAGTTGAGGCCAGGAGTTCAAAGCTGTAATGCACTATGATCGAGCTGGTGAATAGCCTGGGCAACATAGCAAGACCCTGTCTCTAAAAAAAAAAAAAAAAGAAAAAAAGAAAGAAAGAAAGAAAGAAAGACATAGAAATATGATGTAAGCCACTAAGAGCTTCAGTCTAGTTGGGAAGAAAAACTTAGACAGATGATCTACTTGGAGGTTAATATAAATAGACGCATATTTAAGTACTAGATAGTACAGTGTTAGCTTTAGTGGTAGGTTAGCTTTAACCTTACTGTGGCTCAGTTTCCTCTACTATAAAATGGGCATCATAATAGTATCTGTCATAAATTTGCTTTGAGGATGAAGTGAGCTAGTACATGCCAGGTGAGTAGAACAGTGCATGGCCCATAATTAGATGTAATGAAGGATCATCATCATCATCATCATCATTGTCATCGTCATTCTGGGCTGGGGTCATCAGAGAGGCCTTAACAGATGAGGGGACATCAGATGGGCAGACAGGAGTGATATGGTGAAAGTACCTGGTAGGAAGGAGAAGAAGCTGACAAGTTTAAAAAGGAAAGTGAAGTTTTTAGCAAAAATAAGGTTTGTGTGATTGAGGTCAAGAAAAAGTGGGCATGAATATATATGATGGCTACGGCACTGAGGGTGGGACGCACGTTGTCCCCAGCCCACTCCTCCCCCTGGGATGCCCCTCTGTTGCTGCAGCATTCTTGGGGGGCCCTGTGCCCACCTGGGGACACTAGAAACTGCCAGACTCACTCAGAGCCTGTCCTCAGAGCATTGGGTAACTCCCCAGTGACCAAAATTGAGACTTTGTGTATGTCATTGATTAAAATGCAGAATTAGCCAGTTTTGTTTTTGTTATTTTAAAAATAGAAGAGGCTGGGCATGATGGCTCATGCCTGTAATCTTAGCACTCTGGGAGGCTGAGACAGGAGGATCGCTCGAGGTCAGGAGTTTGAGACCAGCCTGAGCAAGAGCGAGACCCCGTCGCTACTAAAAATAGAAAGAAATGATTTGGACAGCTAAAAAAATATATAGAAAAAAAAATAGCCAGGCAGGATGGCGCATGCCTGTAGTCCCAGCTACTCGGGAGGCTGAGACAGGAGGATCGCTTGAGCCCAGGAGTTTGAGGTTGCTGTGAGCTAGGCTGGTGCCATGGCACTCTAGCCCGGGCAACAGAGTGAGACTCTTGTCTCAAAAAAAAAAAAAAAAAAAATAGAATAAAGGAAACCTTGACTTAGGGCAAATCAGCTCTGAGATAGGGTCCAGACTACAGGGGTGCGGTCCTCCTGATTTTGCAAAGAATATTTCAGTGGAAACATTAGAGAATCGCGCGGCGGACGGGCACCCTGCTCTCACCCCAGCACCCAGCCTCTGCACTTGGCTGTACCCGAATAAGCTTGAGAGCTAAGAGGACACAGCCGTTTTCCACGGCTTAGCACATGTGAGCACAAAACTATTTTTCATCAGTGCCCTGGACATGTCGGGTGCACTGGGAACAGCTCAGCCATCTGCCGCCAATGCCAGGGCCTTAATCAGAGCAGATGAATTCCCTGCCATATGCACAGAGACGTGTAAACCCCCCAGGAGAGACACCTCACGGGCCAATGCCTGTATTTGTCAAATTGTAAGAGTTCCCCATTCTGTCTCTATCTTGGGTCACCCCAAGAGACAAAACTCTGTCTGCTGGGTTTCTAGCTGTGTACCCACGGACTGAGACATCTTTCACTTTGAAGACTTGAGAATCTGTCAGATGAATAGAAATCGAGGTCTTCGTCTAACCCTTGGAAGATTACTACATTATTGATCTTATTCATACCGCAGATACTGCCTTTTAGTTCAACCTTAAGGGCAGCGTATATTTGTCGGCACCAAAGTGTTAACAGCTGGATGGAGTTAACAGCTGGATGCAGCTGGATGGGGGACCCTTGAGGTCTGGAACTGTGAGGGGTCTGTCTATGTCGGTTCTTTCCAAACGTGGCTGCACCTTAGAATCAGCTGAGAGATTTGAAAAATTCCTACGCCCAGGCTGCACCCCAGACCGACTAAATCGGAATCTCCAGGGATAAAGCCCCAGTGGCCGTGGTTCTAAAGATTCCCCAGATGATCCCACGGTGCAGGCAAGTTTAAGAAACAGTGGTCTAAAGCTGGGCGCGGTGGCTCATGCCTGTAATCCTAGCACTCTGGGAGACCGAGGTGGGAGGATCGCTTGAGGTCAGGAGTTTGAGACCAGCCTGAGCAGGAGCGAGACCCCGTCTCTACTAAAAATAGAAAAATTAGCCTGGCATCATGGTATGAGCCTGTAGTCCCAGCTACTCAGGAAAAGGCAGAAGGATTGCTTGAGCCCAGGAGTTTGAGGTTGCTGTGAGCTATGATGACGCCACAGCACTCTACTCAGGGCAACAGAGTGAGACTCTGTCTCAAAAAATAAAACAACCCCTGGTCTAGATTCTACACCACCTCGTGGGTGGGAAGAGGATCAGGGAGCCCTCGTGGCTGTGGCTGGCTGGCCCACTTTGGGAGGTGATTCATTCAGTCCATGGGTCAGATCTCGTCTGCCGGATCTGGTGTGGGCAGCAGCCATCCCAGACCTGGGTGCCGGCATTCCAGGACCGTGAGGTTTGTAGTGTTGGCCACACGCAGGGCTCCTGGCCCTCCCCGATGGCTCCCTGCCACACCCAGAGGGCCTCAGCATGGTGAGGTCAGGGCCACTGTCTTCTGTGTCAGCCCTGGAAGGCGGGGCAGCCGCAGCCACTTGCGTCACTTCCCCAGGTTTGTGGTGGGAAAGAGAGGATAGATGGGTTTATCTGCTGAAGAAAAGGGGAACAGGAAGAAGAAACCTTAGGTTAAAGCAGCTCTGACTCTCGCTGTGTTCAAAACCAGGCCTTTGAAAGCCACAACACAGCTGCCTTTTCCTACAGGGAAATGGCTGTAGTTGGAAGAGCTCCTCTCATAGTTTCCAACCCAAGAGCTTCTAGAGTTTTCTTTGTATCATTTAACTCTTTTTTTTGTAGATGAGTATGGGACAGCTATTAACTCCTGAGGAGTGACAGCCTACTTCAGAGACAGCGGGGAGCACACGGCAGTACCCATACAGCTGGTCTTTCTGACCGGCAGCTCGCAGAGGGAAGGCGGGGAGGGCCAGGGCAGGGCACGTCTGGGCCCACAGAGATGTGCCCAGCTGGTGGGCACTGGGGGTGGGGAGCTCCAGGAGCTAAGGGACGGGAAGAGGAATGAGACACTCCATTTTGAGGGTCCCTGGGTTAATGACTGACAGTGAATAGACGGTCTGGTGGCTCACACCACTTGTCACTCACCTCGGGCAAACGGGAGATGTCCAGAGAGCACCTCCCCTTGGGTGGTCCTCCGCAGAGTCAGGGTCAGTCCCAGAGACCGAGCAGGCACATAGGAAGAGGGCAGGCCCTGCGTCCCGGAGGCTGCATCCCGCTCCAGAGGTTAGAAACTCCCTCCTTGCCATCTTCACAGGTGACACGCAGCCGCTGGGTCCTGACCCACTGGTAAGATACATCTTGGATGAACATTTCACAGGCCAGGTCATTTATAGGCCTTGGTTTAGCAGCTGTTCATCCCTGCCCTTGCAGCATGGAGTTTCAGTGGTCGCTGTGGGAGTGGTGGGCCGGACCCTTCAGCAGGAGAGGCCACCCCAGGGTGGTACGTGGTGAACTGAGAGGAACATGGGCTCCAGCCTTAGGTGGACTTAGTTCCAGTCCCTATTCAGCCACTCACTAGCAGTGAGACCACAGGCATGTTTGTTTCTTTCTTTCTTCTTCCCTTCTCTCTCTTTCTTTCTTTTTTAGAGACAGGGTCTTGCTTTGTCACCCAGGCATGAGGGCAGTGGCATCATCTTAGCTCACTGCAGCCTCCAATTCCTGGGCTCAAGTGATCCTCCCACTTCAGCCTTCTGAGAAACTGGGACTGCAGTTGTGTACCACCACATCCGGCTCATTTTTCTTATTTTTTTGTGGAGACGAGATCTCGCTATGTTGCTCAGGCTGGTCTCAAACTCCTGACCTCAAGCGATTCTCCCTCCTTGGCCTCCCAAAGTGCTGGGATTACAGGCATGAGCCACCATGCCCAGGCTGGCGTGTTTCTTAACCTCTCTTAGCCTCAGTTTTGTAATCTGGAAAATGTAGGTAGTATGTAAGAGAAGGCATGTGAAAAAGTACCCAGCACAGTGCTGCTATTAGCAGGGGATCAGGAGCCCCAGAGCAAGAGTCCAGAGGCTGCAGACAGGCCAGGGGAAGATGCTACGATGAGAGAGGATGTCGGCTCCCCTCTGTGCCGAGGGGTGGGGTGGGTGGGAGGCTGGAGCCATGCTCAGGCCCGGCCACCTCAGCTCCTCTTGGCAGCGAGAGGCTGACGTTGCATCGGTTCCGTGGGATTGGAAAGTGGGAGGAGGAAGTGATGGCATATTCTTCAGTGTGGCATGTCTCCCAGAGAGACAGGCTTGCTCAAGAGAGGAAGGTCAGGCACAAGCTCTGTTGTGGGGGCCCCGCTGTGTTCCACTGGTGGTGTTGTGATGTTGGGGTAGCTGTGAAATTCCCAGCCAAGCCCAGACACCCACAGGACAGTGTCACGTGGTGTCAGAGTCATCCCTCTCTGGGCCTCAGTTTCCTTGTTTGCCAAGGGAGAATCCCGATCTTCCCTGAGCCTACTAGATTTCCAAGATCAGGCAAATTCCCAGCGGGTTTGGCCAGCCTCTTCCAGCACTCAGCCACACAGGGACAGCGTGACGATCAAAGTGGGAAGTGGGTGACAGTGAACACAAGAGAAATCCAGGGAATTGGCTGAAGGGCAGAGTTGCTTAGACCCCAGAATTCACCCCTGTACTCCCTCTTCTCCCCTGAGGGTCGGGGGAAGAGGGCATCAGGGGAACCTGTGAGAAGAATGAATCCTGGTGTTGTAGGAAGAACACAACAGGACGGACCTGCACTTTCTGTTCAGTTCTGCACATACTGGCTGCAGGGCACTAGGCAACTTGCCGAACTCTTCCCGGTCTTGGTAGTCTCACCTGTAAAATGGGGGTAATAAGCTATCTTGCAGAGTTTTGGTTTGTGAGAATTAAATGAGATAATGTATGCCAAGTACTTGGCACAGAGTTGGTGCTAAGTCAAAACTGTTCTCCCTCTGCCCCAGCAGAATAGGTTTATCTCCTCGCTTATCTCAGAGGGCTACAGCTCCTCACTGCTGCCAGTTCACGCGTTCATTTGACAAACAGACATTTACTTCTCGTTATGTGCAAAGCACTGTGACCAGTGACATGGGGCCTGAACTGTGTCTGTGTGTCCTTGGTCCTTTGGGTCTGGGGAAATTCCTGTCTTTCCCATCAGTACCCGCTGGCACCACGTGCACACGCCGGTCCCTCCAGCTCTGTGGTTACTGCCTTGAGGAGACGGAGCATGGCTGGCCTCTGCCATGGCGTCTCGAGGCATCTTCCCCATAGCAACCGTCCATATGCAGAGGCAGCTCTGCTCCTGCGCCAGATCCATGGTCAGGGCCTATGTGCCAGACACGTTCACACTGGTCTCGAGACAAGCCTGTGGGGTAGGTGCTGTTCCCATTTCACAGGTGAGGAGCCTGAGGCTGAGGTGTGAGTTACTTCCCCAGGGGTGGCCGGCTGGGCAGTGGTGCAGCTGGGATCTGACCTCTCATCGTCTCACTCCAGTCCGTGCGATTAGTGTCCGGGTGTGGGGCTGGCGCTCCATTCTTCTCGGTCAGGCAGGCCTGGGGGGGCGGCGTGGACGTCCCTGCCCATCCTGAGAACCACTGCACACCCACCCCCTCCTGCGTCTGTTCCAGAACGTCTGTAAGGCTGTGGAGGAGCCGCGGCGCCTGCCCACGCTGCAGGAGATCAAGCAGAAGATCGACAGCTACAACACGCGCGAGAAGAACTGCCTGGGCATGAAGCTGGTGAGCAGCGCCCGCCCCTCTGCCTGGGCTCCTGTGCCCTCCCTCCGGTCCCGCGGCTACTCCCCTGCGGTCCCTCCCCTTTCTCCTGGTCTCCAGGGCCCTCCGAGGTCACGGAGGGCTGACAGCCCCGGCACTGGCCTCTGTGTGCTTTAGGGAAATAGAATGGGCTTTGGAATAAGATCCAGATCCAATCTCTGGCCCTTCCACTAGTTCACATGTGACTCTGGGAAACTTTCTTCACTTCCCTGAGCTTCGGTGTAAACTGAGAGATCAAATGCTATACGATGACCCGAGGCCTGGTGTTGCTTGGCCCCCAGGGAGCCCTTGACAAGTTGGCAGCAGCTCTCCTTCCTCCCCCTGGGACTGTGCAGCGCTCAGCGAGGGGAGGGCACCCAACTGAGCACCAGGCTGGGGGAGGCCACCCTCCGTGGGGAGGGGAGAAGGTAGGAGAACCCTGCCCCCTGCTGGTGGCTGGCAGCAACTGGCTCTTTGGGGCTTTGGCGGATGGGACACCAGCAAACCCAGTCACAGATGGGTCTGGTTTAAATCTTAAAGGCTGCAGGTCTTTTGTAAAAAGATGCAGAAGAAAATCCAGTGGGCTGGGTCTCCAAGGGCCTCATAGAGCCTGCCTGCTCCTGCCTGGTTCAGAGGTGCAAACCGGAGAGGCCACCCACACCCTGCCGGCCGTCGGGCATCTGCCTGCTGGCAGGTTTGGGGGCAGCCAGCCTGAGCCTCTGAGAGGGAAAGGCACTGTGACCCCGCAAGTCCTCTCTGGTGGCTGCACACTGTGGGCCTTCTGCCCACGGTGGGGAGATGTGTCTCTGCTCTCCAGCAACCCCAGGTCAGCAGAGCAGGAAGGAACTCGAGGAGACAGGTGGGTGCTAACAGAGCGGCAGATATGACAATGCAAGACAGACCTCCCTGACCCCATGTGACGTTGCCCCCACCGGCAGAGTGAAGACGGCACCTACACGGGCTTCATCAAAGTGCATTTGAAACTTCGGCGGCCAGTGACGGTGCCTGCGGGGATCCGGCCCCAGTCCATCTACGATGCCATCAAGGAGGTGAACCTGGCAGCCACCACCGACAAGCGGACATCTTTCTACCTGCCTCTCGATGCCATCAAGCAGCTCCACATCAGCAGCACCACCACGGTCAGTGAAGTCATCCAGGGGCTGCTCAAGAAGTTCATGGTCGTGGACAATCCCCAGAAGTTCGCACTTTTTAAGCGGACACACAAGGACGGACAAGGTATGAGAGAGATCCCAGCCGGAGCTGCCTTTCCCAGCTCTGTCCGCGCCGCCCTCCGAAACCCCTGCCAGCAGTCGGGGGGGAGGAGCGGGCTTCTCCTGTGTCCCCGGGGGTCCAGCCGTCCACACGGTATTCAGATCTGTGGAAGAACCACACGTGGAGGACTCTGGGCAGGGAGATGAGAGCAGTGAGCTTGACAGGGCAGCTCATGCTGCTCATTGTCCCCCTACCATGTGTGACCTGAGGAAAACTGCACCCTGGGCTCCCACTTCCTCATCTGTGTGATGGGAGGAATCCGCCCACCACTCCTAACCTTTTAGATCATGTGCATGGAAACATGCTTCAAACTCTGAGCAGACACCCACGCTAAAAGGTTATCACCCCTTTATTCTTGTCAGGTTCATTTCATGAGGTTGAAAGGACCTTATGTATGTGCACTTCCAGTTATGAGTACCCCACCTCTGCACTGCCCATCGCCCCATCCTCCTTTCCCGGGATGAGCCCCCAGACTGCCCCTTTGCTTTGCAGTGCTCTTCCAGAAGCTCTCCATCGCCGACTGCCCCCTCTACCTGCGCCTGCTCGCCGGGCCTGACACTGATGTCCTCAGCTTTGTGCTAAAGGAGAATGAAACCGGAGAGGTGGAGGTAGGTCTGGACCCTCTGCACAAACCCAGCCCTTGGGGCACCCTGAGTGGGTGCAGGTGGGTGTCGTCCTAACCAGCCAGCATAGGTGGGGGCCACACAGCAGCAGCAGCAGCAGCAGCAGGAAAATGGCTGTAGAGAAAGCTGAGTTGGGGTGAGCACTGTGCCCTGGATTCAGGGTGTCAGCCAGGATTGTAAGCACCCTGGAGGAGCAAGTCAGGGCCTGTGTCTGGCACGGCCCATGGAAAGGATTCTGTGTGCTTTGTTCCTGAAAACTCGGGGTGGTGCGGGGCTGAGAAACTCCCTGTGTTCCGGCCCACGCTGTTTTTGCTCCAGGATGGCCCGAGGCCAGCGAGCTCCACCTCTGGGCTTCGCTGGGTATAGACATTTTTGAACATTTGTCTGTCTCTTGTTCTTAAGTACTGACCTCCTTCCCCCTAGGGGGGCTGACTAGTGTCCCGTCTTGTGCTGTAAACTGGGGTGAGACCAGGCTGGTGCTCCCGGTGTCCTGGGATGAGTGACAGAGAGCAAAGGAGGGTCTTAGGGTTTGTCACACTGTGTTCGGTGGAGGCCTGGGGTTTTGAGGAGCAGTCTTGGGGGTCATTGTGGAGATTTGGGGGATCTCGGCAGGTGGAGCTCAGCCCCTTCTTGCATTTCAACCAGAGCAGCTCTGCCTTCCAACTGCTTTATATACTGGCGTCTGTGGAAGGCTACGTTTGGAAAAAGCCTTCCACTGAAAGTGTGTGAACACTGGCCCTGTGGAAGCTCACGGGCCTAGGAGTTTGGAGGTCTGGGCTTGAGTTTCAGTTCTACTCCGTGAACTGCATGATCATGGTTATGCCACCTTCCCTCTGTGGACCTCAGGTTTCTTGTTTATCCGGTGGGGACTAAATTAGATAAAACCTAATGTTCTTTGGGTTTAAAGAGCTTAGGAGTCTCAATCCTTGGCCCCATGGGGCCTCTGTTCCTGGGTCAGCCTGAGAAAACTCAGGCTTGCCTTCTGCCCTGACAGGTCCGGTCCCTCCAGGCAGGGCTGAGCCAGGCTCTCGTGATCTCTCCCAGCCATGGGAGGTAGACACCCCCATGCCACAGCAGATAAGAAAGCGGCTGGGAAGGGTGGAGTGATGTGCTCGAGGTCACGTGGCTGGTGAGAGGTGGAGAGTGGGGTTCACACCCGGGTCTCCTGAGTCCATGGCCGTTCTCCTTCCCCTGCCTCCAGAGGGTCTGCATGTTGGGAGCCTGGGGTAGTTCCAGCAGCACTGCCAGGAACTCAGCTGCTACACAGAAACATAAGACTATTGCTTCTCCAAATAAAAACATGGTTCACCGACCAGCAACTCTTAGTCACAAGATGCCAGGATTTGGAATTTCGCTGCTGGTAGGACAGACATGTAAAACCCAAGCTGCACTCGCTGCACCTGCCTATCCAGTAGCAAACTGTGTATGGATCTCACGTGTGAAGGGTGGGAAGGAGGCGGCAGGGCCCCGCGGGCCGTCTCCACTTCTAACCTGTCTCCTGTTCTGTTTCTCCCCATCTCCCTGTCGCCTCACAGTGGGATGCCTTCTCTATCCCTGAACTCCAGAACTTCCTCACGATCTTGGAGAAAGAGGAGCAGGACAAAATCCAGCAAGTGCAAAAGAAGTATAACAAGTTTAGGCAGAAACTGGAGGAGGCCTTAAGAGAATCCCAGGGCAAACCCGGGTAACCGGTCCTGCTTCCTCTCCTCCCGATGCTCTCGGATTTATTGTTATTAATTATTATTTGGCAACAGACGCTTTTTCTCAGGACACCTCTGGCGGGTGCATTTGTGCCCACCCAGCAGTTCCAGCTGTGGCACAAAGTCTCTTCCCTGGACAAGTGTGTGTGCGGGGTTGACTCCTGCACACCCTGACGCCGTACTCCTCGACAGACTCTGCCGAGATCAGAACTCATGTGAAACAAACAGCCGTTGTCCTCCCTCTCTCACTCTGCAAGCCTTTTGCAAACCAAATAGTTGCCTCCCTCGTCACCAGAGTGGAACCTACCACACCAGCCGGCAAAGGAAAGAAGGAAGGTTTTAGAGCTACGTGTTCTCTGGCTTTGATTCTTCTTCAATGTCCCTTATTTGCCGCCTACAGTACCTTTATTTATGAGTGAAAAGTTGTAGCATATTACCTTAGCAGGTCTGAGCTAAGACCCTGAAAGTAGGGTAATGCTCATAAAAGGACTGTCCCCACTGCCCCAAGGTGCCCGCTGTTCATGCAAAAGAAGTTCAGAAAGCCACTGGCCCAGAGCTCAGGGTTAGGAGCACCAAAGCTAAGATTGGCTCAGAGATTTCCAGAGAAGCTGCAGCCTGCCCTGGCCCTCACTGCCCAAGAGACTGTGCGTATGTAAACCCAAAGGCATATATATCTGCATATGTGTGGTACTTAGTCACATCTTTGTCAACAGTTATTTCTTTATAAGTTACAAATTTGAATTTAATATTGCCATAACCCTCATGTGTTTCCACCAAAGGGAAACCAGTTGTTTATCATTTTAAAAGTCTCCTGCTGAGTAGGGAAATCGGGCAGTAAGAGAAAGCCAAAAAGCGATGCAGAGAACCTCCTCAAAGCTGTCTTCATCCCAGCTAGCGAACAGGAGGGCCTGGGCTGCCTCGGTTTCCCCCTCGGCCTCCAGCACTGCCTCCCTCCTCCCATGGGGACTCTGGGATCTCCAGGTGCTGCCTAAGGAGTTGCCTTGATTACAGAGGGGGAAGCTCCAACTCGGCCAACTCTGAGTCCTTTCTGTTCCGAAGCTCAGGCCGGCCCAGCACTGCGCTCAGTGAGCCCATGGGCCTGGCCTCCCCGCTTACCTCAGTGCCTTTTTGTTTTCAGAGAGAGACAGGAGCAGGGCGTGTGTGCCTGAAGCTCTGCTGCCGGCTCACTTGCACCAGGAACTGGACAACGGTGGTGTGGGAGATGAGGCCTGGAGAGCCCTCGCTCTTAGTATGGGCTGAGGCTCACAGACCTCCTTCCCATCTGGGTGCCTGAGTTTTGACTTCCAAGAAGTGACATGAGACCACATCGACAGGGAGGCTCAGATTCCTGACTCTACATTTGTACTGGCTTCTTGTTCAGGTTGAATCCTAAAATAAATCAGTCAAACAATGCCAGCAAGAAGCCAGGACCACAAAGACACTCCAATGCAGAGGGAGAAGGACTTGTAATCTTCATTCGAAGCAGGGCTGGTTTTCCAGTCCAGCCTCTGAGAAACCATTTCTTTGTTGTCCTCTGCCAGTCTCTCTTGGGGTTGGTTCAAGCCCACGCTTCTTCATGTAGCCTCAGAAGTTCCCTCCCTGACCCAGGCTGAGTCCACACTGCCCTGATCCCAGAAGGAATGCTGCCCCTTGTCACAGGAACTGTGTGTAGTCTTCAGAGCTGCAAAGGTAACATAAGCTCGCAACTCTAAGATTTTTTTTAAACCACAAAAACCCTGGTTTATCTGCCATCTCATGCTCAGCCTTATCACTTCCCTCCCTTAAAACTCTCTCTCCCTGCTGTATATTAGAGGGAGCAGGTAGAGAGTCGTTTCCCTTCGTCCCGCATGTCTCTAACATTACTAGAAGGCATGGCTCCTGCTGCAACTGCTGTGAATGCTGCTGAGAACCTCCCTTTAAGGGGGTGGCTATTTTATTTTTGAGAAGGAAAAAAAAAATCATGTATATATATATATATATATATATATATATATACATAAAGGCATATGGTATATATAAAGAGATAAGGGTGTTTATGAAATGAAATAAATGTGGGAAAATTCAGACTTTATCTAAAGCACAGTTAGACCCAGGACCTATGCTGAGGTCTAAGCCTCTGAAAAAAGTTATGTGTAGAGTATCCTTCCCTCCCAGAGGTGGGTATAACTGCTGGTAGTGCCTTCTATGGTTGTGTTGCTCAGTATGTGTTTGTTTTGAGGATATTTTCTTTTTAAATGTCTTTCTTTATATGGGTTTTAAAAAAAAGTAATAAAAGCTTGTTGCAAAAATGATTCATACTGGTAAATGTCTTCCTTGAACTTCACCATCTTATGGAAATTGGGAGTTGGGGAGAGAGGCAGGGAACAGAGACACTCACATAGTTCTTGGCAGAGTCAGATTTTCTTTTGCCAGTATGCAGAGGAATGAAAGTTACTGTTCAAATAATTTGGAGAAAATTGTCCAAATGTATGTGCTGGAAGGCACTGCCTAGGTTACCAGTTATTTTCTGTTATCTCCATGGAGCTGGAGAGTCAAAGGGACTTATTAGAGAAGGAGATACTGAGTTAGAAAAAGAGGAGAGCTTTCTGGAGCTAAGGGTGATTGAACAGCAGGACAGGCTACTGAGGTGAGCAATGATTCTTCTATTTCTGGAACTATGTAAGAATAAAACAGGGCCAGGCTCAGTGGCTCATGCCTATAATCCCAGCACTTTGGGAGACTTGCTTGCGTCCAGGAGTGTTTGAGACTAGTCTGGGCAACAGAGTGAGACCCCATCTCCATGAAAATTAAAAAATTAGCCACGTGTGATGGTGCACACCTATAGTCCTACCTACTCAGGAGGCTGAGGCAGAAGGATCACTTGAGCCCAGGAGTTCGAGGTTGCAGCGAGCTATGATGATGCCAGCGCACTCCAGCAACAGAGCAAGACCCTGACTCTTTCAAAACAAAAGATAGATAGGAATGTGTCTTTGAAAGTTTAAGATCATTTCACCTGGAGAAAGACGACTAGATTAGATGACCAAAATGGCCTTTTCACTTTAGCATTCTCTCACTTCCATCAAAGGAACATCTCAGTAATCGCAGAAATAATCACATAAAAGTTATTAAAAATAAATTCTTACCTGCTTTCCAGTATTGATCACATAGAATGCAATGAATAGGGCCCAAAAGAATGAATGAATGTCCAACATTCTTAAAATTAGCCAAGAATAGGGCACATCTGTAACAGTTGTTACAGATATAACCTACATCTCCGAGAAGTGTATCCTTCAATGATTTTGCCAAAGCCTAAAAATGATCCAGTTTCTGCTTTTCACTGAAACTCATTTTGTTGCAGCATGGGGTTAATAAATTCAAAGTTGTATGTTTGACCTTGATATAGATCATTTGGCTCAGCACGTAGGAAAAAAGAACCTATTACACAGTCCAACTCTATTCCACCTTCGTACATGTCCCTAATGCTGTTCATATGGGGAGAGGGAAGGTGACTCATGCAAATGTATCACCATTACTGGAAAAACCATTCAAAGCACAGGTCTTGACAGCACCATGTCATAGCAGAATTCTGGGTCAAACCACAGTTAAAAGTAGATGTTCAATTTAGAACCAGCCCTACCACTTATTGGCTTTGTGTCTTTAGCAGAGATTAACAAGGCAAGACAACATCTCGGAGCCTCCAATCCCTCCAAGATTGTGCAAAGCATCATGTTTGGAAAAGAACTTTGCACACTACTACATGTTATTTGTATTCATATAAGGACCATAGTTCATTGCTACTATACATTTCATACTCCCTCAGATCAGACGGGCTGGCTAAAGGCTTTGTTGTAATAGGATCCTGTTTGAGGTCAATTTCTAGAAAGCCCTTCCCCAGTTCCATATGTTCATACCAGCAGAGACAGGATTAGTGAAGTTAAGGAGCTTACTTACAAGGGAAAGGCCTACTCTGGGCCTGATAAGAAAAGGTAGGAGGCGTCCCACACGCATCTTCACACCCATCCTTTCTTCCTTTTCAAGCCTCAAATGGGTAATCTGTGGATATTATGGATATTTTCGAGCCATTCTTATCTCAAATTTTAAAAAAAGATGAGAAAGAAAAAGGGAAGTCAATTGAAGTATAATTGTTTCTTAATGGTTAAACCCAAGAACTCTTAAGGAATTTAGCCCAGCTCTTTCCCCCTTCCTATCGTACAAGGATAGGTCTGCTCACAGAAATGACTTCCGTGAGCTGAGCGGGGACCACAGCAATGGTTCTGAATCTCTTTGGCCTCAAGTGATCCCTTTGGGAATTTGACAAAAGCACCGCCCCTCTCTCAGGAAAATGATCATATAAAATCTTGTGCACCATTTCAGGGAGTTGGACCCTCTGAAGACACACTAAAGACCACTTCTTCCATGATCCCAGGTTAAGAAGTTGGGGCTGAAGAGGGCATTTGTTGGCTAAGACACTTCACTGTAACAAAGCTACTGTGTTGGAGTGGCATCACACACTTACCAGTTAGTGGCAGTGTGCTGAAGTTGGGGAAAAATCGCTGTCCTATAGAAACCAGTGTCCTAATGTGCTTTTATTGTTTCTTATTTCTACCTAGCCTAAAGTCTGGTAGGGATCAATTCTTTCTTCTGTTGCTTTGACTGATGATAGAGAACAGCTGGGTTCTGTTTTCTATATGACTTTTAGAAATGTGAAGGGACTATTTTGGGCTAGAAGGTTAATCAGGTAGTAGGAACAGATGAGTAAGAGGCTGTGGAATATTTGGTAGAGGGGCTTTAAAAACAGGAAGGACACCTGCCTGAACTTTCGAATGGTCCGCCCTGCTTTGAAAGCAGGGGAGGAACTAACCACTGAAACCAATAACTGGAAAAGGCACACCACTGCAGCCTCTTCTGTTGATTTAAAATGCTCTGACTTTAAAAGTTAGTATAACATTTTAGCTAAGTGGAGGAAACAAGAGGGAAATCATATTTAGATTAGAATAAAAATTTATTTGGGTAAAGAATTATATTTTGTATTTGCAAAAGCTGAAAATGCTCATAAAAATTACCACCCCAGAGCTTGGATTTCCACTGGATCCAGCGCATGAAACAAAGAGTCTGTCACTTCTTCTTGCCAGGTTTGGGGGCCTTTTCTAGGCCTTGGATGTATTTTCGAGGGATCTGATATTCTTCTACAATCCAAAAAGCAGACACTCCTCAGTGGGGTATGACCTTGCCCCCTGCTGGCCCTCCACGCTTCCCCTCTGGCTCACCGTGTCCCTCCTTGGCCCCGACCCATGGACACAGCTGACCTCCAGCCCCCTGGGCCCCACAGAGGGCTCATTCCTGCTGTCAAGAACTCCCAGCGTGTGATCTGCTCTTCCACACCCAGCTCAAACCCAACTTCCCAGGGAAGCCTTCTGGATGGACCATCTGTCCCTATGCCTCAAGGCTGAAGTATTTATTTTAGTCATTTTCACACTGATTAGCTACTTTCTAGGTGTACTTCAGGCATTTATAATTTTCTTATGAGAAGGAATGTAGGAGTCTATGTTCAATAGTGTGTTCATCTATTTTCCTCTGTATTTCTTCTCAGCACCTCACATGGGGTTCTTCACATAAAGGAACTCCCAATCTAGAAGTTAACTGCTAGGTACTGCCATAGGCCATGACATGACCTTGCTTATTGAGCATTTACTATGTGCCAGGCCCTGAGGATGAAAAAGGAGAAGTTTCTGCCTCGAGAAGCTCAGTCTAGCAGGGGGTTCAGATAATTAGAAAAAATTAGCCGAGCTGCAGATACTAACCAGAAATATAAACACAATGGGAAAGTGCTACATTAGCAATTTTTTAAATGCTAATTTAATGAAATAGGACATGCTCTGGGACAGGCTTCCCATGACGCCTGAGCTGGGCCAATGAGCTTTTGCGGCGAGGCAGATTCAGGTTGCGGGAAGGCACATTAGGCGAGAGGACAGCCCGGCAAAAGTGTACAAGTGTGGACATAGCGTGGTGTATTTGGGGACAGCAAGCACACAGCGATGCCTGGGTCGGGGGTGCCGAGCTGCCAGAGAGACAGCAGGGAAAATGCGCTCAGGCTGGGAGGGTCTTGTTTATGAGCTTAGGAGTTTATTCTGAAAGCATGGAAGAGGTATACAAAGTTTTTTAGATTCCAGCCATTATGTTCTTTAAAAAAAATTTAAAAGTTTTTAAAAAAAGAAGAAAAAAGTTTTTTAGAGGGGAGTGATATGATCACATTTGTTCAAGAAAGTTGATCAGACAGAGATGTGGAAGCTGACTTGAACTAAAGACAAACTGGAAGCTAAGTGATCCAGAGTTAGTGGAAAGAGCTTGGGCTCTGGAGTCTAAAAAGATTCCAAGCCCAGCTGCAGCACTCAAGAGTCAGACGATCTCGGGGCAGGGCACTGAACCTCCCTGGAACCTCAGTTTCCTCATCTGCAAAATGGGTGACAGTTCTGCAACATCATTACAATTAAGAGCAATGCCTGCAAAAAGCCCAGCAAAGTGCCTGGCAGAGTTTGGGTGCTCAACAAATGTTTTATAAAAAGGGAAGACCAGGAAGAAAACTACTCCAATAGTATGGTGGAGACAACATTGAATTTGAAAGGGGCCGAAGATCTGGTTCAAACACTGGTTCCACCTTTTGCTGTGTGTGTGTGTGTGTGTGTGTGTGTGTGTGTTTTATAACTAGACCAAGCTGAGTCAGCAGGAAGATCTTTGCCCAGCTAGACCAATGCCTCTGCTCTTCAGAGGGATGCTTACCGAGCAATAGCCAGCTGAGGTGGTGGACCTGGTTTCCCTGGATCTGCACCTGCAGGCTGTCCTTGGCCCCGGGGGCAGGACTGACGGTGGTGCTAGCCTGGCATCGCTGCTGGAGGATGGCAGCCACTGAGCATGGGTCCAGACCATAGGTCTCCAAGTTCCGGACCATAGTCACCTGGAGGGACAGTGGGGAAAGAAAACCAATGGTGGTGAATAACCTACACAGAGGAGAATCAAGATGGCGGACAAGAAAAACCACCAGCCAGAGTGTCTCTGCAAGAAAGACAGATTTTAGAAGACAGTGAAAAACACAGTCAGGCAGACGAACATAGATCAGATGAGGGTCGGAAGGGAGAGCGCCTGAAACTACAGGAGACTCCACACGAAGAAGCTGCACAGGAGAACTGGAAGGAGAAAGGCCCCCAAGGCTTGGAGATCAGCAACCAGGGTAGGTGGAGCAGCTACATTTCCCCTCCCTTGCGTTTTGGACTGCGGGTAGGCTCCTGAGCGGAGAGACCTGCCCACACCAGCCCAGAGATGGCCACCGCCAGTGAGCCGTGAGCCTCTTGGGGACAGGGCACCAGGCTGCCATCTCCCTCGGGTCGCCTGCAGACCCGAGCCGATCGGTAGGCGCCATATTGCTTCTTTCTCCCCTCCCCCTTTGCCTACCGGCCACTGCCGAGAAAGACAATTTAGCCACCACCCAGAGGCATCTGCAGGAAACGGGATCTCTCCTTTTGGGGAGCTACAGCAGACTGAGGGGTACTCAGATTGCAAGCTCCCTACCCACCCACCCTCCCAGGTGCTGCTTGCCTGGTGACTCCAGGAGAGCAACGCAAATCCTGAGGCGGAGAGACACCAATCCAGCCTGGGCACCCCGTGGATGACTTGAGACCAGCACTCCTCTCCCTGGAAGGGTCAGGGACTAATCTCCAGGGCCCAGGGGACAGCCTGCAGACCAGATCCTGTACACCCAGGCCTCAATCGCATTGCCCTGGGGCACAGAAGGGTTATTTGTGAACGACCCTACTGAGTGTGTGTGCCTTCAGGGGCAGATCAGCGTGCCTGAGGGGCAACCCTCCTCTCACAGGAAGGCCGTGCGCCCAGCCCGGCCTGTGACCCTGGGCAGGGAACCTCCTGGCCTGCATGACAGCCAGGGTAGATCCACTGGCTTAAGGTCCTGCCTTCGGGCAGAGGACCCGGGGAACTGCGGAATAGGGGAGGGTGGAAAGGAGCAAGGCCTGCTCTAGACTGTAGGTCTCAGACAGCCCCACCCCCACACGCAGACTTTCCTACTGAGTGGGGCCATTCCAGCCCCCCCCCCACCGGCAGCTTTGCTCAGAGGCAAAGAACAGACCTTTGACCCCTGCTAACGGAATTTGTGGAGCTTGAGGGCAGGCTCACCGAACCCAGCTCTGCCCAGACTCACTCCCTGACCTGCCCCCACTGAGGTGCAGAATAAGGACACACCTGGAAGTCCCAGGGCCCCACCCACCATGTGAGGCACTGGAGTGTCTCTCCAGAGGAACGAGAGCCGGTTACAGGACCCAAAAACAACACTGCAGCCTGCTCCTCCCAGCAAGCGCCACCTCCTGACAGGGAGGTCACTCTGCACACCCTTTTCCTGCATCTACTGACTCATCACACAGGGTGTGGTCAAATCTCACCCACAAACACCACCTAGTGCCTCAGAGACTAAACAGGGTGTGTCATCATCCAAACGAAAATCTAAAGGCAAGAAGCAGTAGCTGACCCAGATGGGAAGGAATCAGCGAAAGAACTCCGGAAGTATGAAGAATCAAATGGAAAGCATACCCCCGAAGAGAAACACCAGCTCTCTAGCAATGGACATTAACCAAACTCACAACACGAAAATGACAGAAGAAGAATTTCAAACATGGATCATCAGAAAACTGAA
>CM052450.1:18933833-19201847 GCA_028533085.1 Varecia variegata | reverse complement strand
CCCCACTAGAGGTCAAACAGAAGCACCAGACTGAGTGTCCTATACCACAATCTATCTTGTCCTGATCTCCTAAATTCAGCTTATTGACTTAAAGTACAGTATAGGGCAGTTCACAAGGTACTTTCATATATCACTTATCTTATTTAGGCCCCACAACAGGGTCACAGAGGCTCAGAGAGCTCATGGAGCCAGCCCAGTGAGAGATGTAACTCACACAGCAGAAAAAATTCCATTTGTCAACCATATGAACACAGGAAATGTGTAAATGTATTAAATCAGTAGGCCCGTACTAAGAAGATTTCAGCCAATAGCCAGAACATAGGAAAATCCTCTTACCTGCTCCCCCCACCAGTTTTTCCAGTACCAGAGGCCATGTTGTGAAGGTTGGTAGAAGATCAGGATAGGACCACAGCGTGTACACTGTATAAAAAAGAGACCCAGAAAACACTTACTACCAAAAAATCAATCTCCTGGGGAATTGAAAAAGCTTCAAATTACAGTCACTTTAATTAGAATACAGAAAAGAAACTCAACTCGAAGCTAGAGAGAAGGTTGTGAGGGGATGCCCAAAGAGGTTTCATTCCTGAGGAAGGCAAAGACCTAAGAAACCAAGTGTCACTTGAGACTTGGAGGCACCTAGATTACAGTAGCAGAAAATGGCCACCGTGGATAAAAGTAGGGGCACAGAACCTATGAGGCTTCCAATTACGGATTCAGAAGCAAGTAACCTAAGAACAGCAAGCCAGCCTGTAAGAAATTTTGAAACTTTCCCATCATTCCCTCTGTTTCACAGTGATTAGCAATAAAACACTTAGCTCAAAAACGGTCTGTGTTTGTCTTCAGGTGTAGCAGGGAAGAGAGTAGGGGCAGGAGTGGCCTAAGAAGACAACATTGCACTGTTGCAGCCAACCCTGGAGGACAAAAAGCCCCAAGTGACAAAGTAGGTGTCAACAGCTATGGAAATGAGAAAAGGAACTGAATTCCTGAGATTTATGCCAAAGAGAAAGCAAAGAATCCTAGACAGCCACTCAGAGCCTAAATGAATCCGAGACACCTGTGAGACATCTGATTAAAGCACATCACTAAGACAGCTGGGTATGTAGCTTAATTAAACCAGCTTCTTTTCTATCACGGTATCTCTCTTCAGTATCTTAGGAAAACCCTGCTACAAATCATTTTCAGAAACATTTTTTACGTGCTCCGAAATTCCATCCTTTTCAAGATTTCTGCTTTATCCCTAGTTAGCCCACTTTAAACTCCTCAGCCATTGTTCCTTCATCTCAGAACTTCCCTTTGCAACTACCCTCTCTTTCTGTGTTGGCCCTTTTTTTCTCTCTCCTGTAGCCATTTCTGGTTTTGAAAGACCCAAATCCAGGAACACTAGGTCTACAAAGATCCTTAGGGATAGTATCAAGAGATTTTGTGCTTGTTTAGAGGAAAGTTAATGGAAGAAAAAGAGAAAAGCAGATGTTAGGCAAAGTTTATAATGGCCATCCCCATCCTGTTGCCATACCTGTCGGATACAGATTTTTCTCCAGTTCAAATAGGATGGGGTTACCACCACTCACATACACCGTCACTGCATCCCCTCTGTGAGCATACAACTTCACAATGTTGAGTTCCTCCTTTCCAGGTACTAACTCAGAGACCTGATCAGTTCCAAGGGTGGGGAAAGCAGCTGCCACATCAGCCCGAAGCTTTCTCCTGCAGAAAGCACACCAGCACCATGAATGCTGCCTGGATGGACTTTAGTAATTTACAAGAACTCAGAAGGACTCACTATAAAATCATGAGGGCCAAGGAAAGACTGTCTGGTTTATGATGCCCTATTCTCACACACTCTTCCAGAACATCTTACTCTCTTTCTCATCCAGCGTCTTATCTATTTTCACAAGATCCTGAGACATCTTTCCATTTTGTGAATGGGAAAATTGAAGCTCAGAGAGCAACCCAACTTTTCCTGCCATAGAAAACTCAGCCCTGCCTTCCTGACTTCATTCCTCGCCCTCAGACCCACTCCTTTCTCAGATATGCTTGGCAATTCTGTCAGCTTATGATTAAACAGCTATACCGTAACACCAACAATGACAATTATAGAACACTGGTTCCAAAATTCCCAAGGTGGTATCTGCACAGATACAGTTCTCCTTACCACAGATGCCTTATTCCCTTCCACCTCAGCTTCCAGCTGTCTCTCTTGCCAGAATTAATCACTAGACAGCTTTTCTTGTATACGCTTAATTCTGGGTACCCTGTCTGATCTCTCCCAAGGGGTTCTAAGCTCTTTGCAGGGCAGGGACCCTGTATTCCTTCTTTTTTTTTTTTTTGCAGCCTCCACAACACCTCAGTCTGCAGTCAGGAAACGCTGACTGAATTACGTTTTCTTTTAAACTCACTAGAATATCCAAAAGATAGCCTGGGAGATAAATCAGGCCCCCTCTCCATCCTCACCCTTAAAATGTGTCTGGCCCCCCGCCTTTCACCCTTAAGTTCCTTCTCTGGCTGTACCCCTCGGCCTCCGCCCCAGGTTGGCTGAGCAAGCCCAGCTAAGACTGGATTCCAGCCTGGCCCGAGAGATGTCTGGGTGTCCTGGCAGGCAGAGCAGGCCCCTTCCCTCCCTCACCTGTCCGACCCCTTGATGGCCGTGTTGGACTTGACCCGAAAGACCTTGGCAAACATGTCTGCTGGGGTGGCCCGGGGAAGGCAAGGGAAGCACAGAAGCCAGGGGATGTCAGGAAAGCCAGAGTGCAGCAGCTGCTCTGCCCGCAGCCCTGGAGGCAGCCATGCTGGGGCCCGGCGGAGAAAATGGCCCGACTGGAAACTCGGGCCGCTGAGCTTCGTGGCTGTTGCCGCTGCGGAGGCCGCGGCCGCCCCTAGCGGCGACGACGGGAACTGAAGCAGGGCGGGCGGGGCGCCTGGGGAACTTACCCTCCCCCGCCCTCGCACGGCTCTGCGCCTGCGCGAGCTGCTCGGCGTGCACACCTGTAGTGACCGGACTGCGCCTACGCGAGTCCGATGATTTCCTTCCTTTCTGTCTGCTTTAGGTACTGTATCGAGCAGCACCGCCAGCTCCCATCTGTTCGGTTTGGTTCAATTCCGCAAAATTAATGGAACTCAAGTTTTACTACACTTGCAGTTCTCTTGAATGCTTTTCTTAAAGGCTTTTTAAATTAAGATCTTTACATTGTACTGTTTTTATGGACCAGAGCGAGAAAGTCAACCAGGAAACACTGATTGAAATTTAATGAGTCTTAATTAGCTGGCCAGCGGCACGCTCTCCGGCAGGGAATCCCACCGAGCTCGGAGTGTGGCCCTGAGCACGGGTTTTGTGACAACTTATATACCCTTCACTATTACACCATATGGAACATTGAACATATACACCTTGGGACATCTTATGCAACAATTTTCAGCTTTAAGGTTATGAGATCATCTAAAGACCCTCCGGTCTTATCTGATTAACTATTTTAAACAATCGAGTAAAAAGCAAGCAGGTTTACAGAAGCAGATAGCATCAGTTAGAACAAAGTACAATTTCCTACAACCTAAATAAGCATTGTAAAATTTAACTTCATATAGCTGGGCAGTATTTGTTGAATCGACTCCCCCTTCCCTTGGACCTAGGACCTGCCTTAGGTCACTTTGATTATTCACCCATTGTACTATGCTAGCAGATAATCAACACAGTCAATAATCACCAGACCTTCTTTCTTTTCTCTGCATCTGGGGTGGACTCTGGCCTTCCGCCTAACTAGAGAGACCAGAATTTATGTCTGCTTATCACACTGTAAGCTAGGGGCATCAGCTAGAATTTTCTCTAAGATTTTTTTTCCTCCCTGATTTTTAATTTAGATAATTCAGTAACAAGGATTCCCCTGTTGTCCCAAGATTTGCTCCAAACGGTCACCCAGGCAGGAAAGAGAAATTAGTTTTCCCTGTGAGGAGCCCAGAAGGGGACAGCGCCCACAGACCTCTGTACCCTTGAGCCTGTATTTGGCCACACTTGGGGTACATGATACCCCTGGAGTCTGTTGCAGCACAGCTGCTGAAGAAGCCTCTGTCTAGGGAGCTGAGGAAAGTTATTCAGGGGATACTAGAAATTTCAAGCTGGGGAAACTATTGTATACCAGATGTCCTGGATAAGAAGACATCAATTGTAAGCCTAAAAATTAATTAGTGGTTGACAAGTAGGAGCCCAGGATTCTGCCCCACAGCATCCAGCCTCCCTCTTGGTAAAGTAAGAGTTCCTTTTCCCCATGTGGGCATGATCCCACCTTCTCTGCCTGCATCACTGACCTGCCTGCTCCCCGCCTGCTGACCCTGTTGCCAGATAAGCTGGCTGAACCCCAAGTCTAGCAAGCCTGGATCCCTGAGCCTTCCCTTTGCAGCTCCACAGCCACCCCACAGAGATCCCAGCCTGTTGCCCACCCTTAGGTCTGAGCTGCAGAAATGCAGCAAGGCACAGGGCAACTATACCAAGAAGGCTGCTATTTACTGGGGGGTGGGGAAATCATTTTCTCTAATTATACTTGGTGGTAGCATGGCTGTAAGTTGAATTCCTTACAAGAGTAGAAAATATTTTGAAGCAGTGATCCTCTTGCCTCAACCTCCCGAGTAGCTGTGACCGTGCACACCACCACACCTGGCTAATTTTTCTGTTTTTTGTACAGATAGGGTTTCGCTCTTGCTTTGGCTGGTCTAACTCCTGGGTTCAAGAAATCCTCCTGCCTTAGCCTCCCAACGTGCTAGGATTACAGTCATGAACCACTGCACTCAGCCCATACTTACACTTAAAATTAAGCATTATTTATCTGAAATTCAAATTCAGTTGGGCGTTCTGTACTTTTTTCTGGCAACTACACTTACATCCTGGTCTAGTCATACATAGAAATATGCTAAGCTTGTGGGGTCCAGCCAGAGGAAGGCAGGTAGAGCCAGAGAAGGAGAGGACTATTTAGAAAAAGTAGATAGATACTGTGAAGTTCCCATAAAAGGTATAAATTCAGTAACTGTGAGCTGAGAACATGACTCTGATTCTTCGTTAGTGGAACAAAAAAGGAGGCAAGAGAAAGGTGGGGACTCTGTGGGAACTGGAGGGAGGGGTGTGGATGAAGAGCTAGATCCTTCTGTGCACCTAACAAAGGGCCTTGCCTCTGAAAGAAGGGTTGGCTCATGCCTGTAAACCCAGTACTTTGGGAGGCGGAAGAGGAGAATCACTGTCTCCCTAACTTTCAAGAGTAGTCCAATGTACTCCAGGTGACACTGCTGCTGGGTCCAGGAGGCTCAGGCCTGATCAATCAGAGCATCGCGTTTTCCTGGCCACAGATTTGGTTTAAGGATGGACCCAGTCAAAGCCAAGGAAATACAGTGATAATGCCGGGGTGACTGAGAGAGCTTTTCTGCTGAGTTGAACCCAGAATTGCTAGTTGTCATCTTGCTTGCAAAAAAGAAGCCTGAGAATGAAGCCAGCAAGTAAGTTTGAATACAGAGCAAAGAAATGGAAATGGGCATACATCATACCTAACTTTAGCTCTACTGCTAAAAAAAAAAAAAAACCTTAAAAATGTATATGGTACATTTTCATACAAAAGTGTATATGTACATTTTCTTTCAGCAGCTTCAGTTGGACTTTTTGATATTTGCAATACAAAAAGTCCTAACCTATGTACTAGGTGATCAAGAGACAACTAGTTCTTTGGCCCAAGTCCAATAAATAGAGCAGGTGAAATGGGTTTCCAAGGCCCAGCTGATCCAGTAGGACTTGGCCTCCAAGGTCTCCACTAGTGATTTCTCTTAACTTAATTTTAACTTAACTGACTGATGAACGACAGCCACAACAAAAAGATTGGCAGAGCTCCTTACCAAGAAATTTTTCATCATTAGATCTGGTGGGATGGAGGGTAGGCAGGAATTGGTATTTTTCAGAAGTACCTGTGTATATGATTCATCTATTACTGTACCCCAAAGTTTAGTGGCTTAAAATAATCCTTTTATTTGCTCATAATTCTCGAGGGGCTGTTGATTTGGGCTGGATTCAGCTGAGTGGTTCTCCAGCTAGCTTTGCCTAGGGTTCTCTTGTGGCTGCTGTCATCTGGCAACTCAACTCAGCTGAATCCAGTCAGATTCAAGAACTAAAAAAATAGTTTCCACCAATTCCTGGGAGCAGCTGCAAAGAATGTTTGGCCGTGTTTAATCTATCACAGTATCCAAGGTTCCTAAGCTTTAATGTAACAAGTTATCACAAATGTAGTGGCTAAAACAACACAAATTTATTATCTTACAGTTCTGAAAGTCAGAAGTCCTAAACTTAAGGAATTGGCAGGGCTGTGTTTCTCCTGGAGGCTCCAGAGGAAAATTTGTTTCCTTGCCTTTCCCAGGTTCTAGGGGACACCTTCGTTCCTTGACCCATGGCCCCTTTCTCATCTTCAAGACCAACAACAGCATCTTCAGATCTTTCTCTCTGACCTCTGCTGCCATCCTCACATTTCCTTCTCTTACCATCCTACTTTTGCCTTCCATCTTATAAGGATCTTTGTGATTCCACTGGGCCCACCCAGGTAATCTAGAAAAATCTCCTCATCTCAAAATCCTTAACTTCACATTTCCAAACTCTCTTTTTGTTGATCAAGGTGACATAGTCACAGATGTTGGGGATTAGGATATGGAAATCTTTGGGGAACTATTGTTCTGTTTACCACATTTCGCAATCTTAAATCAAGGGAAACTATATCACAGACTTCAAGGGTCCAGTGGTCTACTCTTGGCCATCCCACCAAGCTCAGGAAAGACAGACAGAATACAGGCAGTCAAGGGACTGGGTTTTAAGATCAAACAGACCAGGATTTGAATTCCAATTTACCATTTACTAGCTGGGTGACCTTGGGCAAATTATTAATCTGAGACTGTTTTGAAGTGTAAGATGGAGACAATACCTATCTCACAGGACTACTGTTAAGTTTTAAATGAGCAAATATATTAAAAGCACTTCAGATGGTTCCTGGAACACGATAAATACTTAGATGATTAGAAAGAGTCCTGGTTAGGTTTTAAGATTTGAGAAGTATACTTTCAACAATGTACACTATTCAGGTGACCAGTACACTAAAAGCCTAGATTTCATCACTCTACAATTCATCCATGTAACAAAAAAAACATTTGTACCCCCTAAATCTATTAAGATAAAATAAAATGAAAAAAGGAAATGTAGTTTCATATAGCCCCTTAGGGGCTGTAGGTAGAACTGGTCTTGCTGACTCCAGAGAAACAAGCAAAGAGGGGTGGCAGAAATTTTGGAAAAAGAAAAATGTTTCTGGGGTTTGAGATTAATAAGGACAAACCTTAGGGCTTAGGAGACACAGAACCAAGTGTTTACAGTACTGGAAGAGGCAGGACTATAGTACAGTACTGTGGGCAGGGCTTTTGTTTGCTTTGTTGTTTCAAGATTCAGAAGTATTAATGGGGCATTTTTCAAATCTTAGGGCAGATGGGAGGGAATGAGAACAGGAGGTGCCTGAGGCACAGAAGAGAGACAGTTTCTGAGGTTCCAGAAAAAGAAGACATGATTTTAATGTTTCACTGAGCTAGATTTCTGTGCTTCAAAAAAAAATAGCAGGTATGTGTTAGGTATGTGTTTCAGGAGCACAGGTGAATTTGAGGTCAACATAGCTTGTGGAAAAGAGTGAATTTCATAGTTCCTCTTCAAATAATTTTTAAAAAATGTATTCCTGTTTTGTGATGTATATGTCATCGAATTCATTATGGCACATTTTGTAAAGAAATGTATATCAATGAAATGATTTCAAACTTAACATAACCCACCAACATGTGTTTCATCACAAAATTCCAGGTGAATATGGCCACAGGGATGTTTTCTTAATCTGTGCATTTGAAACTGCTGTGATTACGTTATGTTTTTTTTTTAAATCCTGGAATAGTTGCTTTTTTTGTTTCCTTATTTTGTGATAGAACTGGCAGGTTCCTCATCTTGCAGATGTCTTAGAACTGGCTTCAAAGGACACACAGGCATCGTATATGACTTTGGCTAATCCATGGTGGGTTAATCTGGCTTTAACTTCATGGAGAAAGATAATAGTGACTTCTCACTACTCTTGAATGAGGTTTTGGAGGGGAAGAAAGGGCATGAATGGTGTGGAAGCTGCTCAAGAGCTGGAGGACACAGGGCAGCTTCTCAACGGGGGTGTGGAGGTTCCTGCTAGATCTTTTATTGGACTTTAACCTAGCCATGGTGTTAGGAAACAGGGGCTCTTTGAAGAAACATTGGGAAGTACTTGGGTCACTAAGTTCAGAAATTTATGAAGCTCCAGCACCCTCAAGAAGTCCTCCCTCCCTTGACCATGGGAACAATAGGCTAAAGACAATGGGAGAGTCTGTATTTGCCACCTTAGGAGCAAGAAGGGGAGCAGGAATGCTTCAGGCTGGCTTAGGCAGATGTGTCTTAAACACAGTGGGAATGCAAACCTCTCACGAGCAGTGATCCAGAATGAGGTAAGAAAACTTGTGGGGGCAAGTCCCATTCAACTGTTCAGGGCAATAGTCAGACATGTCCACATAAGTGCTAAGAACAGGGATTATTTAATAGAATTTTGCAATCTTAGGCTGGAAGTGACTTCAACAACAATCTAGTCCAAACTTTTCGTTGCCATGGAACTCTTTATTCAAACAAAAGCTTCATAAGAGCTCAAATACAAACTCCTATGAAAGCAAGATTGTTCTGGTTGCAGGGTGGAGGGAGGAGGAGGCAAACATAAAAAGTGTATAAGATTAGAAAATTTGTAAAAATCATGGTGGAAGAAAACCTTTCTATTTACATTTTTATCATAGAGAGGCGAAAGCAACATTGATCATAAAGTCCCCCAAACCGACAGATTCCTAATTTATAGAGTGAAGGGACACTTTGGATCTTTAGGGGCATTTTTACATGGAAGCATGAGAACACGGAATATGACTTTTAGTCACACGGAAATGAGCCTTGGATGGAAATTTTAAGATTTATGGGAATGTGCTGTTGACTTGGGACAATGAGTCCCAAAGTCCCACCAGGTGGCGCCGGTGTTCCGCATCTTGAGAACATTTGGTTCTCTCCTGGAGGATCAGACTGCCTCGTGCTTTGCAATCTGACTGCATGCCACATTCAGGAAAACAACACTTGTGTTCGTGTTTTATCCTCCTTTCCTCTCACTGTCGTTCCAACAATGGAAATCTGCGTGACACTGGTGTTACTGAGGTGTCTTAACTTTTCAGAAAAGGAAAACAATACATTCACCACACTCTAAGGATAAAAGACAGGAAGGGCCTTCCTAGAGATCTGGTGCAGCAGGAAGGCTGGGCATTTGAAACTTCTAGCTCAGGCTTCGCCACCTGATCATGAAGAAGCACCGCTCCTCTGGCCTCAGTTTCCTCAACTGTAAAACGGCTCTTTGAGCCCTACCATCTGTGGCATGCTGTTTGATGGGACTCAGACAAACCCCAGTTTTAACTCTGGATCCTAGCTAAATCTGTAAAAGGGAGATGTTATCTGATATGGTTACTGAGATTAAATAAAATAACGTTCATAAGTGCAAGGTCAGTGTCAATAAATGGGTTTACTACTATTGCTTTCTTATACATAACTCATTACTCTCCGGAGGGCTGCCCCGCAGGGGGAAAGTCTAAAGCAATGCGCGTATTTTTTCATTCATTTTAAATTCATATTGAAAAGGAAGGTTTTAGAACTCCAGGCTGCAACGTGCTACTTAAGGGGCCGTGGACCGAGAGGGGCGGGCCGCACTCCAGAGACAGAAATTGCAGGCTAATTGCTACCTTCCCCCACCCTCCGCCGGGACCCGTCTGCTCTCTCCCAGCCGCGTGCCCCAGCGCCCAACTGGCCGCCCGCGAGCCCGTCTGCTTAGGCCGTGGGCCCCTCGCCTCCCACCTCCCGCGCCAGCACCACGGGCCGAGGGGCGCCGCGCGGCAGGGACCGGCCTCTGGCCCCGCCCCTGTGCGTCGGCGCGCGGTTGCGCAGAGGCGTTCCCCGGGGCGTGCCGCGGTTGCCAGGCGACCAGACAGCTCCCCCTCCCACCCGTGCTGCTGCGTCTTCCCCCTTCCTGGCCCGGGCCAGTCGGCAGCGGAGGCGCGCGGAGCTGCAGTGTCTGGCTCGGAGTCCCCGGGGGAGCGTCGCGCCCGGGAGGCTGCAGTCCCAGCGCAGGTGGACGCGGCCCGCCCGCCCCTCCAACCGCCGCCCCTCCCCCCGCGGGGGTCCCGAGCTAGCAGATGGGAGGCACGGCTCGTGGGCCTGGGCGGAAGGATGCGGGGCCGCCCGGGACCGGGCTCCCGCCCCAGCAGCGGAGGTAACGGCGCCGCGGGGTAACGGGCTGGGGGCGCCCAACTGAGCGGCTGGCGCTGGCAGGCGAGGCCGGGGGGCGGGGAAGGCCTGGGCAGGAGGTTGAGCAAGCCCCCAACAGGAGAGACCAGGGAGGGGGGTCTGATTCTCTCTCGGGGTCCGGTCCGCCCCCCTCCCTCTCCGCCAGCGCCCCCTCCCCAGCCCACTGTGAACCCGGGAGGAGGCTAGAGCAGAGTTAGAGGAAGAAGAATTTCCACTGCTGGATTATCTCTAATGCCTTAGATCGGGGGTATATGGTGAGGGACGTGGAAAACCTGGGACTTTTTGTGGGGTTTTTAGCAAACTGGGCGAGCCAGGGAGCAATATCTTTGAAAGAAGCCCTGTTGCTTAGAGCACATAAGCGAGGGCTCAACTTTTGGGGCTTTGCTGAGAGGAGTCGGTCTAGCTTTGGATGTGCAGGTTTGGGGCTGTGCTGGGTGGGGCTTTCTCCGGATCCTATTTTAAGAGATTCCCCACCTTGCATTGTGTTTTACACCTAAATGGAGAGAAGCTCCCCCGCCCCACACCCCGCTTTATTTGCGTGGAGATTTCCTGTTGTTAATTTCGTTTGGCTGTTAAGCAGGAAATCTTGCAGGTCTTCTGTCTTTTCTTTGTGTATGTGGACACTTGTCCCGGTTTGTTTTATCAAGCTGATGGCAAAGGGTCAGTTATATCTGGAATATTTGCTTTCTGTCTGTGAAGTAGTTCCTTGTTAAAGATATAAATTATTCTATAAGAATGTGAGCATGTTTTTAAAAAGAGAACATTCCAAAAATATTCGTGGTAGGTTTTTTTTTTTAATCTTTTGTATTCCTGTAACACATCAATCAAGAAAACTCTAGAACTAATTTAACAAAACAGTTTTTAAAGGTGACTAAAATATTCCAGGATATTTTAAAAGACATTTAAAAAAATTCTTCCCCTGTGACATGGTCACTGTTATATTCATTGTGTCATGTAAAATGATACAATGAAATGCTGATGTGTGTGACTGGGAAACCCACGTTCTTGGTAGCAGATGAAATACATTATTCAGGGCCATCTTGTGGATTAAATAAATCCCCTCTGTCTTTTGTGTTCCCTTACAGTGGTGTAGCCATAGTGTAGTGTTAAATAATAGAGAAACGATCCTTAATCATTTAGCATTTTGCCTCTACCATCCATGGGAAAATGAAGTGGGAAAAGAAGTAAATTCAGTACATTTTGTAATTTAGAACATCTCTTTAGTGTTTGCTGTAGTATTCATTGTATTTTTCTACAAATTAGGCAGATGTAAGTAGGTAAGTACATAAATAAATAAAGAGAAGACAGCCCTAAAAAAGGCTTTTTATTTCCTGCCTGTAAGATCCAGAAGTGTGTAGACTGGAACTATTCTTCCATTAACATGTGGAAAACAGGTTCAGAGGGGAAGGTAGCACAGCCAGTGTTAGAGCTGAGATTAGAATCCAGGTCTCTCTGACTTTGAAAAAACAATTAACCTCTGTCATTTTTTTCTATTCTGATTTTTAGGCTTCACATTCAAACTAGCCTACATTTTCAAGTAGTAAGTTAAATGAGATCCATCCGATAGTTCCTATTTTTTTTTAACAACATTCAGAAAGTAAGACTTATTTTAACTATTTTAAAATACAAACCTAGAAATGCTGTCGTTTCTTTAAAAAAAAGGGGGGGGGAGAAAAGTTGTATTTCCTCTATTCTGACAAATACCCCAGTTGTTCGTATTCAATACCAAAATGCAGTGTAGACATTTATTTCTGTTATTGTTCCTTGTAGCAGATATGAAGCACCTAAGACACAGGATGTTTTGGAAATACAAATTTATATTCTTCAGTTACTGACAGATTTTATGTATAATCCTTTCAACTAGATTGGGGGATGGTGTCTATGATACCTTCATGATGATAGATGAAACCAAATGCCCACCCTGTTCAAATGTACTCTGCAATCCTTCTGAACCGCTTCCACCCAGAAGACTAAATGTAAGTAAAGGAAGTAATTCTTTGCACTTGAATTGTCTTGGAAAAGAGGTAGTGCAGGTCCAGTTACAGATCACTGACAATCTAGACTCTTTTGTTTCCGTTTGATTTCTCCTGACTTTGGAATAACAATTTCTGTGGTCCAAATTTAGCTTTTCAAAATGATTTGAATTTGGAGCCCACTGTTTTCTTTCATTTTCCACTGGGAGAAATATATATATATATTAGCACTAGGAAAAAAATAATATGCTACTTTTATGAAGATAATACTTATTTTCATAGAGGATGATATATATAGGGTATTACAAAGGCTCCTTTTAATAAAAACAAGGAACAGAAAGCATCCTGGAATTCATAGATCTGCAGATTTTTTTCCCTTCAAGATAGAAATGCAGTTTATCTTATTAGTATGCTAAAGAGTAACATTTTATAGGTCATAAATAAAACTTGAATAGTACAGTTTGGTTTTTGATGCATTTAATCATTTCGGGAACTGCAGACACTTAGCTTTTGACACCATTTTACTTAAGATAATAATGAAATTAATTCACATTCCCTCAGCATACAGAGTAGTAGGCAGAGCAGGGGTTTGGACAAGTTCCATGACAGAGAGAAGCTATCCTGTGGCTTTAAAATTTGCTGCATTTGTCATCTAATGAACAAATTGAATAATTGAATTGGCTAATTTATAATATTTCTCTTTCACATTTTTGTGTTTAAGACCTGAATTGTTCCTATATGGAAAAAAATTACTTGTATTTTTCATAGTCCTTTCCAAGTTCTTATCAGTTTTTGCTTATAGTCAATGTCTTCACCATTTTAAAGCCCAATAATATACAAAGCTTGGGCTAAAAATATTTGGAAGGCTGATCACCCTATTTTTAATCTCCTTTCTGGAGGGCACTGGGGTTTCTTTCCATTCTTTGCAAGTAAAAACCTCTGAGAACCCCAGAGCCATATACTCCTTGTTTTGACCACCAGATTTCTTGGCTCTTTGCTGTCAATCACAACATCCCTATGGGAAACTTTTTGCAATTGGGCTTGTATGTTAACATCTGGCTTAAGGTTCATTTTAACTTTGATTCAGAGTTGGCCAATGCCTTCTAGTAGGTCACTTAAATTGTAAGTTTCAGGATTGAAATGAATTTCTGACTGCATGGTGTTCAGAGTAACAGTTTTGGTGAAGCACAGGTTTTTAGATTCTAACTTAATGGTGTCTTAGCAAACTTTGCTAAAAAAATATATTTTTTGACCTCTTGGTGCCACCATAGTTCATTATGCAGTGACTCCCTCCAAGACCCTGTTGCCCTTTCACAAAGTCTTTTAGCTTCATTGTTTATTCAGAATGCTCTTATGTTCTCATTGTAAACTATAAATCTTCTGCCCGTAGGCTTTTATTGGGCTAAGTTTTATGTCGCAGGGATTTAGGGTTGGGAGCTGGGAAAAGGGTGTTTCTGGGTGAGAAGGGTATTTTCCTTCTGAATTTGTCAACAAGATCTTTAAGGCTTGATTAATACAGTAGAAGATTCTGTTTGAAACGCCGTGAGCCCTTCAAATTAGCAGTGTATGTGAAGCATTCCTATGAGATAAAATATGATAAGTCTTACACTATCTGTCTCTCTAGATATAATTACATGGTTAGCAAAATATTTGGTAGAATCTATCTTATACATTGCTTGGTTATTGTGATTACTATTCTAGACAGAAGTATATAGTGTGTTATAACTATTACACTTCAACGTGTGAACATTGTAGATTTTTTCTAGAACAATGGAAGGAAGGTTTTATTTATAGCACAGCAGACTTGGTATATAATTGATTCAGGCCAGTATTTGAGTTATTTACAGGAAAGGAAAGAAAGCTAAGGAGAGAACCGCTCCCTGTGTGGACAAATGTCTTCCTGGAATTCTCCAGATTTGCTGGAGATGATAATCTCCATAGTAGACTACACCTGAAATAGCATGTTCTATTCTAGAAGCCACACTTCAAGAAAGACATCAAGCGCAGTCTATGTTGAGAATGTGAACAGGATAGCGAGGGAACCTGACACACGTCTGGGGAGGTAAAGAGGATGGTGGGGGCAGGGGCAGGGCAGCCCCTTTTAGGTATCTCGAAGACCTTTTTTTAAAAAAAAATTTAGCCCATTCTTCTGCAGAAGGAACAGAAGACTCTTTGAATTTTGGATACTTCTGTGTAGTTCCTGAGAGAGCAAAGTAAGACCAATTTGCAGGGAGAGAGACTTAGCCTCGTTTCAGGAAAAACCATGAGTCAGGAAATCCAAGTGGCATCCTTAATCTTACTGTTTTAGTCATGTGGAAATTAAATTTCTGTTGTATCTGTTTTTATTAATGTTCTGTACCTGAGACCCTCTCTTTATCACAAACAGAAACGAAGACCTCCAGAGCCAGCGCAGCCTTACATGTAGGCAGAGTAGGCGAGATTCCCAGGGATGGACCCTGGACCACAAATCCCCTTCCTACCAGCTTGTCATTGATGACTGCGGTTCCTAGAGAGGCATTCCTTTGGGTTAAGGCATTGATCTTCTGGTAAAGTTCAAATATCCCTGGAGAGGTAACACATTAAATTGTATAGCGAGTGGAAAGCAGGTTTTACGTGGGGGAGAAAGTGGGTGAGGTGTTTCTGTGTGTCCTAAGAAAAGCCCTGTTGTGGGGCCCTCCTTGAGCAGAAGGCGTATTTAGTGCTAGATTCTTGGTGGAGGAAGACCAGGCTGGAGATGTGGGGGAAGCCAGCAGAGAGGAGATAAATGCAAAGGAGAAGGGAAGGGTATATAGGAATGTAAACCTTAATATATTGAGAATTTTGCCTAATTGGCACCAGTGTTTTAAAAATGTTTTGTAGTTTGTGAGGGTCTTTCACATATATTACTAATTATAATTTGATTCACACATCATTCTGCAAGTAGGTATTATTATCCACATGTTATAAATAAAGAAACTGGGGCTAAGAAAGGTTAAAGTTACCTGCCCAGGGACCTGTAACTTTTAAGCAATATAGCCAGGACCCCAACCCAGGCCTTCTGATTCATATTTCTTCAGAATGTGTCCCAAAGACTTGAGCAGTAAATGTTTAGGTGCATTAAAGTAAAGTAGTAAGTTTTAAGGAAAACTGGCTAATATGCATGCAGACGTTCATTTTTGTTATGTAAATCTAACTAAAACCAAACAATTATAATTCTTTCCCTAGTTCAGGCAGATTTATTTCCCAATAGACTGTAGTTCCTTAACGCTTGCTTTTTAGCACAGGTACTAAATAGTGAACATTAAGTGTTCAGGTGAATTTTGAATGGATGGATGGATGGATGGATGTGGCTCATCTCTGTTTCTTCATCTCTAAAAACAAGAACAGTTATTTGACTCAGTTACTGGTAGGAAAAATATTACATTGTATTTGCATTTCAGCACAGCATTTAGGTTCTGTCTGCAGGCCCATTTATTCTCATGACCAATGATACTTCCATTTTTTGGTATGAGAGAAGCTATAACTGGTCCACATCTGGCCTCTTTATTTTAAAACTAAATGGCTAACTGGCTACAATTGAACAACTGGCTGCATCGTTTTTGTTTAAGATCATATAATACCTCCCTTAACTATAAGAACTCTATAAATATTTAAATTGATTAAATGACTTCATAAAAGGAACAAAGAGGACTTTCATAACTAGATTTAGGGGCCTATCTGAGATATGCTAACATTTAAAATTTTTTATCCTTTTTGTTTATGTTTTTATTTTTTGATATTTTTTATTCATTTATTTTTGGTAATACATAAATACAATTTTTGGTTTGCTTAGGTTATATTAAAATTCTATTTTTAAAGATTTATCCACTTTATTTTTTAATTTTAATTTTTTTTTTAATATGAAGGGGTGGGGGATTGTGAAAAGGAGTGTTCAGCTGCCTTGTTTGTTTTTGTTGAGGCAGAGTCTCACTCTGTTACCCTGGGTAGAGTGCAGTGGCATCATCATAGCTCGCTGCAAGCTCTAACTCCTGGACTCAAGTGATCTTCCTGCTTCAGCTTCCCCAGTAGCTGGTACTACAGGCCCACACCATTGCACCCATCTAATGTTTCTATTTTTTTGTAGAGACAGGGTCTCACTCTTGGCTAATTCTGGTCTGGAACTCCTGACCTCAAGCAATCCTCCCTCCTCATCCTCCCAAAGTGATAGGATTACAGGTATGAGCCACCACACCCGGCTCAAAGAATCTTGTTTCAATTAAAGTAATCTTATTTCAATTCAGAGGAATAAATAGAACTTTCTTCTGTGGGTTACTGTTCCATCCAGGAAAAGGTTAAGCAAAATTGAGTAAAAGGAGTAGTGCTCCTTTATTATGGAGGCTCTTACTGGGGAAGACTTTTATAGGAAGCACCCCCAAGGCCTTGGATTCTCACTGTTACTTATCAGATACTTAAAAAATTGGTCCAGACGATCACAAGAGTTCTCTCTGGCTTAGAACTTTTGTGATTCAATGAACTGACTTAGAAGGCTGTAATAATTTATATGGGGACATGGGAGTAGATGATGAGGACTTGGTTGATTCCAGCCATAGTCAGCATTCAGCACTGCTAGAGAGTTGTGTAGGTGCTGGGAGAACCTGGTGCTGAGTGTTGTTAATGGGAAGGGCCCTGGACTGGGAGTCAAAAGACTTGGGTTCAAATCCTGCTTCTGTCATTTAATAGTACCTTATTGTTTACAGAACACTTTAATATACATTATTTTGGTCCTGCTATATGCCCTTAAGATCTGGGAAGATAGTTGAAACAATTAGTAAACAATATAAGACAATGTGCATATATAAGCAAGTGCCAAATTGTGTGGTATGGGCTCAAAAGCTGCAGTTAAGATGTGAGGTTTGTTAGTATGGGCTCAGAGTAGTTCTAAGAGGAAGAGAGTATTTGAATTGGGCCTCGAAGGAGTATAGGATTTGCGTGGGCTGGGGAGGGGTGCGAAAGGGTGAAAGGATTTTCCATACAAGGACATACCTGTAAGAAGGAACCTAGCATGTTAAGGGAGTGGTAAGATCATCTTGAACAAAACAAGGCATATAGGGGATTGGAGTGGCCATAATACACAGGGAGACTAAGGATTAATATAACACACGTCTCTAGAGACTCTTGCTTTTCTTTATCCCCCTTTTGGGTCATTTCAACCTTAAAATAAACATGGCTGGACATGTTCAACTATTAGTCAGAGGCGGGAAGATCCTTTCATCTTTCTAATGTTTTTAGTGACTTTATATTCATTTTTCTCTTTCATAGATTACCACTGAGCAGTTAATAAGAGATCATACTCGGCACTTTCTGAATGGAGGTGAGATGAAGGTAGAACAGCTATTCCAAGAGTTTGGCAGCAAAAGATCCGATATTCTTCAGTCAGATGGTACCAATGACTCTGAAAAGTGCTCTCCTACTGTTTCTCAGGATAAAAGTTCAGATAACTTGTATTCAGTAAAATCCAGCGGTTCATCCAAAGCACCCAAAGTGGTGCCTCTGACCCCAGAACAAGCACTGAAGCAATATAAACACCACCTCACTGCTTATGAGAAGCTGGAAATCATCAATTATCCAGAAATTTACTTTGTGGGTCCAAATGCCAAAAAAAGACAGGGAGTTATTGGTGGTCCCAACAATGGGGGCTATGATGATGCAGATGGGTCCTATATTCACGTACCTCGAGACCATCTTGCGTATCGGTATGAGGTGCTGAAAATTATTGGCAAGGGGAGTTTTGGGCAGGTAGCCCGGGTCTATGATCACAAACTTCGACAGTACGTGGCCCTGAAAATGGTGCGAAATGAGAAGCGTTTCCATCGTCAAGCAGCTGAGGAGATCCGGATTTTGGAGCATCTTAAAAAACAGGATAAAACTGGTAGCATGAACGTCATCCACATGCTGGAAAGTTTCACGTTTCGGAACCACGTTTGCATGGCCTTTGAATTGCTGAGCATAGACCTTTACGAGCTAATCAAAAAAAACAAATTTCAAGGTTTTAGTGTACAGTTAGTACGCAAGTTTGCTCAATCCATCTTGCAATCCTTGGATGCTCTCCACAAAAATAAGATTATTCACTGCGACCTAAAGCCAGAAAACATCCTCCTGAAACACCATGGGCGCAGTGCAACCAAGGTCATTGACTTTGGGTCCAGCTGTTTCGAGTACCAGAAGCTTTACACATACATCCAGTCTCGGTTCTACAGAGCTCCGGAGATCATCTTAGGAAGCCGTTACAGCACACCTATTGATATATGGAGTTTTGGCTGCATCCTTGCAGAACTGTTAACAGGACAGCCTCTCTTCCCTGGAGAGGATGAAGGAGACCAGTTGGCCTGCATGATAGAGCTTTTAGGGATGCCACCACCAAAACTTCTGGAGCAATCCAAACGTGCCAAGTACTTTATCAACTCCAAGGGCCTGCCTCGCTATTGCTCTGTGACTACTCAGGCAGATGGGAGGGTTGTGCTTGTGGGGGGTCGCTCACGGAGGGGTAAAAAGCGGGGTCCCCCAGGCAGCAAAGACTGGGGGACAGCACTGAAAGGGTGTGATGACTACTTGTTTATAGAGTTTTTGAAAAGGTGTCTTCACTGGGACCCCTCTGCCCGTCTGACCCCAGCCCAAGCATTAAGACACCCTTGGATTAGCAAGTCTATGCCCAGATCTCTTACCACTGTAGATAAAGTGTCAGGGAAACGGGTAGTAAATCCCACAAATGCTTTCCAGGGACTGGGTTCCAAGCTGCCGCCGGTTGTTGGAATAGCCAATAAGCTTAAAGCTAACTTAATGTCAGAAACCAATGGCAGTATACCTCTGTGCAGTGTATTGCCAAAACTGATTAGTTAACGGACAGCAATATGCTCAGAGATGCATATTTTTAATTACCTTACAAACCTGCAAATGGGAAAAAAAAAGGCAAGCCCATTGGTGGATATGTTTTTGTTAGACTAGACTTCTTTTTTTAACAAGGCAAAACATTTTTATATGACTGTAAAAGAATTCTTCAAGGGCTAATTACCTAACCAGCTTGTATTAGCCATCTGGAATATACATTAAATGACTTTTTATAGGTCAATGTATCTTTGTTATCGTCAGATGTTACTTCAACATATATATTATTTTATTGGTTTAAATGTCTTTCTCTCAAGATAGAAGGCATACCAAAAAATATACCCTATTCTTCACTTCCAGTCTCCTTCAACATCTGTTCTGGAGGGTTTGGGATGTGGTGGTATTTGTGGATGAGCGCCAAGGCTAGATTTCTTACCTCAGCAGGCTATTCTCTGGGATCATTCTGGATGAAAGGGCTCACTGCAGAATATGAGGTTGGGGGCGGGGGCGGTGCACCCGGAAACTGTTGGTGACTTGGACAGTTGGTGTCACTGATTTCCAATGACTCATTCCTCTTCGCTTCAATTCTCTGATGCACGGTGTTTCCATTTTATGTTGCTGTTACTATTTTGCCTCTGATTAGTTTCCTGGGCACTCAAAGCATTGTGCAGACATCTCACCACTTTACCAAATAACCTTGTAAGGTGCCGATTTTTAAAACTGAGACATATGTATCCCTTCCTCTTTCCTCTCCCATCCCTCCTCCTCCATCTCCAAGGAAGATAAAGCAGCTTCTTTGCCCCACATGATCCAGAACGTTAAAGGTAGAATCAGCACGAAAACTGTGGGTCCCCAACTTCGGGGTACTCTCTGGACCAGCCTACTTGTTGCATTTTCATGGACACTGTACTTATAAAAGTGATCACTCTCAGGTAAACCTCACAACAGTTTAAATGCTTTCCCTCCTCTCTTTCCAGCTACCTGCCACTGATCATTTTCTCCACTTTCTCTTTAAACTTAAGGCTGTTCCCTAGGTCTGAGTGAACTTGAGTTATAGGAAGAAAACTCTTGTTTGAAAATCCAGAAACTGCTAATAATCCATGTTTCCCCTTTATCTTCCCTAATTTTATTCACTTTACCAGCCCTTGTTTTTCTCTGTTAAGATTTAAACTTAAATAGTAAGGGCTGATAATAAAACTAATTGCTAGGCCAAATGTGATACTTGAAAGGGTGGAGAAAGGAGAGGCTAAATTTGCTGCTGCTGTTTTGTTTATGTTTTTTCCTCTGCCTTCCCCTATTTCCACATTACTCCAAAACAAAAGTATGCCCAAGTTCTATGTTAAATGTGTGCTCTTTAGAGTAGAGCATTTGCTTTCTACAACATAGTTCTTAGAATGATCCAGTTCCACTTTTATTCTTTTAGAATTTAATCTGCAAACTCCATGAGATTGGAAGGAAGCTCCTTTCATTGGACAATACAGTAAAAAGAAGAAAAATACTGTGCACGTATTATCTAAGGAACTTTTGCCTAATCCAAAAGTATTCGTGATTGTCATTGCACCAGGCTGTGAAAAATGAGAATGAACAAACCACACTGATAGTAGTAGTATAAATGTCCAGAGTGTGGCCTCAGCCTCCCAAACACAAGGGCCAGATGGCAGAGAACTCAAACTGAGGCCTCACCCTCTTTGCAGGAGGAAGTCTTGCTACTTTTGGTGACTGAGAAACTGGATTATTTAAAACCTTTATTATCTAAGACTTTACTCCCGGTTTACAGAAAGCAATAGTGTATTCAGCTCCTTTAGATCCCTCTGACTGTTACTGAATTCTCTCATTTGTAGGAGAAGAGAAGTTTAAGAATCTCCTGCATTATCTAGGCAGAGCATATGTTGGGGTTGTTTTGCCAGTTGTTATCAGTGTGGAAGACCTGCTCCCTTAGCAAACTGTTAAAAGGATTGCTACCCCAAATGCACCTGACATAAACTTGATTTCAGTGTTCGTGTTTTTAGTGCAAGATCGTGGTGAGCCAGCACTGCTTCTAGACTCGGCAGAGAGGAGCCCGTGACTGAGGCTGGCACGTGCTCTGATTCTGTGTACCGAGTGGACTGTAAGGTTACTGAAACGGTCGGGTGAAAGGACGCAGACAACTCACGAACACTAGACAAATTCTGGACAGCTCTGTGAAGGTGGATGGATGTGTTTCTGCCTCAGAGTGGCAACCTAGAGAGTGACACAGAGTCACTGACGTTGGCGTGCCTATCTGCTGTGGGCCGATTCAAGTTTGGGGAGAGTGGGCTGCTTTAAAACATGGTGCTGGTTGTGCAGATGGATTTGAGGAGGTTTATGGATGGATTTCAAGTGTAAGGGACAAGTTGTGGTTTTTAGAGGCTGTCACTGTGCTGCCTTTTTTTGCCACTGTTCCATTTCCACATGGATCCTCGCCCAGCTATAGCAGTGAGTGCATGAATTGGATCAGAGTTAGTGCAGGGGTTCAGACTCTCTTACTCAGTTACTGGATTGTTCTTTAACCATTTTTGTTCCTCCAGTCATTTCGCCTAAACAGGTCAAGTGGGTTGACTTAACTGATTTCTAAATTGACAAAGTCACCCGAATTTCCAGATTGTTAGCAGCACAGTGAAAAAGTTGGGTCAGAATTTTCATTTTATTTCATTCCTAAAATCATTTTTTTTCTTTCAACACAGGAAACTGGCTGATCCAGCTAATAACCTGCTCATCTCCTTAGATTCCGTCCTACCTTCCACCCTCACCGTGATTGATGTATTCATTCATCATGTGCTATCATGATTTCCTCCTTATGTTAGAATATGAGCTGCATGTGGGCTGGCCCGTGTCTTTATGATGTTCTGAATTGACAGACTGTGCTGCCTACTGATCACGTGCAGATGATGGACGTGCTTGTCTCCTCTTTTAAGTTGACCCACGCAATCAATCTCTAATCTCTTCTTTCTGGGAAGGGGCAGTCAGATAAGGGGTATGTGAGGCCACTTTCTTCTGGTCCAGTGTTAGACACAGTTACCTTGATCATAATGAAAAGAAAAATGCCACCGTAACGTAACTGTGATGTAAGGATTCTGCTGCTGCCCGAAGGGGCTCTAAAGGAGGAGAAAGAGTCCAGCCTAGATCTCCTTTCCCAGAGGAAATTCACTTATGACCATGTTAGTGCTTTATTCCCAGGTGTGTGAGGGGGTTGGGACAGACAGGTTAGCTGGCTAATGTCATTACATTTTAGTTTTCATGACATTTAATCTGTTAAGAATGGGGTTTATTGCGTAATCAAAAATAGAACAAAACAAAAAATTAAAAATTTCAGCTGTGAAAATGTTTCAATCTGTAGCAGCTGGTGGTGTTAAAATACTTTCTGTTTTGCTTAATTCCTAACTAGGCATAATTAAAGCTAAATGTGAAATTTTAGGTAGCAGCTGATAAATGATTCTAAGCTTTCCTGACAGAATGCTCCTACTGTAGTGAATCATAGAAAACTCTTTCCCGTTTATTTTTAATTATTTCTTTTACATCTGTTGTCTGATGTCATCAACACGGAAGTTGGAAAGGTGCCAATGATTGTTCTAGACTGCCTCTGTGTGCTTTTTCTGTTAACGAGAATTAAAAATAAGTACTTATCCTTTGAACCAGGTGGAATTGCCAGAACGTGTTTTCCTTCATCTCTTCATTCTCACCGGAGATGACCAGTGTGTAGAGCGCTATAGCTCACGATACGTAGAGCAACTGCAGACGTCCATGATATGGACCACCTGGAGTCTGTACAAATAAGGAGCAAGAAAAGACCAGGGATTGGCAAATAAAGGAAGAGTTGTCCTGTGCCAGGGACCAGCCTCCCAGTTTTAAATAACATATTTTCAATATCCTCAGTTCAACATGTCCCACTTTTAACTTCAACCTATACTTCCTGAAGCCTAAGAATTTACTTCCAGAGCTGGGCTTTGGCTATGATGTGATTAGAGGTAACCGTCTCCAAGTGTGTGTCACATTTTGCCTGCTAATTTCAATGAGAAGAGTTTTAAGAGTTAAGCGAACCTGTCCACGTAAGGACTAAAAGCTCTCTGGTTCCTGAGATCCGTAACCCCTGGGGCAAGCCAGAGCTGCAAATACATCGTCTAGACTTTGAAGGGGCAGGATGTGATTCTTAATATAGCTCAGCCACCGCTCAGTCAAGCCTAGACTTTAATATTTTTCTATAACAGGAGAAGACTGAAGACTAGAAAGATTCTCTCCTCCTCTGCTACCACACAAATAGACTAAAAAGAAAGGAGAGCCCCAAATCAGGCCAAATGGTGACCAGTGGCAATTTCAGCTCAGAATGTCAGCCTCTAAATCATCAGGTTTGAATGACTTCGGTGTCATGGGATTCTGTCATTGTTCGTTTGAGTCTGCTGACACGCTTCCCTGAAAGTGCAGTTTGGAATGGATGAGTCAGTGTTTTTTTTTTTTTTTTATTTTGGGTGGTTTGTTTTTTAAAAAATAAAAGTGAATTGCTTTGAGAATTATTTAGCATCTTATGGTTGTTTCAAAACCAAGGCTGAGAACCGTCCCGGTGGGACCCCTGTGCCGTGTTCTGAAGTGAGCGAGTCGCAGTCACTGGATGATGAGGGCTGTGCTGCAGGTACAGCCTCTCCAACTTGATGATGGTGGGAGGGAAAGAAAAGGCTTGAATAAGAAAATCTTGGGAAAGGAAAAGGAGTGAGGTGAGGAACAGCCTTGCAGAGATTCAGCCAGGATGCCTCTTGTAGTGCCCAGAGCTTCTGTCTGTAGTCTGGTTTATAAGTCCCAGCACTGTTGTGGTCTTATTTCTGGCCTGGGAGACAAAATGCGGTTACCTTTGAAGTTTCGCCAACATGATTTCAGATCAGGGGTCTGACTCTTGCTGCTCCCTCCTGAAACTGGCTCTACCCCAGAGTCGCCGTCCACAGCCACCATGGGGAGGAGGAAACAGCAGGCACCTGGCTCCCCCAGCTCTCCTCCCTGCCTCTCCCTCACTTCCCGCAACAACTAGCTGGCTGCCTTGCTGTTTTCTCTGGTTGCTAAATCAACATTGTTTATTTCTGTCCCACCAACAGACCCAGTCAGAGCCTGAGACTAGGGTGAATATGTGGGGTGGATTCGGAAACGGCGTCCCTGAGTCTTTGAGCAGCTGTCCCACGTCGCCCTGGTTCCAGTCCCCTCGCAATAAACCTGTGTTCCAGAGCCCCTTTCCTCTCCTTGGAACCCAGAGTCACCATCTGCTTTCAGATGCCAGAGAGATGTTCAGGCAAAGTAGCACAAGTGAGAGGGAGGGGATGTCAGAGTTCTTTGGGGGACCTAGAGGAGCGGACAGACCACAGGTACTTCCCCTCAATCCTGCTGAAATAACAGAGTCAGGTGCTTCCGTGGTGGGTCTTCCTGCAGGGACAACTGTTTACCAACTGCCATGTCACCTGCCACTCCTCCTACCCCTTCCCAGCCCAACCTGGCCCAAGGCAGCTGCATTTCAGAGAATAATTCCTCTGTTCTTTATTTATTCCTGGCCTTAAATTCCACTACAGCCAGAGGAGGAGGGCGGAGGGGAGGTATGGCTTTAGCTGGGAAAGCGGGGCTGGGGCTGGGGCTGGAGGACACCAGGTGGAGACCCCCCCAGACCGCAGAGCCAGGGAACAACTGCAGGAGCCTCTTGGCTCGGGGAGTGCCCTCTCCCCCCACCCCTGTAACTGCACCAATACAGGGGCTCTCACAGGGGGCGCCAGGCCCCACCTCCCGCCTTTCTCTGCCTTCTCTTCATTCTCTCAGTCAAGGCCCCGTGTCTTCCGTGTGCTGGGCGCCATGCTAGACCCATTCACACAGCAGCAGCACAGGTGTCCTTGCTCTCTGGGAAGTCACAATTTAGGGGCAAGTGAAACAGGTAAGAATTGCAATCCAACGAGATAGGTATGATGGTGGACACGCACTAGGAGCCCTAGGAGTCCACCCCTTGACCCCCAAGAGCCAGACAGACAAGCGGTGGAGGTGGAGGTCAGCAAGGGATTCTGTGGGGACAGCCGTGTCCCTCACTAGCCACGACCGTTTCCTCTCTGCTTTGTTCCCCTCTCCCTGCCCTTTCAACAACCTGCCCCAGCCACTGCCCACTATTTACGACGCCTCTGCCTTGGAACGAGTGGTGCCCGGGCTGTGCCCAGCTGAAAGAGTAGGAGCCTGCGGGCCTCGCCGGGGAGGTCAAACACCCGTCCCTTTTAGTCCATGGCAGAGTTGTTTGGAGCCAGAGTCCCCCTGCTGCCACCAACACCCCCAAGCCTCCCATGCGGTGTTTACATCGCATTGCTAGCAACCCCCAGCCAAAGCCCCAAAGCTGCCAAAATGGGTTTATTTTTACCTGCTGGGTTGGGAAAGGGGCAAAGGCTGAGCCTGGGGCAGTTCTGTGGCGCCAGCTGGGGCTTAAATACAATGAGAAAGCCCCACCCTGCCCACTCTGCCTGCAGAGAGCCCAGTGGGAAATAAATAGCACCATGTGCCCTGCCTGGACTCGAGCCAGTCACATGAGCCAAGGCTGGTTAAAAAGGGAGCTCGGGTGATCTCCCAGCTCAGGTGTCACTCCTGGCACTAGGAGCTCCGGGGTGAGGGTGCCAGCCCTTCTCTGCAGGGCTGGTGGACAGGGAGGGAGCCGGCCAGCAGAACTTCGCCCCAGGCAGAGCTATCAGTCCCCAGCTCCTGGCACTGGGAAAGAGTGATAACATTGGTGAGGGCAGTGTGGGCAGAGGAGGGGAAGGGAGAAAAAGCTTGGCAAAAGTTTCAGGACCAAATCTTAATTTGGCAAAGCTGGTTTTTTTCCATCATACCCCACCTGCTGTGTGGCATGCGCCCATACACACACACACACAAACACACACACACACACACACACACACACACACGCATATACCACTGCCTATTTTTTCTTTCCCATAACTTTGACCCCCTGCGTGCATTCCTGCCCCCACCCACACCCCTCCCCACTCAGCATGTCAGCATCTGTCTATCTCCAGCACACACTCAGACACCTCTCCCTCATCCCACCCACCCTGTGCTGGGACTCAGGCCAGTGGCTGCTTCTCCTTCCTATTGTCAGTTTCTCCCCAGGTCACATGTCTCTGATCTTGCTCCTAGTGCCATCTAGGCAATCTAGGCCAGCACACGGTGAGAGGCTCCTGGGAGAGGAGGTTTCACGCTGGAGCTGATCTTTTTACTGAAGTCCCAGAACTAGGTTAAATGATTCAGCAAGCTGAAGACCTCCCTGTTCAGAGTTCCTTGAGATGTTGGGGAATCTTGAGTCAAGAGGCTCATTTGCTCAGATCTTCCTGGTGAGAAAAGTGCCATGTGTGTTATGGTTGGACCAGTGCAATCCCAAGAACCCTGTTCATTGCAGTGGGTTGGCTGGCTGGGGGTCCCGGGATCATGAAGGGACAGGAAACTTGCTCTCTGCAGGACGATACAGTGCTGTGGAATCGGGGGGGGGCCCCCAAGAAGCCTGAACTCCAGGAGCCTGAGCTAGAGTCATGGCTATGGGGTGGGCAGGCAGGACGCCTTCAACAGCTCTGGACTAGATGATAGATTTTTCCAAGAGGGAAATCACACCGCCGCCCCACCCTCAAAGAAGACAACTCCAAGTTTGCATATCTAACTGGTCCAGAAAAGCACTGAACATACAAGAAGGAAAACAGGATCATTTGTGATTTCAAAAACTATTCTGGAACTCCAAATTCCATGGGGATTACTCCTAAGGTTGGGGACAAATGCCCGTTTTCTCTGGTCGGGAAATTTAAGAAATCAATGTGGGACTGGGACATATGCAGAAGCATCTAAGTTCCTGGGATATAATCAATAAATGTGATTCTGAGCCAAGTTGGCACCGACACACCAATGTCGAGCGGGCATCTGGGCTGCCCTGCCAGCGCGGAGCTGGATGTGGGGGTCAGAAACATTCCCAGGGGTCCTGTGTCTGATCGCCCTCCAGATGGAGTGACCAGGGAGGATCTAATGAAGAGGCCATCTACAAAATGTGGCTGGTTTCAGGAAACTATTAAGGGACAGCAAGGCACACGGGTAGCCACACGGGACAAAAGGAAGGGTGTGGTTGCGGAATCTTAGCAAGAGCTGTGGTTGAGGCTGCAGGAGCTGCGGCCTTTGGTGAAGGCAGGCACTGCAGCCCCTGGCCAGTGGGGAGGAACCAGGGAAATGAGTATGCTGGCCTCACTCTCAAGCCATCTCATCTCATTCCCGCGCCTCGCCCTGGCCAAACCTAACTGGAAGCCAGAGGACAAGGAGTCCGGTTGGTGCAGTCCAAAAAGGCGAACCTCCTGGCACGCAGCGCACAGTGCAGAAGGGTGGAGAGTGGGTCCAGAGGGCCACACGGTTCACACGCCGCAGTCTCTGTGATCCAAAGCAGGCGATTTCATCAGCATCAGTGAACATTTTTTTTTTAGCACAAACCACGCACCAGCACTGTGCTGTCTGTCCACCAAGCATGAAACATGGGAATGGGGTCTTAAGAACCTGACAGTCCAGCTGGGAGACAGGAGCAGGAGTGTTCAGGGAAGTCTTCACGGAGGAAGTGGGCATGTGCGATGGCACCTGGAGGTCAGGTGAGCAGAGTGCTGGGAGTGTTCTCCCTCACTGTAGCAAAATGCCACTCAGCAACCCGATCCACCCCAAGCTCACGTTTCAGATGGTCCGTCCCTGAGATTTGACATAAGAGCCGCGGCCAAAGACACCCATCTGACTGTGGCTGGCTGACTCCACACATTATTTCTCACCTCACTGGGTCACTCTGCCTAACTGCCTGTCTTTCCTGCCGGGTTCTCTGAAGGACAGTTTTCTTCCAACTCCAGGAGTGATGTCCTAATTACTCGAGCAGTTCATCCGTAAAAATTCACTGGCCTCGTAAGTAGGAGGCCCCGTGCTGAGAAGCTGGGCTGTACCTCCTGCTCTCGGTGAGCTCAAGCTCCGCACAGAACAGAGACACATGAAAACGATCACAATGTGTTTGGTAGGAGGTGCGATGGAGGTATGAGGGAAACACAGTGGAGAGAGTGACTAATTCCTAGAGGTGCTAAAAAAAAGGCTTCAGAGAGGTAATATTTGTACTGTGAGTCCATTAATGAGTAGGACTTGCTAGGCAGAGAGGGGGGGAAATAGCAGAGGACTTGAAATGTGTGGAAACAGCGAAGAGGCAAAAGGGATGGTGAAAATTCAGCGTGGCTGAGGCATCGAATGGCAGGAACGGGGGCTGGTGAGAACGGTGTGGGCTGGTTTAAAGGGATATTATAGCTCCAGTTAGGGAGTTTGTTAGGCCGACGAATAAGGAACCAAAGGATGTTCTCATGCAGGGGAATGATGTGGTCAGATTTCTTTTTGGAAGGGTAATTTCTAGGAGGAAATGATACCTGTCCGAATACAAGCGATGGGACCTGAGTTAGGGACCTGTTCCTCTGCCCCCCACGCTATCCGCTTCCTCACCTCCCCATCCCCACCGTCCTTCCCCAGAGAACAATTGTTCTTCGAAATCTGTTGCCTCTCTGACTTTGCAACAAGAGAACGGGGCCAAATACATGAGTTTGTTTCTTCTTCTAGGACAGCGTGGACTGAGAACACCCAGGAAGACATTTCCCCTCCCTCCAGTTTTTAGTCCCTCTTCAAATTTGAGGAACAAGAGACTAGGATGGAACCTTCAGTAGAATGGCCAGTCTACAGGACTCGGGACCTGCCAATCCTACAAGAACCAGCCAATACCAGAGCCCGCCGGTCTCCCCGGAGCTCATTCCAAACTTTGTGGCAATTCCCCCAGGTCCTAGCTGAAGGGCACCATTTAATGAGCCATTCCTCTAGGACACCAGATGGAATGAAGCAAAGACAGATGCAGTGGGGGCAAGGAGGGGTGGGAGGAGATTCTAAATGGGGTTCTGTGAGCCCAGACTCACCTCTGCAAAGGGCTCAAGAGCCGACGAAGGGGCTGCAGGCTTTGGGCTCACGGGCCAAGAGCCTAACGACAGCCTTTGGGAACTGGGCAGAGGGAAGCTGGCATGGTCTGGAAGGGGCCAGAAGGATGGAAGCAGGTGCCGGGGCAGCTCTGTGGCCTCCAGGGCAGAAGGAGGAACCCTGCTTCCTCCGCAGGGGCTAATATCGGTTTGCCTGGGGGCTCACCTGCCCTAGTCTGGCCCTGTCTCGGGGGCTGTGGCGGCCAGCAGCCGCACCAAGAGCCCAGTGACAGCAGCCAAGTGAGGTTCCGGAGCTCTTTGAGAGTGGGGCAACTGCCAGCTGCCTGGGACCAGATGATCTCTGCAGGGCCTTCCTTATCTAAAACAGGGTGACGTGCGCTAAGTAAATGCAGGCAGCACTTGGGCAGGGGAGAGAGAAAAACCCTTAGAGCCTTCAGGGTCTCTCACCCTTAGCACGCCCCTTCTCAGCACCGAGAAAGACCACCGGTGTGGAGCAACTACGCCCCCTGGTGGCAAAGGCAGGGATCAAGGTACGCAGAGACCGCTTATTCCGGCCCTCTCTGGGTCCCTGCAGTTTCTCCCCCAAGACTCCGAAAAAAGAGATGACTGTGAGCCTGCAGTGTGGGTTCTGGGTGGATTCTTTCTGTTTTTAGCTTCCTCCTCTTTCTCCTGATTGCGGTTATGGTCCCTAGCCAGAGGCTTTCAATTTTATGGATCAACGCGTTATGATGGAAAAAGCAGTTGGACTGTGTCCTGAATATGAGTTTGAGTATCTTTATTCAAGCCTAGCTGTTTCCGTATCCGTAATGTGGAGATGATGCTAGAGGCGCCGCCTGGCTCCCAGGGAGGCTGTGAGAGCGAATGTGAGCCACCCACCGCAGGCAGAGGAAGGGGGTGCTTCCTGGTCCTGGGATCCAGTTAGTCCCGTTGCTGGCTGGGGTGGTCGTCCACTGTCACTCACGCCTGGTCCTGAGACACCCGTGGGGCTCAGCTCCTCATGGCTGCCAGGCTCCTTCCATCCTGGTCAGGAAGTCACCTTCTCCATCTGCCCAGGGCTGACAGCCAGGGGAGGACAGGGTGACCTGGTGATTATGGCACTCAGGCTGGAAAGACACAGGGAGGAGTCCTGGGCCTATTTGTTGTTGTTGCCACTTAACAGTCTTTATTATTTACATTTATTTTTAGGCATCTTGCTGCACATTTCTTTCTTTCTTTTTCTTTTTTTTAAGAGACAAAGTCTTGCTCTATCACCCAGGCTGGACTGCAGTGGCACCATAATAGCTCACTGCAAGCTTGAACTCCTAGGCTCAAGCAATCCTCCTGCCTCAGTCTCCCAGGTAGCTGGGACTACAGGTGCGCACCACCATGCCTGGCTAATTGGTTTTATGTTTTGTAGAGATGGAATCTTGCTATGTTGCCCAGGCTGGTCTCTAACTCCTAACTTCAAGAGATCCTTTTGCCTTGACCCCCCAAAGTGTTGGGATTACAAGCGTGAGCTACCACACCCACTGGACATTTCTTTTATGTGCAGTGACTCTTTATCTATCAGATGTTGGGTTCAATGGGCGAGACATAAGCCAGAACAAATTCTTGTTCTCTTTCAGGGAGATGTTTGATTGTGACTGTCTTTCCACAGGCAAATTTGTGGAACTTTTCCTATAGTTTCTTTTCTTTTCTTCTTGTACTAATAGGTTAAAAATAAAAATGAGCTGAGTTATATGAATGGTCTGAATGGTCAATTTTTTGGAGAGGTGTACATATGGGAGCAATGCTGTGCAGTGTGTTTAAAACCTATTTTCAAGAATCAATTTTTCTAAGTGTACCTCAAAAATTATTTTACTGTGGTAAAATATATACAACATGAAATTTACCACTTAAACCATTTTTAAGTGTATAATTCAGTGGCATTAAGTACATTCACAATGTCATGCAATTATCACCGTTATCCATGTCTAGAACTTTCTGATCATCCCCGACAGAAACTCTGTACTGGACCTATTTGTAATACAGGACCCCGTAAGAGACTGCTGGAGTCCAGCTTTGATCCTTGCACCTCTTAGTGGCACTAAGAGGTCCTGCTCTCCCTAGACTGGCCAGAAGAGTAGTGACCACTGGGCTCTGGCCCCTTCCCAGGGGATTCATCAGGGACTGATACAGCAGAGAAGGGGGTCATGGCTGCCTTGGTTTCCTACAGTCACTGAATTCTGTAGCCAGAGCAGCTTCCAGGGGTTCCTTAACCCCACTCCCCCAAGCAGAACCAGAGTCAACCCTTAGGCTATCTCCGTACCTGACATATAATGGGCACTCAGTAAAGATTTGTGTAATGAATGAATGAACCTGGACAAATAGATCACTATCCCTGGGAAAGGAGACTTTATGGCTGCTCACGGTCACAGGGAGATGACAACGGTTTGCGCTTTGGGGTCAGAAAGATGTGAGTTCCAGTGTTGTCCCTGTCCCTCACTAAGTATGTGGCTTGTTTTTTGTTGTTGTTAAGCCACAAAACGGGAATAATAATTCTTACCTTATGATGTGCAGTTTGAATGAGCAAGCTATATGAGATACTTCCCCTTGGAGTAGCAGAAGCTCAATGATGTTAGTTCTCTCTCCCTTCCACCTGCTAGAGAATCCTACAGTCACATCCCCGGGGACGACTTTCTGTTTTCAACTCCAGTTCCATTTCCTATTGGCTCATTTTTAGTCAGTTTCTAAGAAAGAGAGTCCTTCCCATTGTCTGAGCTCTAACCTCAGCCCTTTCAAGCTGGGACTCTAATGCTGTTAAAACATGAAAAGGAAATGTTACTTTCTTTGCCTTTATCTGGCATTGAGCCTCCTCAATTTCTATTTTATTGGGTGGAGTTGTGATTTGTTCATTCATGTTATGTGTTTTATTTCTCTCTCACCTCTACCCCAAACCCTCCCCTCTGCCAGCCCCCAGTAGGTAATAACCAGCCCAGGCCACTCCTCTCATCCTCTAAACTGAAACTACCGTGTCTTTTACTATTTCCAAGTCCAGGAACGTGGCTACATTCCCCTGGGACAGAGGATATAGTGTTTATCATGGGCACCCAGGTTTTAATAGCAGCCAGGACCTATCAATCACTCACAATGCCTCTTTCATCCACCCCCTCCAATTACTTGGCACATTTGTTCTCACCTCCAAATCCTAAGATAGCGACACGGAGTAAATAATTTTTAAAAATTAAGTGATCTAGCTAAGATCTATGCCCTATTGGATGTACGACTCTGTTTACCATTTGAAGTAGTTGGAAAAGTTAAAACCCAATAGAAAGTAATACATTTCAATTTCGAACCAATAAATATTCATTGGGTGTGATAAATATTCAAGATGCCTGGGGCAATGTGGGCTTATGAAATCTGAAAATCTGATGACAGAGATTTTATTTTTTATTTATTTTTTATTTTTTGTAGAGACTCACTATGTTTCCCAGGCTGGTCTTGAACTCCTGACCTCAAGCCATCCTCCAGCCTCAGCCTCCCAGAGTGAGCCTTGACATTTTAGAGGCAGGCAGGAGAGAAGAGCAATCGAAGGAAACTGATAAGAAATTGGCGGGGATACAGAAGTAGACTTCAGAGTGTGGGGTCTTGAGAGTCCAGGGGTCCTGGGTTAAAAATAGGCCCAGCACAGAGTTTTGAGGAAGAAGGGTTGGCTCAAAGTGTGAAATCCAGCAGAGAGATCTAAACTGAGAGAGTGAGCTAAGATAAGACGGAGATCAGAGGAGTGGCAGAGACAAAAGCCAGACTTCAGAAAGGCTGAGTGATCAGGAGGTGAAGACTAGAGACAGGAAGTACAGTTCTATGGCTCCTGCAGGGAGTTTGCTGGGAAGGGACGCAGAGAAACCGGACAGGTGTCAGGGCGAGGCAGGACTGAGGGCAAGAGATAGTGAAACGTTACAGGCTCAGGGGAAAGAGCCACTTGAATGGGTGTGATGCAAATGCTGCTGTTACCTACTCAAAATCCGTCCCCCTTTTCCCTCCTCGTGGCAGAGCCCGCATTTGACCCAGCAGGTGGGCAGCAAAGTGCTGGGGGACGGTAGGCTCCTCCCCTACCCGGGACTGAGTGATGGGAGTTCTGTCCCTTCCTGCAGTGATTGGTTTAGGAGTGGGCATGTGACCCACTTCTGGCCAATGAGACATAAAGGGAAGCTGATGTTCTTTCGAAAATATTTCTCCCCTTGATAAATAAGATAGTTTACAGGAGGGGAAAAAAAGCCTTCAGGATTTTATTTTTATTTTTTTATTTCACCCTTGACTCTTTCCTTGCACTGTTGAATAGTGTCTTGTAAGGATGTGAAGCTTAGAGCTGCTGCGGCCTCTTTGCAACAATGAAGCGCTGAGCTGAGCTGCAGGGTGAGGTCCCTGCTGCCGAGGTCGGCAAAGCAGAAAGATGGGGAGACCTGGGTCCCTCATGGCACTTGAGGACTTTGTCCAGCTGCGGAACAACCTGAGATTGCCTCCCTTTAGGCTTATTAAAAAACTATTAGCTTCCCTATTGTTTAAGCCACTGCTAGTTATCTTTTCAGCTACATGCATCCTAACTGATATGGAGAGGTTGTCATATTCTAGATCTGAGGTAATTTAGGTTGATTTTAAAATGAGATCAGGGAACCAGTAAGACTTTTTGAAATATTGAGGTTAAACCATCTTTGGTTGTGGTTTCCTCCCTAAAGTCAAGGCCGTCACTCTTTAAAACAATTTGATTGTTTGAGCAAACCAATTACTTTGCGAAGGGTAGTGAAGATTAGAGAAGTCAGGTCTCTCTGCTTTTTTCGTGGAAGCCAAGTCCAATAAGCCTTCCAAGCAAGAAAAACCCATTAGTCCTCCCCACACCTTCCCATTATATTGCCACCCCTCAGTGATCCATTGGGAAGCAAGTCTTCCTGATCTTTCCAATTGGGCAAATTTTGATTGTAGTGTAAGATAGGACTTTGGATGTCAGTTTTCACCTAGAATTTAGACAGAAGAGTAATGCTCTCTGCACGGAGAGTTCAAAGGGCTGAGCTGCTGTCCAGAAGGTGGGCCTGGTGGAAAAGGAAAGGTGTTTAATATCTGCAGGGGAGACATCGCATGAGTACCCAGCAAGCAGAGAGGGCTACTGAGTAATGCACAGGTGACCGGGAATGGAGAACTGGCCCTGGGGAAATTGACAACCCAGGAGAGAAAAAGTCCTAAAGAAAATGAATAAAAGCCCAGGTGTAACAAGCAGCGTGAAGGATGGATTGGAACAGCAGGGGGTTGAAAGCAAAGAATCTAGTTAGCCAGCTAGTGGAATATTCTAGGCAAGAGAAAACTAGGGCAGTGGCAGGGGAGATGGAAAAGAGGACAGGATACAGGAGGCCTTGCTGAGACAGAGTCAGCAAGAACTGCCAGCCAGGTAGAGTGGGCTGAGAGGAGAGGCATCGATACAAGGACAAATCTCCTAATACAGCAATGGAAGAGATCTTTAAAAATCGTCTAGATCATGCTTCTCAAATTTTCATCTGGCTGTGGAATCTCTTCTTCAACAAAGCCATACACATAAGGCCAATGTATTTGGGGTAGGATTTGTTTTTCTCTTTCTTTCCTTGTTCAGGAGTTGGGCACACACCAGGGTGGCATAATAGACAGCAGCACAATTGTTTGTGTGAAGATTCAGGGAGGTTCTATGCAGGGTCAGCTTCACGGGCAACCCATGCAGTTGCCTGGGGACCTGCCCTTAAAAAGACCCCATGCTTGGTTTAATGCTTTGCTGTCCCTCTCTTGAAATGCCTAATCATTTCTGGACAAGGCACTCTGTATTTTCATTTTGTGCTGGGTCCTGCCAATTAGGTAACCGGCCAACAGAAGAAGTAAGGGACTAAAGAATCTTGTCCTTCTACAGGCTCAGGGATGCTGAGACAGGGTGGAAATGAATACGAATGATAATGTCATAACAGTCGTAGCCTATATTTCACAGGGTTGCTGTGAGTGTTGAATGAATAAATACATGGAAAGCACTTTTAGAACAGTGTCTGGCATGCAGGGAACACTCTGTGTCTGGTACCCGTACTGCACCCTCCCTGCAGTGGCTCAACACCTGACAGCCTGAGGTTGATTATTCACAGGGTCACAGTGGACTTTTCTCATTTGCACGTTTCTAACCTGTCCCTCCCCATCCAGCCCCAGGCTTCTGATTGTCCTTTGGGGGGAAAAAAAAAGACCCGACAACAATAATTATCACAATAAATAAATGTGTGATATCACATCCTCTCTTTATCCTTAGTAACTAGATAATGCTTCAGGGTGTGTCTGTGTGGTGTGTCTCTGTCTTTGTGTCTGAGAGAGTTCTTTTTTTCCTTTTAAATTTTAACTCAATTAATTAGAGGCTCTCTCTGATGGTTTTTTTCTTTCTTTCTTTCTTTACCTGCCTTTTTTGTTCATATAGAAAGGACTCTGAAACCACCTGCTTCCTCCCTCTCTCCGGTTCTCAGATCCCCAAGGGGAGGGCAGGATCTAAAGGAAGACTGTGTCACCATTGTCATCAAGATAATAGCTCCCTCCCCCCTTCCCTCCACTCCCATCCCATTTCCCTGAACCTGTGAGGTGCTCAACCTTTGTCCTCAGAATAGGGCCCTTTACTGGCAGTAAAAAATTAAAATACTGGCCCAATACCTCTACTCCATGAACCTGTCGTCCTAACCAAAGTCTGGAAGCTACCCCTCCTACCTCCATCCTCATTCTTCCATGTTCCCAGCATATTCTTAGTGACAGGGAGCTCTCTCTCATTGTCCTAGGGTTTCAAGTTTGCAGGAACTACGTATTTTTTTTTTCCTTAGCAGAAATAGTTGTGGTTTTTTTTTTTTTAACAACTTTGTAAATTCCCCATAAAGTTGGAAATTCCCTTCTTGGTTACAGCTCTTGATAGATACAGAAGAAGCCTCATCTGGTCCTATCTTCCCTCCTGTGTGGCTCTGGGAAGTTAGCTTGAACTCTCTGGGCTTCAGATCACAAAGATTACCTTGACTGGGGACAGACTGAAGGGTGAAAAGGTTTTGGAAAGGATTTTTTTTTGGAGGACCTTGAGTGAAGGGATTTACAAATATCTCTATAGTGAGAAGAGTCATTCCGGGAACCACCAACCCATTTAGATTCCTCCTCTTGAAAAAAATGAGCTTAATAATTTCCATTGCTAATTCCTCTCCCCCACCACCCTCACCTCCGCCTCCACCCTCAGCTGTTGACTGATAGAGTAGATATGCTGTCCGCCCCCTCCCATGTATACACACACTTCTGGGAGGCCCTAGATAAATAGAAGGTAGAGGCCAGACTGCCGAATTATTATCATTATGATGATGATGATGCTTTCAGCATGAGAAACAGGAAGTGAAACTGACTAAAATACCCAGTGATAAACACTTGGCCCTGTCTCCTCTGCTGGACCCAAAGGCAAAGGAGAAGCCAGCCAGAGAAAATTGTAGCCCCGCCATGCCACGGGCTCTAACAGCCTCCGGTGGGGCGTGTGTCACAGGAGCAGCTCGCGTCTTTGAATGAGCAGCGATCCTTCAGTCTATTCTTATGCCCGTGTGTTCCCCATCATGTGATACCCTCAGGGTCCTTCCTTACTACTTCCTTCCTCATTTCCTAGAGAGCGCTTCCCACGGCTCTCTCCTCTCTCCGAATGTCACAGGAGAAGGCCAGTGATTAATTGGTTCCTGCCACACACACCTTATCTGCCCAGGCCAGATCTGAGCCCTGTGCCTTTTCTGATAGCTGGTTCTGTCCCCACAGCAGACCCGTTCGTTCCCTGCCCTCTCCCTTCGGGGGGCTGTGTTTTCTCTCCTGCCTAGCTGCCTGCCGCTGCATCTGCTTGGTTGATTATTCACGGCCTTTGTCTTTTTCAGGAATTGATTATGGATAAATGGTCGTCAGCACACAGGGCGTCAGGGCCAATGTAATTATCCCACGTTGACATTTCCATTTGCAGCACCACCAGCCTCTGGAAACACTGAGAAGCAGTGAAAATGACCTGGTTTTCATACTGCCTTGTTAGCTCAACTTCCCAGGGAGAAAAGAGCAGACAGTTAGGTGGGGAGTAAATGAACCAAGCTGGTGTTTCAGAAATACCTTCTCCTTCGGACAATACTCTGAAAAAAAAAAAAAAATAAGGCAAGGGGAGCAGGAAAAAGGCATCGGGGAGGGGTAGCAAATAGAGGAGAGAACATTGCAGCCATGCGGGTTATTGGGCTCGCGGGCCCCGGGGCCCACACCTTTTTTTACAGCATTCACACCAAGATCTGGAGCCAAATTAATCATGATTGGAATTTTGGTTTGGAAAAAACATCACCGTCTTATGTCACTATGACTTTTTCTGAGCTTAGCATTGGGGTCCAGAGAAGCCTGTCCAGGGCTTGGGATGTGGCTGAGGGTCACAGCAGGGTAATTGACTGAGGAGGAAAAACTCCAGTCTGGAGCTTCATGGCCCAAACCGTAGCAGCTGTATGTCTCACCACTGTTCAGGAGAACGTGGCAGCTGAGGAGGCAGGTGCGGGGTCCTGGTTCCTGCATTCAGACCCCCACTCCAGACCTTTATGTCACTTACATTCACTGGGCCTTAGTTTCCTCATCCGGGCCCCTGGAAGGGGATTAGTAACACCTGTCTCGTAGGGCTGTTCTGGGGCATTGAGTGAGTCCACACACAGGGTGGCTCACGGTCATTTCAGGAGCATAATAGGTGCTCAGGAAATGGAAGCTATCATTGCAACCGTTTAAATTTGTCTTTGTGTGCCATCCACCATGCTCCATTCCGTCCACATAAATCTGAGGGTTCACTCCCTCCCCAGGTTTCTGGTATTTCTTAACCCAGAGGAGAGCACCTAATCAGTGGTGTCACATTGAACCCGGTCCTTCCCGGTTCCTGGGCCCGCTCCCTGTCCATTCTCTCCTTCATTGGCTCTTTCTGTCCCCAACTCTGTAGGAAGATAGGTCCCAGGGGTCTCGGCCAAGGAAGCCTCCAGAATCCCGCCAGGCCCTTCCATGACTTGTCTTGGTGCGAGAGGCCTGGGAGGGGCGATGCCCCAGGAAGCCTGCTGGTCCCCCGACAGCAACTCCCCCTGGGCCAGGCTCCCCTTCCCAGGCCCTGGGCTCTTCCTTGGGCTCCCTGGGGAGGCTGGAGGAGGCCTACCAGGCTCTGTGGTAACCACACTTCTTCATGGTAAACAAGAGCCAGATTCCTGGGGAGTGACTCTGACAGCCCAGCCGTGATTACACCAAGACGTGAAGAAACACCTCTGCTGGCCCTGACCTGCCTGGGGAAGGCCCAGGGGAGGAGCTGCCCACGTGTCCCTCTTTGCTACACTTCCAGTCCTTCTTGGCCTGGGCTGTGGGCACCTTGGCACCAGTTGGCTCTGCAGACACAAGTAGACAGCCAGGCAGCCCCCGACACCCAGCCAGACTAGCGTCCTCCCTCATCTGTCCTTTTCAGGATTTGTCCCACCCTCTTCCCTAAGCTTGGGCCCATCTTCCACCCTTGGCTGTCATCCCCCACTCACTGTCTCTCCATTGGGGGAACTGTACACGTCCCGCACCGATGCCAGGAGAAGTCTCACACTCCTGTGAGGATGCCTTGATCCTGGGAAGCCAGGAGCGAAGGCTGCACTGAAGTTTGGCACCAGCCCCCAGGCCGTAGAAGCTGCCCGACTTTGAGTCGCATGGCCTGGTCCAGGACTTTCCTCTTAACAACGTGACTTCCGAGTGTAGGATCAGATCTCCTGGGATTTAGGCCAAACACAGTCCTTGCTAGCTCCTAGGTGGAAGCCTGGACTGGCTTAAATACCTCTGGAAGGACACACAAGAATGGGCAGAGGACTGGGTGGGTGAGGGGTTAGGATGGGAGGGAGACATGTTATTATAGGCCCTCTAGGGCTTTTGTATTTAGTACCATGTGAATGTATTAAAAAGATTCAAAAAGAGAGGGGAAAAAAGGAATTCTGTGATTTTGTAAATCTCTTGGATGTAAAATACAGAGGAGAGTTCCTTGCTCTGTTTTCATGGCAGAAGGGACAGGGAGGCAGCTGCACTGGGGAGGCCTGGACTGCAGGCTTTGAAGGGGCTGTCAAAGGCAGGTGGCTGCTTGGGTTTGTGATTTTCTGAGTGTCTGAATGACTCAGAATCTTGCACTAGACGGAGAAGTGATGCTGAGTGCAATGGTTCAGGAGGGAGGAGGATGGGCCTGCAGTTCTGTCCAGGCCCGAAGGCCGTGACTCTCCCATCTAATGGACAGCGGGAGCCCCTCCCAAGTGGTGGAGGTCAACAGGGCAGGCCATTTGTGCTGCTTGGTTGCCTTTGTACTTGGGAGCTAACAGGGAGGGAAGGGGCCAGTGCCAGCACCCCGGGGACCCGGTATCCTCCCAGGTATTAATAGATGCTAGACCCTGCCTCCATATTGTATAACGCACAATACAGGCATTGTGTATTAGTCTTAGCACATTGTTTCTTTAAAAACCTTTCTCTCCTTTTTATTCTAAATTCTTACTTTCACATACATTACCAATAGCTCCTATTGCCCAAAGTCCAAAGCTTGAGTGGAATTTCTAGCCCTTAAATCTGCCTCTCGCCTCACCTCTTGGACACTCTCCTCCACAAACCCTGTACCCCTGCCTGTGCTGACCACCTGCTGTTCCTAAACAGCTATGCAATCTTCTGACTGTCTCCATTCCTTTGTTCGTGTTAGGCGCTTTCTCCCATGTGGTTTTCCTCCTCTGCCTGGAGAAGTCTTGCCCATCTTTAGAGGCTCAGGTTAAATGTTGCCTCCTCTGTGAGGGCCTCCTGGATAAACCTCTCCCATTTATGAGCCCTGGAGTACCATGCTTAAACCCTCTCCAAGCCACCCCCACTAGGATGGCTATTACTAAAACAAAAACAGAAAATAAGTGTTAGCTAAAATGTGGAGAAATTTGAACCTTTGTGCACTGTTGATGAGAATGTAAAATTGTGCAACCATTGTGGGAACAGTATGGTGGTTCCTCCAAAAATTAAACATGGAATTACCATATGATCCAGCAATTCCACTTCTGGGTATATACCCAAAAGAATTGAAAGCAGGGACTCGAACAAATATTTGCACATCCATGTTCATAGCAATATTATTTAAAATAGCCAAAAGGTGGAAACAACTCAAGTGTTCATTGATGGATGAGTGGATAAACAAAATGTGGTATATACATACAAAGGGGTATCATTTAGCCTTAAAAAGGAAGGAAATTCTGATACATGCTAAACATGGAGACATGTTACAACATGGAAACATTGTGCTAATGAAATAAGCCAGACCCCAAAGGACAGATATTGTATGATTCACTTATCTGAAGTATCTAAGTATTCAAATTCATAGAGACAGAAAGCCACATGGAGGCTGCCATGGTCTAGGGGGAGAGGGAGTGGGGAACTATTGTTTAACAGGTTACAGAGTTTCAGTTTTGCAAGATGAAAAGAGTCCTGGAGACGGATGGTGATAATGACAGTACAATGTGAATGTACTTAATGCCACTGAATTGTATATTTAAAAATGGTTAAAATAGAAAATTTTGTTATATGTATTTTTATATAACTTCTCGATAACGTTTGGAGGCAGAGTTGAACTGTGCTAGCACTAGTTGTCTGGCACCTTCACTAGGTGACAGATGCATCGCAGGTCTCTGGGCATTCTCATGCCCGGTATAATACCTGGCACTGACTGTGCCTGGTCAGTGTTTGCTGCCATGTAAGGAGGTGCAAAGTTGACGGTGGGGAGGGTAGGGACAGGTCTCAGGCTGGTGCACATGCCAACTTCTCTCTCCCACACACCCGATTTTTCCCTGTACCTATTACTGCTCCGCTGGAAGAGGCCTTAGACAGGGCCGTGGGTAGACCCCTCCCCAGCATCAATGAATGAGCTTCCAGAAACAAGAGAGACTTGCGTGCAACATGTGCTACTCGAGTCACACAAAAGGAAAAACGTCTTCTCATGGTTTAATGAATGTGCAACAGAAGTTCTAAGAGTAGTTTTTAAGGTCACACACCTCCCTGACTATATGATGGTGTAGATGTGGTCTTTGGAGGAAGGGGACAGATCTGGTGATCTCTGTATGTCCCTTTCATCTCTACAATGCTGTTGTTTCCACAACTCATGAGAAATGTGGGGAAAAAATAGCTCCTACCTCTATGGGTCATGGAATGAGCAAAACAAAACCAAAATATAGTATATTTCATATATATCTCATATATTTAGGTACTTCCTCAAAAGTTTACAAATGCTAGGATGCTGAATTCATTAATGCTCAACTGACTCTCTTCTTTGCCTTTAACTTTCCATCTTCGAGGGAAGGAGAGTCTCCGAAAGCTCTAAGTCGCAGCTGCAGACCGTGTTTCCTTCTCCTGAGTCGTGCACACAGGCGGGGGGTGGCTTGCCCAGGTGGCCCGGCAGGGGTCAGTAACTGGACCACTTACAAGAGCATTCCGGAACATGGGCTCTGACACATGTGGAAACAGCTCTCCCTCCCTCTGGTTGTGTGATGACTTTGGTTAGTTATTTAAACTGTCTGAGCCACAGTGTTTTCAATGATCAAAATAGCAGAAATATACTACATAGAATATCGTCGAGAAGATTGCATGAGATGGTCAGTATGAAAGTACCTGCGTATAATAACAGCTCACAGTGACAGAGGCGAATCTCCTCCTTTGTTATACAAGAACACTGAAGTGCAGGTAAGCATAGTAGTAAGTGGTGGAGGTGGGATTTGAACCCAGGATTTGATTCCACCGTACTCTGCTCCCTCAAAATTGTGTTCTCACGTGAGGCTACTTACCATTAAAGCCTTAGGAAATCTCCACCCATTCCACACACAGTCGTACACCTCTCCCCTACCTTTCCTACCCTCCCCTACCTTTCCTACCCTCCTACTTCCATTTACTTATCTTAAGTGAGAGGAAAAAATCCAGACATCACCAAGTCACCAGGCAAGGACCGATCATCCTTTTGGTTGACATGCTCTGCTTGGGTTCCTGGAGAGCAAGTCCCGTTTTCTTTTCCTCCCTTCCCAGTTTATTCTCCAGGCAGTATACTCAGCTGAGTTGCAGCTGCTGTGCCAGACAGAGGCTACGCTGGAGGGTGAGGTTTGAAGACAGGGACAACAGCCTTGGGCCCTCCTGAAGACCGTGGGGTATTTGCCTCTCTTCCCTACTTGCCCACATTAAGCTGCAGAATTGTAGTTAGGCTTCCTGGAGTTCTCACGAGTTCCATGTGTAATCCCTTGGCACCATGTTATGTGTGTTGATGTGCAGAGGTGAAGTTTCCCTTCCCCTTTGGGTACTTCCATCTTTCTGTTTCTATTCCCAGTCTTCACTGCTGGCCCAGCTGCTCCCTGACATGGCGCTGACTGTGAAAGGACAGAGCACAGACGAGGGCCCTGCGGTTAGGGAGCAGAGCATTGCTTCCCCTCTGGGACGTCTTACCTAGGGCGTTGCCAATGACACCTGCTTTGGGTAGAATTTTTTTTTTTTTCTGAGAATAAGCCCTTAGCACCTTCAGTGAAGGATAAGATGAAAGGGATGATAGAGGCGATTCAGATCAATGTTTTTTGTTTTCTGTTTTTTTTTCCTCTCTGAGCAACCTTGATCAACACTGGAAGTCACTTTTTGGGTCAGAAATTTTTATGACTCATGAGCTTTACGTATATATGTATCTATCATTTTTGCTTTGGAGAATTTATCTCTTTATCAAAGAAATACTAGCATATAACATGAAGACTGCTTATCCCTCCCTGGGCTAAAGTCATTTTTCTCTCCAAGGGTGGGTTTTCAGTGGACAAGGCTTCCCCTGTGAATCATGCTCCCTTCTGCAATATTTTGTGTGCCGTACCAGCAGAGGATACAAAGCCTGCTTTATCTGTGTGCCTGATCCTGTCTCATCAAAAGAATGTTATCTGAAAATTTCCACGAAATCCATCTTCATAGATTTCCACCCTCTGTCATCCATTCATAATGCTGCATCATAGTAATACAGCAAATTTTCTCTTCCTGATGGTGTGAAGGCAGAGCGGGGAAAGTTTGGAGAAGAGAAATTGCCATGATGTATCCTATAATATAAGCCAGTTGTGCAAATTAATATAGATTTATACTCTGTAACAGATTAGGCCAAGATGAAAGAAAATTGGGTTGTGGGAAATTTACAGTAGATCGAAAATGGAGAGTATTGCCCATACCTCTTTAGGCAATTCCTGCCCAGAAATGGCAGATATCATATTTTTGACATCAAGAAGGATATGTGGGTATATGTCTGCTCAGGATTTATAGTAGGGGACATGAGCATGGACTTTGGGTGAGAAAGACTTGTGTCCTGTCCTTTGCTAGCTGAGCGACCCTGGGAAAGTTATTTAATTTCTCTGGAACTCAGTTTTCTCTTTTATACAATAGATAGATGAAGATAACAGTACATATCTCATAGGATTGTGTAATAATTAGGACAAGGTTTGCCTGTGAGTAATAGAAAATCTAGAACATAAGTCACTTAAACAAGAAGAACATTTATTTCTCATAAAAAAGTCTAGTTAAGTGGGTCAGGGCTGATAAGATGGATCAATGCTCACCAGGACACAGGCTCTTTCCATCCTTTTGCTCTGCCATCCTCAACCTGTAGCCTCCACTTCATGATCCAACATAGCTGCTCAAGCTCCTGCCATTAAATTTTTCTTCCAGCCAGCAGGAAGGAGAAAAGAGAAGGAGAAAGAGAAGGACCTACTTCTTCCCTTAAACCACTTCCATTTACAAGTCATTGGCTAGAACTCAATCTCATGAATGTAACTAGCTGTTATGGAGGTTGGAAAATTGGGAAATGTAATATTTATTCCAGGCAGTCATGTGCTTGGCTAAATATTGGGGGTTCTTTATTGTCAAAGAGAGGGAAAATAGGTATTGGCCCACACAGCTAGCAATCTCAGCCACAGATCCTTATGAGATGCAAATGAGACAAGGTAGGTGGAGGGATGAGCACAGCGTTGGACACAGAGGAAGTCCTTGATAATCATCGTCATCATCATCATTATTACCATGATGAGAAGGCGGGGAATACTTTGAAACTATGACGAAGTGTTCCATTATTTTAACTTCATCTCCCTGATAAAGTTACCCTTGGTGACTTACCTCCCTTTTAAGACAGTTTGAGCTTTTATGATACCTTTAAACATGTCCTCATGAAATAAAACTATGTAAAAAGGAAAACAAGGGAAAGGTGAACATGGGGGGCTTGGACCAGGTGACATAGAGGGGTTAGGGCATGTGTGTGTAGGAATCATCTAGTTAGATATATATTTTTGTCAAAGTCCTAATTTTTATTTTGGGTAGTGGGCCACAGGTCCCTATTGCATTATTAAAAATAATTATTTACTAACTAAATAAAATTGGAGACTCATGGACCAATGATCCAATGATCAGAGTGTCTCATGAATTGAAGATTATAATTAATCCGATTCTACGTACTGAGGTCCTTAAATTGTCTTGGTGTGTACTATATTGCATGGCATATATGTTTGCATGTTAATAGTAGACTAAGAGAGTACTTTCTATTTGCATAGACTTTCAACTTTTGAAGCACTTTACACACCCATAAAAACTGTTTATTAAGTAGTTCATTACAGATGGCTGAGAGCTTGGTGTTATATTAATACAAATAGGACTTTGGACTTCCTCTGTGTCCTGTGGAAAAAGATTTTATTTTATCCTTACAATAGCCCTACGGGGTAGGGAGGGCAGTTGTTACTGTCACTATTTTACAAATGAGAAAGAAGGAACTGAGGAGGCAAGGGACTTTTATGAGGTGACATAGAGAGTTGGTATCAGAATGGAACGGAAGACTCTGGATCTGCTACAGACCAGACACACCATGCTTATGTGTTGTGTTCATATACATGTGTGTGCTCTGGGTGCTGAGTGTGCAGTGTGCGTAATCGCGATGCACTGTGTAGGTGCCCTAAGAGTGCTGTGTGCCCCTAGGCCTATTTGGCCCTGGTAAGTCCAGGAGGAAACCCCAGGGGAGTTTCAGTTGTCCTGTTACTCCTACGTCACTGGGCTTCACCATCTCCCCAGGGCTCTCGCTAGGTGGGAAGGCGGCTTTGATACCAGGGATAGATCTCTAGGCAGTGGGCACCGGGCAGAGGAGCAAGACAGCAAGGTCTGAATAATGGCGATACTTAATAGTTCACGGGAATTGACAGTTTATTCTTTAAGAAGAGTTCTCATACATGCCATCTCATTTGAATCTCAGTCAGCCCCGAACGTAGATTTTATTATCTTTCTCATTTTGCAGATACAGAGAGAGAGTAGGCAGCTCAAGTTAACTCAGCTGGAGAACAAACTTGGATTCAGCTTATTTGTCTCCAGATTTTTCTGCTGCACCTTGCTGCTGCTGAAAAGGCAGAAGGAGCTTATTCTCCTTCTAGCCTTGTGGAGAAAAGCCATAGGAAGCCCCCAGTGACACTCTGCAAAGAAAAAAGATCAACTCGGACCCCTGAGCGGCCCCAGACCGTGGACCCCCTTCCATCTGAGAAAGAGCCTGAGCAGTTGGAGCCTCCCCCCTCCTCACCCTGCATTGCTCTCTCAGTCCTGGGCATCTCCTGTGTGCGCTTCAAGAAGGTGACAGCAATACTTTAGAACTGGTAAGGTGAAGGTGTTTTCCAATCTGTGTGGCCTTAGGTAGTGTCTTTGTTCTTGAATATCCAGGGGAATCCTGGTAGCCGTCTAATCATATCTATCCTCTAGCTTAACAGGAATATCCTGGTTGCTGCAGACAGCAAATCCCTCTGCCTTGGGCTCCCAGGTTTGTGTTTGCCATTCTTGTGATGCCGTCCACTGCTGTCTGTCTTTTTCCCTTGCAGAGTAACACCATCCTCCACAGCAGGGCTGAGCATGGCACCTTGTACACAGCACTAAATAAAGCCTGCTTCAAAAGAGGGGCCGGGTGTGGTGGCTCACATTTGTAATCCCAGCACTTTGGGAGGTGGAGGCAGGAAGATTGCTTGAGGCCAGGAGTTTGAGACCAGCCTGGGCAACATAGCAAGACCCCATCTCTACAAAAAATTAAAAAATTAGCCAAGCGTGGTGGTGTGTGCTTGTAGTCCCAGCTACCTGGGAGGCTGAGGTGGGAGGATTGCCTGAGCCCAGGAGCTGGAGGCTGCTGATCGGGCCACTGCACTCCAGCCTGACAGAGCAAGACTCTGTCTCTAAAAAAAAAAATTTGTGTCAAGGCCAGCTCCGTCGTTCACTCCACTCCCTCATTCCTGGCTCCATGCAGGACAGATGGCTTCTGGGAAAGGTGAACGAGGGGAGAGGCACTAGCACTTATGCCTTACCCACCTGGGTCCCCTCCCCAAGGGCTTCTTCCTCAGGATACTCTCTTCTCTCTGGGGACTTATCAGGGGCCATCTGTGGCCATAGGTCAAGCCTCATTCTCTAATTTGGCTTTATCAGTAATTAAGTTGAGGTTTTGTCCTCACCTATCTGGCTCCTTTGTCTTATTTCTCAACTGCCTTAGCAGTCAGAGGCTGGCGGAGGTCAGCAGGATGTACTCGATGATCATCTCCAAACCCAGGCAGAATGAGTACAGAGGCCTCTGGCAGTTTATATTCAGGGCCTCTACAATCCCCTCCTTGATCAGGGCTATGCTATGGGTCCAGCTAGACCCCTGGTATCCTCCTCAAGAGACACACAGGGCTAACCTGGACAAGAGCTAGGCTTCTTCAAAAAACCCCACTTCTTATGGCTGTATGTTCAGGGAGTAATTTTTCCACGTGGAAGTCAGAACCCACTCCCCAGACCTTCCCCTTTTGTTACATTGTCTCATCTGATCTTCTCCACAACACTATGGAAAGGTATTGCTGTTCCTCCCATGGAGAGAGGTGCAAGGCTGATTCAGGGTCACAGGTCAGTGGCAAAGACTCCTGGGAATTCAGGCAGCCTGAATCTCAACCCATCCTCTTCCTACCCTGTGTCCTTTTCAGTTAGTTACGTGAAAAAATGTTCAAAGGTATGCTTACTAAAGTGCTCATGATTACATAATAGTAAATTTTACTGAAAAGCAGTAAATTTATGAGAAACATGCAAAACTCTGAGGAACATGTTCAAGTTAAGAAAATATTGATATTTAATGCTTATTTGCCTTCCACCTGTCCCTGGGATGAATGGCCTGGTAACTCCAGGTCACCGCTGAGGTCTCACTAGCTGGACACTTACCCGTCATGCCTCTCCTTCAAAATACACCCCTTCTCGCAATTCGCCGCTGCTGTCTAAAAGATCCAGGCTATTGGAGAAGAATGGATTTTCTACCTGAATTATACAGCTCCTTTTACACACCTCTCCCTTCCTTTTGCGTGGCCCTAGTTAAGAACCAGGATTTTCTTGTTCGTCTCCTCTCCCCGTCCCCCAGGCTCCAGCCCCTAACGCCAGCCACCGCCCTCCGCGCTCTGGCGCGCTGCGGCCTCCCCTTTAAGGCCTGCCCCTCCCCCACACCCACGCCTCCCCAAGCCCCGCCCTCTGACCCTCCCCTTTAAGGACCGGCCCCGGACGCAGACGAGGCTGTGACGCGGCCGCCGGCCCCGGGGCTGGGTTCGTTGTCGCGCGGCCGCTTCCCCCCGGCCGGGCCCCCGCCGTCCCGCGTTCCCCAGAGCGCCAGGCCCCCGGGGGGAGGGAGGGAGGGAGCACGGCCGGTGGGCGCCAGCGGCGCACGGCGGGACCCACGGAGCCCCGCGACCCGCCGAGCCTGGAGCCGAGCCGGGCCGGGGAAGCCGGCTCCTGCCCGGAGCAAACTTCGCAGCCGGGCGGGGGGTGGCGGGGACCCCGTCCGGAGCCGGAGGAGGGGGCGGCCGCGGGCCCTCCCGCCTCTGCTCCCGCGTCTCCGGGCACCATGCTGTCCAACTCCCAGGGCCAGACCCCGCCGGTGCTGTTCCCTAACCCGCCGCCGCCGCCGCCGCCGCAGCCCCCCGCCCCGGCCCAGCCGCACCCCCCGGCCCAGCCGCCGCCGCAGCCCCCGCAGCAGTTCCCCCAGTTCCACGTCAAGTCGAGCCTGCAGATCAAGAAAAACGCCATCATCGACGACTACAAGGTCACCAGCCAGGTCCTGGGACTGGGTATCAACGGGAAAGTTTTGCAGATCTTCAACAAGAGGACCCAGGAGAAATTTGCCCTAAAAGTAGGTTTGGGGGCCCGGGAGGGGAGGAGGGGCAGAGGGGGCTCCCGGGGACGACCTCTGGCGCTCAGTAGCGGCAGACCCTTTGCTCGGACCGGCTGTCTGGGGCAGCGGGTGGCCGCGGAGGGGCTGTCCGGCCGGGGCGCCCGAGGGGTGCCAAGTGCGTGGCCGGGGGCGGCGGGAGAGGGGCCAGCGGGGGAGGTCGGGTCCGAGTAGACCACGCCGCCCAGACCGAGTTTCCGGTCACCTCCGGGCGTGAGTGCCCGGGACACGAGAGGACTCCTGGGGACTACTGCCATTTTGGGGTTTGAGCGGGATCCAGCCGAGTCGGGACGGTTGCCTTTGGGACCACTTCTGCTAATTTCTCCCCGTCTCGAGGAAGTGATTTTCAGGGGTTGTGGTTCTCCATCCTCTCCTCCCTCCTTTTCTTTCTGCGGGCACAAAAGGCCCATTACTCATTGAGCTGGTTGGTCGGTTGGTTTGGAGAAGTCGGATCTCAGAGGTTTATTTAACCTCGCTCCTTATTTGGGAGCCGGAATGTGTGATTTCACTTCCCTGGGCCTCGCGAGGGCAGCCGTGCCGCCTTGGGGCGCGCCGGCCGGGGAGGTGAGGGCTGGAGATTTCCGCGGAGACACCGCCCCCCGGGCGCGGGGGAGGGATTGTTTTGATCCGAGGGCAGGCCCCCTCCCGCATCGGTGCCTGGGAGGCTCCAGATGGGAGGCCAGCAGGCTCCGGCGCGAGGTCTGCTGTTTCCATAGCTCCATTGATCGCTGTAAACCGAGTCTGAACCACGGTGGAGCCCGCTGCTGATTCCGCAAGCCGGAGATGGCCACTTCAGCCCCGGACTCGGGCGGTGGAGGGGCAGTAGGAGGAAACCTAATCCTTGAGCTAGGGAAACACAGCCTTTTTTTTTTTTTTTTTTTTTTTTCTTGAGGGGATGTGGTAGGGGGAGAATGGGGATTCAAATGGGAATGCCCACTTTAGAAGTTAAACAGAATGGACTTGGAGGTCTATGAGATGGGTGGGTCCCCAGTGAAGCGTGAGCCAGTCGTTCAGAGTCGTGAACAAGGTTTTCTTCTTAGGGATTTCAGGTCAAACCAATCTCTAAAGGTGACACCTAAGGTTTATTTACCCTGGGGTATCTTAATGATTGGAGGAAGAAAAAATACTTCCTGTGTTATGTTTTTCTCTTCCCCTTCACCCACATCTAGCTGTATTTCAGTTATCAAATACAGAACTCAGAAAGGAGTTGTGGGTAGAACTACTGGAATATACAATCGGATGTAATACAAACCAGGTACTTCGGGGTTGTACAGGGCAAACGTGCAATTTCTAGATTTTAGGGCCTTTAGAATCATTTCCTTGCCAGGTTCATACTCAACACTGCCAGATTTCTTTGGTTTCTCTCATAACCTCTTGCTGTGGAATCTCAGTTATTGTTTAGTGTTGACTGTTGAGAGGAAAAATATCAGTATCTTGAACACTTTAATATTTGTGCCTTAGATTTCTCTTCCATACTCATAACTGAGGGAAAGGAGGGTTGTTTGGAATGACGGTGGCTCTGACCTTGAATAAATACAATTTGACCACAGTTAACCTGTACCGTTGAATGACATTCTTTCCAAGAGATTTTTCTATCCTCTCTGAGACACCATCTGTCTTCACCCATCAGCAAGTTTGGGGTCACTGGCTGTTCATTCTCTTGGATAGTTGGAATATTATATAAAGACTTCGGAACAAAAGCTCTCAACTTCTCCTTATTCTATTTAATAGACATACACCCAGAACCATCCTCTAAAATGCTTTTGGGTGGCACTTCAGATTTCTGTTGTACTTAATAGGAGAGAGGTTTGGATATTTTTCTCCTTTTAATAGTTTTGAAAGGAAAAATCCAGCAGTATATTAAATAACACTCATAGCTTATCCTTCTCAGGTTAGAGGTGGGTGAAGAGTGAAGTCAGAGTCTGTTTTGACAGGCAGCCTGCTCCCAGATCTTACAAGTTGACTCAACTGTTAAATTGCAGATTCCCCACACATCTTTTGTGTTAAAACTTAATAATAGAGGAAGAAAGGAATGGCAAGGCATTTGGAGACTGACAGCAGTGTCAACAGCACTTCCATATCCAAATGTTGGCTAAGACATAATTACAGCTGTGGGGGCAATCTGGCTCAAAGAATCTTGTTCCAGAAACATACACCAAAGAGATTTCTAGATCTTGAATTTTGATTGACTTTAGATGCTGAGTAGTGAAATGATTTTTAAAACCAGGAGTCTTGATTATAAAGCAAGAGAGGAAGATGGGGGGCAGGAGGGTTTACGCCATGGGGAGGGTGCCTGAGACAGAAGGAGGAGACGTCTACTCCGCACAGTGTGCTGAGGCCACCCTGGGGATCTAGGGCAGAGCTGCGGGGCAGCAGCCTGGCCTCTGCTGGGGTTCCGAAGGCTGCTGTCTTGCAGTCCTGAGAGTCGGTGGGAACCGGTGGCTGTCCGGATGCCCTGCTCTGCCTGTGGTCTGGTGACCTTTTAGCCCTGTGTAGTGAAATCAGTGCTTAAGAAATGGCCCCAACTCACCCTGCTGCTTTTCTCTCTCCGCCTCAGACAGCTAACATTTAAATGCTTTTGGTGGGTGCTGTGACCTCACCTCACCATCTCTCCTGGCTGCTTTTGCTAAATTCTGAGTCATAGTTACACTTCCAGTCAGAGTGGAAAGGACTTGAGAGGTCATTTCATCCAGCCCCCTCAATTTGCAGATGAGAAAACCAAGGCCCAGAGTGGGGGAGTGACTTGTTCAAGGAAAACAGCCATTCTCTTGGTAGAGGCAGGATTAGAACCCAGGTCACTTGACTCCCATTCTCAGGCACTTCTCAATTCCTAACTGCAGTGACTCTGGAGGGCTGGGAGCCTGAGAGGTATTCTTTCCCCTCCGGCCCTCCTTTGCCTGTCAGGGAGGAGGCTGGGTGGGTATTTGCTGCTTCCCCAACAATCCCAAAGTTGGACGGATAGCTTCGGAACCAATTCTGCAGCTCTGTGAGTTTTGGACCTGCTGTAACAAGCTTTTTTACCACTGCCTCCTTTTACTATGGAGTTTTGATAGAAACCTTACTTCTTATTTTTTTGTGCAAGAACATGGGGATTCTATTAATTATTTCTTTGATAAGGACACCTAGTCTCAACCCACTTGTGTATTAATTGGTTGTATTCCCTGTGGGGTTCCTTAGCTGCTTCCTGCTTCACTGTGTCATAGTGACTCTTAGGTATTAGCTGAACAAATTTAATTAAAGCCCGCACCATTGTCCATCTCCCCGGCGCAGCTCTGATTAGGTTAAGTGTGTTATTGCTTTGCTAACTGTAGAATGTTGTCATAACTTATCTCTGTTTATCTTTCCATTGCATGGATTAGAGAAAACCAGGTCCTGGAGTTTCTTCTCCTTTCATTTCTCCAGCGGTCCTCCTCCCCAGGTCATGTAAGTGCCACTGCAGTGTGGCTTCCTTTGGTGTCGTGAAGGAGAGATCTTGGGACCTCTCATGGTTGGTCTGGACACTGTTGGAGGGAGATGCCAGAGCTCCCACATCCCCATAGCACAGACACCATCCTGTGCAGCACACCTCATGCTGGGTACCTGCGGAGAGCAAGACAGGTAGTGTGGCTGGGTGAGAGGCAGTGTCCCACGTTGGGGTTTGCTGGATGGAATAACAAGGTGAGGAAAGTTTCATTGGCCAAACGTGCCTATTTTATATCAAATATGGTTGCATGTAGGTAACAGTTTGCTGAGTATCTACCATAAGCTTAATTGCTTGGAGGATACGGATGTAAACAGTGGCCTGTAAAGTTTTGAGAGTCAAGAAACCTATCTGGAGAAGGTGAAATTAACAAATGTGGGCTAGGACTGCACTGTCCAATGTGGTATCACTATCTACATGTGACTATTTAAATTAAAATTCATTAACATGAATTAATTAAACTAAATTAAAAATTCAGTTGCTACCCTTATTTCAGTTGTTCAGTAGCCACATACACAGTGTGGAAGAACATTTTCATCGTTGCAGAAAGTTCTGCTGGTCTTTGTTGGTCTAGGACTAAATTGTGTGGCCGGAAATAGGGAGCTTTGAAAGAATGGCCTCTGTGAGGACTCAGGAGCTGAGGGAGTCTTAGGCTGGGGTCAGTGGGACGTTGTTGGGCCTCTGAGAAGTGAGCAAGTCTGCAGGAGGACTGGCTCAAGCAGGGGCAGGGCGGGGGGAAGGAGCAGGAGATCAGGGTGTCCAGGAGCAGTGGGGCTGAGGCTCGGAATTGAACCTAACCCATCTTGTGTCAAAGCAGGTTTGAAGGTATTTGGGGGTATGGGAGTTAGACAAAGCAAGGTTATCAATCACTGAGGTTGAGGCCTGTGGATTTTTGAGGAAAGGTCTGATTTCTGGTTTCAGAGACCCTGTCCCTGCCTCCCTTGAGAGAAGGCTCTGGCCCTGGTCCTGACCCCTGTCAATTGCAGCAGGGCTCTTGGCATCCACTGAGGCAGGATCAAAGCTGGGTCGGCTCATGGTTCTTTTTTATTGTGAATTCTGGGCTTTGATGGAGCTTGAGAATAATCACCAACTAAGATCTGGGATCAGTGGCTGATAGGAGGGGAGAGAAAAGCAGTCTTAGGGCCTCAGGGCAAAATATTGGTGGGTGTCTAGGAAACAAAGGGCTCCTTTTTGGAAGGATGAGGTGTTGGATCCATGGTGGAGATGTTTCCACTACTTGGGACCTGAGGGGTTGGGCCATCAACAGTTGATGATTTTTCCTGAGGAGCAGGTGCAGGAGGTTGGGAGGAGGGCCAGGAGGAACCTCAGTACTGCAGGAGGCAGACTTAATTCCTGGCTAGTCCTGGGGCTGGGGGAGGGGCCAAAGCTCCCATCACCAGCAGAGCCCAGGAGTGTCGGGGTCTGTGCCAGGAGGAGTGTCAGCCAAGGTGGGGAAGAGTAGGGCACTAGTGGCTGCATCTGAGCTATTTCATTCCCAAGCTGCCCTACATGCTGTGAGCCTGGATTCTTCCTGGTGGTTTGATGTCTGGGGCACAGGATTCCCACTTTTCCGCCTCCTTCTGCTCTGCTTCAGGCCCCCCCAAGGGTCTTGTGAGACCTCTTTTTTTCCTTTTTTCCCTGTACTGTGCCTTTCCAGGTGGTTCTGTGTGCTGGAGGGAAGGGAGTGGGCAGGGAAGAGTTGTTGTTTGAAGAAACTGCAGCTGCTCTTGGTAATGGTTTAAGGTCCAGTGGTAAAGGGACCCACACTTCATAGCAACCTAGAGCCCACACTCCTTGGTCATCCTTCTTAACTCCTTCCATCTCACTGAGGAAGAGGCTGGGTGGTGCAGAAAGGTTCCATGGCTTGTACACGGTCTTACATGGGGTCGGCATCTGAGCCATGTCTTGGGACCTGGTCCCTGGGACCTGCTCTTGGTCTGGGTTCCTTTGGTTTTTTTGGTTGCTAGAAGATTATAGACCTGGCAGGGCAAAACTGAGCTCCACTCACCACCCATCAACTAGGATCTTTCCACATAGGTCACCTTGTAAATTGGGGACATTAGTAGGGAAAAGGGACCATGCCACTGGACAGCTTAATATACACCACTTATATATCCCAAATTAGATTGCTGTGTCTTTTTCAGTCTTTAGGAAAATACTGATATTTTGTGTTTTAAGATATATATAAGATTATAAATATGTAGAGATGAGCTTGTTACCATGGGTTATGTGCTAGATAAGAAAGCAGAAAGAAAAAAAGGAAAAAAAAGGTTTTTTTTGGCCTTGTGCTTTGCTTACTAGTCGTGTGACCTTGAGTAGGTCAGTTGAACTTTGCAGGCCTCCGTGTGCTGAGAGAGCCGGCTCCAGCAGCTCCTTGAGCACTGGCAGTGAGGGCAGCGGAAGGCGGTGCAGGAGGCCAGGGCAGGGTGGCTTGCCGGCTTGCTCTGGGTCAGCAATATTTGGGCCAGAGTAGATGCCCTTTTCATAGCTTACCGCTGGGCTCCAGTGCAGCCTGTGTCCGGTTCATTAATAATCATCACGGACGCTGCTCCTTCTCTCGTCTGAAGACTTGGAAAGTGTTCCGGCTAGTGACTCGGCAGAGAAGAGGGCTGTATCATTCAGTCGGGTGTGTATCTTCTCTTCCCTTGAAATCAGAAGAATCTTAGTGTGGTGATGGTGTGAGGTAGAGCTGAGGAAGTCTATTTTCCCTACCCTGTGCTCCTTTCTCATGTCAAGTCGTGGAGCATCTGAAGGCCACTGTGATTGGTCACACAGGCTCTGTGCCCTGTGCAGGGGCATCTGGTGAGGTGGGGAGTGAGGGCTGAAATCGAGCTACTGTCCACTTGCCAGGCTTTGCCTTGGTGCGTCTGAGTCCATTGAAAGGGGTGCCTTCTTCTAATTCTCCCAAAGGTATAGTTATGGACTAGGGGTTGTTTTGAGGTGAGAGTTGGGGACTGATTCCCAGAGCTGATGAGGAAATTAGGATTTCCATCCAGGTACCATTCAGCCTCCCAGATAGGACTGGGTAAGAAGAGATACAGGAATCCAAGGAAGCAAGAAGAGAAGGGGATGCCTGGTGATCTCTGTTCTCTTTCCTCTTCGTCCTGCCGACTCAGGGTTAGAGCAGTGGTTTCAGCCCTGGAAGTCTGGACTGTGGAGTCCTGTGTACCAGGCCATCAGATTTGGTGGGAGGAGGAAGAAAGGCACAGTAGGAAGGGACATATGGGTGGGCACTGCCTTTGGCAGTGTAGAGTTCTTGGGGTCTTTATATTCTCTGATCTAGTAAACACCTCTGTGTGCCAGCTGGCAGGTGGTAGAGGCTAGGACATAGCCCCAAGGTCAACCCATATTTTTATCTGATGTTCCCCTCCAAGGCCAGCCAAGCTATGTGTTCATTCTGCTAGGAACCTGAGCTCTCCAAAAGGGTCACATGAAAAGGCATCTTATTCTTGAGGGACGTTTCCAGACATCTCCGTGGCCAGCATCCATCCAGACTCATCTAGGAGGTGAGGAGTGGTGGCCAGAGGCGGAAGCTAGTGGCCGCCTGTTGGAAGGCTTATCTGTCTCAGAGAAGACATGGGAACAGAGGGAGCTGTACTGTTGATGCCTTCTGTCTGGCTTATCTCCACGATGATTCTTTGGAGCCTGAAGCAAAGGTGAAATATCTCCAGTCCTGGGGAGGGGCAGGGCCCAGAAGGAGATCCACCTGCTGTCCCCCTGCCAACCCCTCCAACTTCATGCTCCTTTGGGCTCCTTGCCCTCCCACTTGTCCGCAGGCAGATGATCGAGTTGATCACTTTGCTGCCATTTTGATTATCCATATTGTTATGAGGCTCCTAGCCCACACCAGACGTTGGCAGCCTGGCCTCCTGCCCAGACCCCAGGACTGTTACCTCAGCCCCTCCGCCCCGACAGCTAAAAATAAACCTGCCACTGCTGCAGTCTCCCCTCCCAGCCAGGTCCTGATAGCTGTCCTGGTCCTTCCTGCCACACTGCTGAGCTGTTTCTCTCTTTTCACCAGTGCTCTCCCCACTTTCCCATTTCTCTTCCAGCCTGAGCTTGGTAGGCCATTGGGGCTAACTCGCTCCTCTGTGTGCTGGGAGATGCACTGTGGTTGGTGCGTCTCCAGGTATCTAGATTTATGTGTACAAAGGCTCTGTGAGGCCGCCTTGCTCGTTCCCCATTAGGGAAAGGGTCAGAGGAGGGTGAACCAGCTCATTGGAGGAGATTAGACCTTCTCCTGTGCTTGCCTCCAGCCCTGGCTTCCTGCGGGCTTCACCTCCAAGCAGGCCTCTGCCAGAAGGTATATGGGGATGAGTAGGAGGGCCTGCCTGGGCATACTCTGCCCTGGGCCTTCACCCTGCCTGCCTTGGGACTGAGCATGCTACCTGCCTTCTCCTCCTGCCCTGTTACTAAGTTAAACTCTCAACCTCCACAGTGTGGGGCTTTAGGTTACCAGTGTGACCTCATCTTGTTAGCTTCCAAGAATAACTGGGCCCTGGCTCTCGGGACCTCCTTCCTGAGTCAGGCCTGTGGCCCTGTGGCCCTCCCAGCTCAGCCACCTGCAGAATGTCACAGACAGCATGGGTCTCTTCTACCTCCTGACTGCAAGGTGCAGAGGTATTGATCTGTGTCCATTGAAGTGTGGCCCCTTCCTTTGCTGCCTGCAGTCCTGGAGACCTGGGGAGTAAGGCGAGGAAAGGGGCTCAGGTAGCTAGAATGTCTGCTTAGCTGATAGACACTGGGCAGGGTATTTCCTTCAGTTTGACCTGGCATTCTCTTCTTTCTGATTTTTCCAGTTCCTGGATGGGTGTTGGTACTAATCATGGCATAGGAGGGTACAGTGTCTTGTTTTGTGGGCTTAGGGCGTATTTGAGGAAAGGCCTGCGTGAGGGAGAGTGATAGGAGTTGAGAGGTAGGACTTGGGGAGCCGTCTGCCTTCAGCTAGAGTTCTATACCCAGACCAGGTCTCTGTGGCCCCCTTCTCCCATCTCTCCCCCTGGGGCCTCATTTCCTCCGCAGGGAGAGATTTATCTGCCAAGGCCCATTGGCCTCTGGAGGGGAGGAGCTGGCTATAGTTGCTAAGAGTTTATTTTTAACTCTGACAGAAGGAGCCCCTGTCCTTGGAATGACTGTCCCCTCTCTCTTCTTTCCCTATCCCAGCCTTCTTCCTTGGCTTCTATAGTTCCTAGAAGAAGACTAGTAGGATTCTAAAGGCCAGGCTTCACGGGAGCGGGGGAAGGGCAGCCTGTGTAAGGGAGGAATCTGCAGATTGCTCCTTATGCTCGGTTTGTGCAGAGCTCAAAGGGTCTCAGGGCTGGGGGAGGGGAGCCCTGGGCACTGGAGGTCACGTGTGTGGAACTTGGAGCATCCTAGGAATGCAGGTGGACTGGTGAGGAGACCACGTGTGCCCTGGAGCTTGGAGCGTTCTGGCTGCTCTGCTGTGCTGGAGAGCCTAGCAGGGGGCCATCCTGTGCCTTTTGTCCTCCCTCTCTCTGTACAGGCACCCAGGTGTCTGGTAGATGGAAGGCCACAGGAAGAAAGTGAGCGTGTGCAGTGAGCTGCTCTGTAAGCGCTTACATTTATGGACACGCCGAGTGTTTGATTCCCTCTGACCACCAGGCTCACAAGCATCTTGTCAGCAGAGCCTACCTGGGATTCTCAGTGACTTCATACCTTGGTGTCCTCCTTCCCCTGGCATGCTCTAGTGACCTGGGTCACAAAGTGTCCCGACTTCATGGACCTCATTTGGTCCTCCGGGCTTAGATTCTTTAGAAGAAAATAAAATTGGGTTTGAGGTGTAATTAGAGAAGGAAGGAACAGAGAGCCGGGGTGGGGGTGGGGTGGGCAGTGGGAACACGTGACTAGCTCTGCGAACCCTCAGCCGTGGAATGAAGGTCTTGCCCCCTCAATTCCTTGGCGTGCAGCGGGGGATTAGTTTGCCTAGAGCCCAGCTCTGATCGTGTAGCTTCCCAGCTTACACTCGTCAGTGAGTTCCTTTGCCTGCTTGAAAACATGAGATATCCAAATCCTTCTCAGATCTGGCCCCAGTCTGGCTTTTTTCTGAATGCATGCTGCTTTCCTTCAGCTTAAGTGGCTTTTCTATGTTGTTTCCTTAACAGGACTCTGCTTTCCCACCCCCACACCTTTGCCTCTATCCATCTGTAGCTTCTTTGTGCCCCTCCCCCTTCTGTATCTCCTGCTTCTGTCCTGCACAAATGCTGCTCTGCCAAAGCCTTTCACACGGGAAGTGGGCATTCCCGTCCCTCCCTGCCAAACGTGCCAAGACACTCTTTCCTGTAATTTCACATTTTAAGTGCATTTCTCCACATGCAAAGTACTTACTTAGATATTGAATTGGATTGTAAATTCTTTGAAAACCCACATCTTTATTATTTTTGTATCCTCTTATTTCCAGGTAGTGACTATATGCCCTCATTTAAAAAAATTCGTAGGGGATTTTGGCACTGTGCGTTATACTTAGCTGCCTGATACAGGTGTGATAACTGAATAGTAGTGGATCCTACCTTATGTGAATATCAGGTAATCCTCAGGGTTGGGGACATGGCCGTTGTGGGACTGGGACAGTATTGGGCTGGGCTCTCTGAGACTGAGCCAAGGGTATAGTGAAGGTCCCCCTAAGTGTCTGTTCCTGTTCTCCCTCCTGTCTACTGAAAAGCCGCTCTTGGGACAATCTTCTGGGCATTTCTTCCCTCCACCCACTCGGATCTGCTGACTCAGGCGGGCACCTTTCTATTTCTGCTAACGGAGTTCTCATTCTTGCAAAGGCCCTGACCGCAGTTTCCCACTGATGCTTCTCCTCCTTCTCCTCCCTGTTCCAGGGCCCCTCCTTTTCCTGTTGGGTTATGGAGATGACCCTTTTGCCCCTTGGAGAACTTTAACTGCGGACGGGACAGATGTGGAGCTTGCCAACTTTCCTGCAGCTCTTGGCATTTTCTAGTTAGCTCCAGACACAGCAGAGACACACAGATGCAGTCCAGGGTTGTCTATCTGCTGGCCTTGTTCCTGTGTGTTGCAAAAGGGACCAGCATTGAGCACCAAGTTGCCAGGACTGAGGTCAGAGGTTTGAACCTTGTGAGGCCATCTAACTCTGTGCCATTACAGACTGGCACAGGAAAGAGAACCTGAGCCTGGACTGGAATCTGAGAGACCTGGCTTCGAACTTTACCTGCGTGGCTGTGGGCAAGTCCTAGATCCTGTCTGGGCCTCCCTGAGTTTCTTCACTTACAAATCAAAGGGACCAGACTTGACCTCAAGGACTCCTGCGCCGAAGGCCTTTCTTCCTCACTGTTGCTGCATCCCCACCACTGGGAAAATGACCTGATGTTGGGAAAGAAGCCACCAGCCTGCGTCCCAGGGAGCCCTGGGGGCTGAGAACCATCATCTCTGTCCTCAGTTTCTGCAGAACAGTGTTATTTCACCCTTCTCCTGGCTGCAGTATTTTTATTCATTCTGCCAGTGTTTATAAACGTTTATTTTCCTCCATGTCTGCCTCCTGTCTTCCCTGCTGACTGGCCATCAGGAGGCCCAGATGGCAGGATTAGCCTAAATGGAAGAAAAGTCAGGGTCATCCTCTTGGGTTTAGACCCCTTTAATACCTCTGCTGTATAAGATGAGAGGAATTTAGAACAATGATTCTTTCTAGCAGCTTAGACTAGACCCCTGCCTTTCTAAGCAGGATTTGCCTTAGGTTGCCTTCTACCCTACTGAGATCCAAAGCAACTTGCTACTCAAGAAAATTAATTAGTACTGCCAAGAATGACTTTTGCAACTTCCCTAAGGATAGATCAGAAGAGCAGATTGAATTTTATACATCTAACAATAGTCTTCTATCATTCAAATCACTGTTGGAAGTTCAGCAACTCTGTGAAGGTTTCCCAGATTCATAACAAGTCTTTATTGAACAGATACTATATATCAGGCATTGTATTAAGTGTTTTATTTACACTGTTGTTAATCCTTAAAATAATACTCCAAAGTGAAAGTCCCCATTTTATAGAGGAAGAAACATGTTCGGAATAATTTGTTCATGAGCAGTTATTTCTTGAACACCTACTAAGTGCTAAGCATTGTCTTAGGCTCTGGGGATATATCCGTATATAAAACAGACTGAAAAAAAAATTCCTGCCTGCATGGAGCTTGCATTCTAGCAGGGGAAGACAGACAATCAGTGAGTGGCACGGCTTGTCAGAATGTGCTGGGAGTGTATGTGTGGTGTTGCGGTTTAGGTAGTGGGTTAAGGAAGGCTTCCCTGAGAAGGTGATGTTTGAGTGAGCCCTAGAAGTATTTGGTGGTGGGGGCACCAGGTAGAGGAACAGCAAGCACAAAAGCCCGAGGCCATTAATGGTCAGCGTGTCTAACTCTAAAACCTTACAGCTCACAATACGGCCTCTCTAATAGTTCTTCATGACTCCGTTATAATTCGGTACTTAGATGACCTAGCAATTTATGTCTGATCATCAAATATTTATGGAATACTTATTTTGTACAAATGATAAGTTGTAGGCCCTGCCTTTGGGAACTTACAGTTTAGAGGAGGAGTGAACATCTGTGTGTATAAAATAAATGAAAAAAGAAAAAGACTTCCCCAAATCCAGGTGGTAGCCTTTCACACTTCCCCATGTGACCCTCAGAAGCCCATGGTCTGATTCCTGGTTTTACACCTGAAGGAAGAGGTTCAGGGAATTGGTGGAGGATAAGCGTCAGAGTCAGGGCAGCAGGGTGGCCAATAAAGGATACGGGGACACATGATGGGCTCTTCGAGGTGAGAAGGGGTCCCTTTGCCTCAAGTGGGCAGAGGACACTTCATGGACACACACCTGTGACACACCCAGGGGAGGGTGCAGACAAAAACACGGCTGGCCTGATGGTTTCTAAGGAGAGATGTGAGGGATGTCGCTGGGTGCTCCCACCTTTTGTTTGGCTGAAGAGGGACAGATGATGTCTCCCAGGAATCTTTCTGGTAATAGGAAATGCATGGGACTTGGTGTCAACAGACCATAGCACAGAGCCAGGGAGGAGTCACCAGGGTAATGGAAAAGAAATGGCTGGGCCGACGGTGTAGCAGAGGCTTTTTTATTCTCCTTTGGGGCCCTCATAGGGCTTCTCTCTTGCTCTGAAGAATTGCTCCTTCTTGTGTTTAGCCTCCCAGGTGGAAGAGCGGCAGGCTGCACTCGGGGGGGGACGGGAGGCTCTCTGGCCCCGAGCTCTGGCCATCCGTCCGTCCTGCACCTCAGGGTCCAGGAAAGCAGTGGTCAGGGTGCGGGATGGACCGTTGGTGCAGATGGGAACATGAAGCAATGAGTCAGGTCTGTTCCTGAACGTGTGCTGTGACAAAGGAAATTGCAACATTTGTTTTCTTTCTTTTTATAGAGTAAGGAGGGGGAAAACCATCTTCCAGTAAACTTCAGAAAATCTAGTCTGTGATGGATGGTTATGGCCCCTCCCCCGACAGTGCTTTGCAAGTACAGTCTTCTTTTATCCTTCTGTCCCCATTCACACCTTCCAGTCCCCTTTTCCTCTGAAAGATTATGTCTCTGCAGCTGGCTAGCTAGGTCTCCAAAGAGGGAAGCTGTCAGTGACTTGCACAGAGGGCACCTTGAGAGGGCATGTTCTCCATTGTCCTCCAGGCGAGAGAGATCTGTTGCAACAACTCAGACCTGGAAGGTGGCTGGTGACCTCTCCCTTGATACCGAGAACTGTATAAATACAGACAGGTGGTTCCTGATACCCACCTGGCGTCTTTTGCTGCTGCATCCGTCTGTGTTCATTTGGTGTCCAGAAGGTTGAAGCAATACTTGTTTCTCAACTCAGATAACCACCTTGTTGGTAGATTCAGAGCGTGTGTCTAGGCAGAAATCAGGCTGGAAGACCACACATGTTAATCTGGAGTCCTGGGTCTCGTTTGATTTTTGCCTGTGTGTCGTAGCTGGGCAAGAATCCAGTTGTGTTTGGAAATGTACAGATGATATATTTTCCTGATGAAAACTTTTGAGGTCTGGAAAAGTTGTGTAACTACCTTTCTTTCCTTCTTTTTTTCCCTCCTCCCTCGAGATTCCTTTCCTCTCCCTCGGATTGCTATATTCCAGTACAGCCAAAAAATTCCAAGACAAATCAGCTTTGAGACTCCAGCTTTAGTCAACTAAGGGATGCTCTAGGTCATCCCTGAGAATGAGGCTGCTTGCTCTGAGGAAGCTGGGAAATGGCACGAGGGGTCAGGTCCCAATGCCCAGGATGGGGTGATGTCTGCTGGTATTAATTGCTTTCTTGAGCAAAAAAGGGTCAAGTGCTTAGGGGTGAGAGTTTGTTCAGGCTCTTTATTCCCTGTACCTGTTACCTCTGGCGGGGCTGACACAGAGCTCCTCCTTTCCTGTTGTTTTCTTTGAATTTAATCTCCCTGTCGTCAGGCAGGTCTCTTCAGGCTAGAGATGAGCTCGGAGAGGGTGGGGGGCGGGGGGGCCAGAATTTGCTTGCTTGCCTGGATCCCACGGTGAGCGCATAAGCCCTCTTGCACAGGAAGCTGTTCTGGCCCATATGGCAGCCACTAGCCACATACGGCTATTAAAAGTAAAATTAAATAAAATTTAAAATCCATTTCCTCAGTAGCTCTAGCCACATTTCAAGTGCTCAGCTAGTGGCCACAGTGTTATGCGGCACAGATAGGGAACATTCCATCATCATAGAACGTCTCTTCATGCAGGATTCTGAGATAACCATTCTATACCCTGGTAAAGATTTATCTGAGCTAGAAGGGGATTTGTGGAAGGGCATGACAGGTGAGAGGACAAATAGAAGATAATCATTTAGAAAAGGATCTTAAAAAGTATTTAGCTTTTCTTGTTTAGGACTACATCCTAACAGATGGTCACCTAGCCCAGTGGCTCCCAGACCGGGATGGTTGTCAGAATCGCCTGTGCGTAGCATTTCACGATGCAGAGTCCTGGGCACCACTCTTTGTATCGTATTGAGTCCAAGACTCCACACAGGTGGTAATCAGGAATGTGTATTTTTAGTGTGCTGAAGTGATAATTATCTGGGTTTGGCAACCACCGATCTAACCTATGCTTAAATTCCCCCAGGGACGAGTGAGCTTATCCCTTTTCAAGAAAACCTTACCATTCAAAAAATTTTGCTGTTGCCTGGCACAATGATGTGCGCCTGTAATCCCAGCTATTTGGGAGGCTGGGGGAGGTTGGGATTACAGCCTCCTGAGCTATTTTGGGAAGATCGCTTGAGGCCAGGAGTTCGAGGCCAGGCTGGGCAATATAGTGAGACCCCCATCTCAAAAAATAAATAAATAAAATGGGAATAATTATGCCCACCTCTCAGAGGGGCTGTGAAGCTGAAATAAAGCAGTGTCCAATCTGTCCAGGAGTCCCGGTCAGTGTCCTACCTTCAGAACATATCCAGGTGCTGACTGCCTCTCGCTACCTTTACTGGGACTGGGTGGTCTGGGCCACCATCATCTCACACCTGCATTGCTGGCAGCCTCCTCACTGGTTTCCCTGCTTCCACCCTCACCCCGCTAACAAGTCTGTTCTCCACGCAGCAGCCAGAGGGAGCATTAACAAAAATTGCTATTGTTAGAGTTCTATGTTTATTGAGTCCAAAGTTCGATTCCCTGACTTTGTGAAATCCTTTGCCTGTCTGTCTTGTTTTGGATTCTGATGAGGGGAGCCATAGGGAGGCTGGCGCCCCTTTCCTGGCTCCAGCATTCTTACCCTCGGTGGCCTGGAGCTGAGGAGAAAAGTGCTATTTAACAGCTGATAATTAACAAGCAGGGTGTGAGGCTTGACTGCCTCAGAGGCAAAACTGGTATTTAAACAATAAAGTTTTAAAAATAAGGCATTAACGTGTCAGCTTCAGAACCAGCTACTTCCAAACGTAACCCCGCCCGGTTAGAGAAGATAAGTGGATAAGTGGAGTAATGAGTGGAGCTAAAGAGATCTCTGAGGCCTTGAGAAGAGACGGGAAAAGGCCGGGGGTGGGTGTCCGTGGGAGCAGGAAAGGGACCTTCGTGTTTCTGTTCTCTGAGGGGGGTGGGGCTGGCTGGGGAGTGGGTGGGAAGTGCTTCCCCTGGAAGGGCCGTCAGTGGTCTCTTCTCTCAGTCTCTACAGATTGGACTAATTTGGCGAAGTGGGCAAGAAGAGAAATTGGGAAAATAGGGTAGGAATAGATTGTTGGCTTTTTCCTAAGGCGATAAAGCACACAGTTGTGTTCTGCGGTGTAAGTAGTGACTGTTCAGTCCTGCCTGGTGGTATCTCATCTTGTTTTCTTGTGCTACTGGGGGCGGGAGGGGAGAGGTGACATCGGGCCCCCTTTCTTCTAGGTCAGAACCAGAGCGGGAGGAATTCCCCAGCCTCTCAGTGGCACCCAGACTCTAACCACAATCTGCTTCTGTGCTGAAGGTGTTCTAAGAAACAAGCGTGGTAGGAATAGTCCCTCCCTGGCTCAGAACAAGGGGACCCTGCTCAAGAGGCAGAGGCTTCCTGCGAGGGCCTTGAGAGTGCCCTGCAGCCCATCATGGTGGGGGGCACCTGCTTCTGTGCTCAGCTGCAGAGGTCAGTGGGAGACACCCTTTCAGGGTCTGCTTCATTACGAATGAAGCAAAAAGCCCGTCCCCGGAAATCCCAGAGGCTGCTGGAGGAGCTGCAAGTTCATCCCGGGGCACACAGGCTATATGTTTCCAACCCAAAGTTAGGGTCTGTCTGACAGCTTTTCTTTGGGGATGAGGAGGGGTGCTCCAAGAGAAAATCTGGGGTATGTATATGAAAGTACTCGACTTTGTGGGAAATTCTGAAGGTTGATGCCATGTCTGAGTGTGTCCCACTCACTGTTACCTGTCCCCTTGTTACCTGGCTCATGATATGAGGAGGGTTGGGTAAGGACTGTCCCTTGGCCCCCTTGCTGGTCAAGCTTGGTCGGCCTTCCTGCTTGTCCTTTCCAGGTTCTTTGCTGGAACTAGTGGTGGTGGTGGCTGAGCTCACCCAGCCCGTACGTGATGCTTATGGTGGTGACTTCTCACTGACTACAGATGTGTACGGTATATTCAATGCAGTCACCAGCTACCCTTATTCCTCTTATAACCAAATACAAAACAGTGGGTAAGGTCTGGGGTAGGGGAGGACTTGATAAGGGAATAAAATCAGCTGGCTCATCTGGAGGTCCCCTGGTGACATAAGCACAGGTGATACACAGCCCAGGTTGGCTCGAAGGGTGTGCATAAGTTCAGTTCCTTTTATTGAGTTCTAATGGTCCTTGTGGAAGCTTTATCACCTCTCGAACTGAATAATAAAGATACCACAAGTGTGTGTATAGTCAGTCTCTCCATTTATTGGTTCACTGGAAGTTGATTGAGGAGAAACATGCAAGCAAAGCATTTCTTACATACTCCACGTGGTAGAAGAGTTATGTGCAGGGGACTGGGTGAGCGTGAAGGAAGGAACCGTCTATTTCTCCAAGCACGATGCCAATCCTGAGATGCTCTGTGATCACACGAATTGGGGAACAGTGTGTAATGCAGTTTACCATAGTAATGGCTTTGAGATGTTCTGCAGTAACAGAATCTGTTTAACTTTGTTTAACCTAGTGCTTCTGACATATTTTTATAAGGATCCTTTTTTTACTTATCACTTATTAACATCCTACGGAATAACTATTTGAGAAATGGCAATACAGTCTCCTCGCTCTGGGAGAACTGTCCAGTGATTCAGAGAAAAAGTCACCTGATTCTGGGTCAACACAAGTTGGAGAGGTTTGAAAAAGGTGTATGTGTGTATGCCTGTGTGCTGGGGGTGTGGCCGGGAAGGGCCCCTGGCAGGTGGCTTCTATTGAAGTTGGCACTGTCTGCATCCCTATTGGCTTTGTGCTTCTGGAAAAGCTTTTGTCCTGGCTGGAAAATACTCAATAGCAGCTACATCTGTCATGCCTGGGAAGCAGTAATTTGCGGCGTTGGGGGTAAAGGAGCAGTCAGCGGACACCCCTGCTTGAGGCCCTGGCTGCTGAGAGCTTCTCAGTATTGGAGAAGGGAGGGGCTGGTGATCTGGAGGCAGCTGCTTGCTAATCCTGGAAGTGGAGGGAGCAAGATTTAGCTCTCTTATCTCTGCGTTCTCCTTTTCCAATGGGGGTTCCAATGGGGGAGATTGTGTTGACCCTCGAAGGGGCAGCCAGGAAGAAGCAGGTGGGCTGGATGTTTTCTCCCCTCTCCACCAACTGAAGGGCATGTGGAGGGTGGACCGGGGCAGAGAGACACTTAGTTCTCCATTACCCCAGGGAGCTGAGATGAAGGAATTTCGGTTTAAATTTAAGGAAGAATTCAGAATTGTGAACTGGATTTATGGAAGTTTGTGAAGTTTTAAAATCTGGGAATCCTGGCTTAGAATTGTTTTCAGACCATTGGTAGCGGGAGGTGGACGTGAGTGATCGGTCCCGCGGATGGCCGGCTCCCTGAGACATGCCTGGGAGGCCTTACTGGATTCCTCGCTTGGAACAGACCCAGGCTAGGGAGTTCCCGCAGCCTGTTGCTGGCCTCAGCACCCTTCTGGTGCGGCTCTGCTGTGAGGCCGTGGCTACTTCTAAGGAAATCAGCAACTGGGAACAAATGGGAATGTGGGGTAGGCATCAGTCACTCTTCCTGGGGACTGTACACTTCTGGTGTCTGGAGACCTCAGTGTTACTAAGGCAGGGCCAGGATTTCCTATCTCTGTTTGTTCGTTTGATTGGTTGGTTGATTGAATTTTAAAGGGCTGCTCTTCCCGTTTCGACCTTTCCACAGGGACGGGGGTCAGTGTACCCCCAGCAGGAGCTATGGTGAGGTGTCCTGGATGGCCCAGCTCTTCTGGCTGCCTCCTGCCTTTCCTCTGCCACAGCCACGGAGGCCTAGAGCCCCTGGCGGGGGGGGGGAGGGGAGGGGAGGGGCAAACCCAGTCCCTCTGATCCCTGCCCTTTGTTAGTGGAGAAAGGGCAGATGCTGCTCCTCAGTGACCGCCCACCCCCACCCCAGGAAGTCTGGGTGGCCCAGCTTTGGTTTGGGAAGCAGGAATATTAGCTGCTGCCAACTGGGGCTGTACTTGCAGACTCCCAGGCTCCAGGTCTCTGGGGGGACAAGCAGCTCTGATCCCCATGAGCTTGCTGTGGCCCCCAGGGAGGGAGCCCTTGCCAGGAACCTCTGAGCTCACCGTGGTGGGGGTGGGGCAAGGCTGGAGAGGGCATGGGGAGCAGGAGCAGAGGACAGGATGACTCCCTCCTTCCCCCATCAGCTGGGAATGCATCACCGCTGCTGGGAAGACATGCAGGCCACTTCTAGACAAATTGGTCATTATGGAAATTCTTTCTTACCCCTGGGTGGGGCTTTACTTGTTCAGAAGAGTCTTCAGATGTGCTCTTTCTAGGTCCTGGTGGTGAACACTAAGTTTTTACCTGCTGTGCCTCAAGGCCAGAGGCAGGGCAGTGTCTGAGCCCCATTCCTGTAGTCCCTCCTGCCCTTGTTCTCCCCTCACCTGTCGTTCTGACATCCCCATCAGCTGGGCAGACATTTGTGGTTCTAGCAGGTGCATGGGCATGTGGTTGGGGGAGGGGATGGCACTGCACCCCTGCTCTCCTCTTTCCCACAGGTCCTCTCTTTTTTGGGCCTCCGTTTCCTGTCATGGCCCTGCTTGCAGCTGTGGCACATCTGGACCTAGGCAGGGCGTCCTGTTGTCCTGTATGATGAGATTCCCAGATTTTCCTAGGTGATTGGCCACAGCTATTCCAGGGCAGAAGCGGGGACTTCCTCACTCTCAGAGACTTCCTCCAGGCTCACATTTCCGAGCCTTGACCTCTAAGTAGTCTGCCCCAACTCCACCTCCCCCAAGGAGAATGGTGGGAAGGAAGTCCTGCCAGAAGGTTGTTTTTGGTTTGAGAGTTAATGATCTTTGGTTTGAGAAATAGACATAGCTCCCCCTCCTCTTTAAGATGTAGTGCCAGAAGCACAACACTCTGGTTTCCTTGGAAACCAGATCGGCAAAGGCAGAGAAAGAGGGGCTGGTTATAGGTACTGAAACCCAGGAGGGGTTCCCCGGGTCCCCTGTGCTTTTCCAGGGAGTCCACATGGTCTAGTCAGGGTCTGGGTTGTAGTCCTCACTGCCGTCAGCTACTGTGTAACCTTGGTGAACGTCTGTACCTCTCTGTGCCTTAGTTTCCACCAAGGTGCCTAAGGTGGGGATAATGGCACTGGGATTCTGTGCCCCAGAGACCTGGTGTGTGTGTGGGAGTGGTGCTGGTAGGAGAGGACCTGCTCACTGGTTCAGTGTTTGCTGTGGCTAAGCTGCAAAGTCCACATGCGGACAGTGGAGAGCTGCTCGTACCCAGGCCCTGTCTGTGAGGACACGTTGATACAACAGCAGGCTCCTTGCCTTGTGCCTGTATGAAGCCAGCTGGAGCTCGCCGAAGCTATAATTGCATCTGTGCATTCTTTGGTTCCTGTCTAGAAAAGTGGTTTCCACAGATGCTGTGAATGGTAGACTGTCAGAGCACATAGAGATCTTTTCCACAGATCCTTTCATTGTATGTCTGTCCCTTCAACCAGTGCCAGAGGGGGGCAGGGACTTGCCCTGGCCACACAGTCAGATAATGATAGAGCTGGTCCTGTAGGAACAAGAACTTATGACAGTAAATGTGCTAAGATAGCCTCTTGGCTAAGATTGCCTGTTCCCAGGTCAGCCTGGCATTTTGCAATTCTGCCCTTGAGAGGCCCCTGTGTTGGCTGAAACCAACCCTCTTCTTCCCCTTGTGCTGTCCGTCCACAGCCTCCAGCCACCTCTTGTTTCCCTTGTGGTGCTCCCACCTGCTGTTACTTCCTCTTCCCCACGACTTTTTGTTATGAAACATTTCAGATGTGCAGCAAACTTGAAAGAATTGTACAGTGAACATCCATATACCCAACCACCAGATTCTACCATTAGCCTTTTACTGTATTTGCTTTTCCAGGTCTCTTTCCATCTTTCAATCTCTCTATCCATTTACCAGTCCATCTTATTTTGGGGATGCATTTCATGGTAAGTTGCAGGCATTAGTGCATTTTACCTCCAAATATTTCAGCATATATAGGCATTAATTAGATTGCAATATTTGTTCTTGCATTTGTTTTGTTTTTTGGTGGTAAAATTTATTTAACAGTGAAATGCACAACTCTTAAGATATCATTTGATGAGTTTTGATATTAAATAAATGCCTCTTATCTTTGCAAACCCAACCTCTGTTCACATGCAGAACAAAACATTTTATTACCCTAGGAAGCTCCTTCATGCTCCTTCCCAATCATCCCCACACCTACTGCCTCGCAGGTAATTACAGCTCTAATGTTTTTTCACCATAGATTAGTTTTTCCTGTTCTGGAACCTCACATAAATGGGATAATCAGTATGAACTCTTATGTGAGGTTTGTTTACATGGTGACATGTATCAGTAGTTTGTTCCTTTTTATGCCGAGTAGTATTCCATTGTGTAGATATAATTTGCTCCATTCTCCTGATGATGAACATTTGGGTTGTTTCCAGTTTTTGGCTATGATGAGTAAAGCTCCCATGAACATTCTTGCACAAGTCTTTTTGTGGACATAATGTTTTCATTTCTCCTGGGTAAACACCTAGGAGTGTAGTTGCTGGGTTCTAGGAGGCTGTTACTTCTTGTTCCTCTCTGACTTTCTGCCCTGCCCTCTCGTTGTACTCTGCACCCAAGAACGTGAGTTTTAGAGAGTGCCTTATTGCTCATCTGGATGGATCTCCTGCCCAGTGTCGGAATCCCTTTGAGAGCCCACCTGAGGCCTTCTACTTAGGGTAGAGATCTTACTACCTTACAAGGCTCCTACTATTGTGGGATGGCTCTTGTAATTTCTCCCTTGAGGAACCACATGTGGCAAGTCTAATTTAGTCCCTTTTCTGTGACAGCCCTATAGAATTTTAGGACTGTTATCATGTCCAGTCCTTCAGTTGCTCCTTTAGGGTTTTCCTTCTTCAGGCTAATCATTCCAGTTTATTGAACTGTTTGTCATGTGTCATTGTTCTCAGATCTTCTATATCCTGGCTGTCCTCCTTTGGAAGCTTAATATTCCTTTTCAAATGTGTTTTCCAGAGCTAAGTGCTGAATTCTAGATGTGATCTAGATGTGGATTCTAGATGTGTGAGAGTACAGAGTGTGGTTGAATCTGGATTCCTGTCTTGATCTGGGTATTTGATCTGCCAATCAACTGAAGGTGATGTTAACTTTTTGGCAGCCACATCATGGCATCAGGTCAGATGAGTTAATGTGTGTAAATATACCACAAATCTAAGGTCATATTAAGATACTCATTCAGTGAACAGTCATCTAGAGCCTCTGATATTAATAGCATTCATTGTTTACTTTCTACTTGCCATTGCCTCATTTAATCTTTGCCACCACCTGATGAGGAAGATATTATTAAAATTAACTTAATAAAAACTGTTTGGTTTAAAACAGGGTTTCTTAGCTTTGGCACTATTGACCTTTTAGACCAGGTATGTCTTTGTTATGGGGGATTGTCCTGTACTTTGTAGGAATTAGCAGCATCCCTGGCCTCTACCTGCTAGATGCCAATTGCAACCATCTATCCACCCCCACAAGTTGTGACAATCAAAAATGTCTTCAGATATTGCCAAGTGTTCCCTGGCTGGGCCGGGGCGGGGGGGCACAACCATCAAGGTGTAGAACCTATCACTGAGAAAAAAATTTAAATAATATAGCTCTTCCTGAAGGGTAATCACTGTTAGCTCTTTGGTTTATATACTTCCAGATTACATTCCTTGCGGTCCTAATTTTTCATGGTTCTAATCTGCATGAATTTCAATTGCCGTGGTAAATTAACTCTGAGTAATTGCATATAGTACAAACTTTGCTGTTCACTCTTCAGTCCACCAATCACCGCATACATACCAGATGCTCTTTATGCTCCGTGCCCAATCATGTTCCTTCTTCAAGAGTCTAATGGTGACTGGTCACTGCCCATCTGTTCAGTTCACACACAGACAGGAAAATGTATAGTTGTGTTGCCTCCTTGTCTCCTAGTGACATTTTACAAAACTGGACTACGATAGAGGGTATTGGCCAACAAAGATGAAATTTCAGCAAAAAAATGAAGTGTGGCAATGCTGGAAGTGAAATTTGAGCCAAATGCAATGGAATTATAGAATAAGTAACTGACTGTGTTGGCACTGCCACTGTTCAAGACTTTACGTGTGCAACCAGGGGAACTTAACTGAAGGTGACACATTGACATAAATGGGGAAAGTGGTTTTGACGGAAAGGTCCCAGAGGAAGTGATACTGGGAAAAAACTCTTCACATTAAAGGCACTCTTGGAGGTGTTTCACAACAGTCAAAGTGCAAACGATAAAATGTTAGAAACTGATCTGAACTTAGGAGTATGCCAGTTGTGAAGTCATGGCAAAGATGCTCCTCTGCATCGTGTGTTAAACATCCAGAAGGCAAGTCGTGTTCAGCCTACTCTGGATAAGTTTTTTATGAAGAGATAAAACACTCATTCTCAGTGATGCCAATGTTTTAAATTACAGTATAGGAAATAAATACTAGTTTTGATATTTTTTCATTTCTTTACTCATTTGTAACGACAATAAGAGTTTTTAATGTTTTGATAGAAATTTTTAAAGGTCATAGAACAATCATAATTTTCCCCATTGATGAATAAGGTTGCTTTGCATGGCCATTTTTATGGTCTACATTAGTGTGCAAAGCAAGAGCTGCCTATGTTTACAAAAGTGTGGGTGAATACACACACACATACATACATATTTCTTTTGTTTTTTTCTTTTTAAAAACATTTTACAAAAATGGTATCAGACTATGGATATCAAATTGCAACTTTTGCATGGAAGAATATCTTTTTGAAGAACTTTTGATTTCAGTATATCTAGATCTACCTCATTCTTTTTGATAACTGCATATTATTCTATATACCATAATTTATTTGTTCAGTTTTCCATTAATATATATTTACTTTATTTCCATTTCCCCCCAATTTGAAATAATGCTAAAGTGAGTATCTTTGACAGATACTATCATAGGCTCCATTTAGTGGATGAGGACAGTAAGATTTAGAATGTGAAACAACTGGTTAAGGTCAGGCAGCTACTAAGCTTAGAGCTGGTGTTTGAACTTGGGGCAGTATAATTTCAGAGCTCTGCTTTTAACCACAGTGCTTTATGCCTCTTTCCTGTACTTAGAAGCAACTTTCAACAACAACAATAATGAAAGAGTTTATTGAGCTAGGCACCATTCTGAGTGCACTTACATTGTTATTGTTAACCAATACAACAGCCCTATGAGGCAGGTACTATTAATATTATTATCCACATATTACAGTGAAGGAAACTGGAAGTGTAAGGTTAGGAAACTTGCCCAGGGTCCCACAGCTAGTTCATAGGGGACCTGGGACTTCTCTCAGGCAGCTTGGATTCAGAGTCCTTGCTCTCATTCATGTCATATGGATGTGACTTGAGAAAAATCTCTTTCATCCTGCATTATTGTCGATGATTTTTTGGTTAGTTTTGGTCCATATTGTCTCCTATGGTAATCTTTTAAAAATCTACCTAGCACACAGACTGTCCCCCCCGCCCCTGCTATTTTTGGTCACTTGCGAGCTCGCTGTCTGCTATGTCTTCAGTCAGCTTTTTGGTAAAATACCAAAGCTAGGGACTGCATTCCTTGGTTTGTCACTGGAAGTGTTCTCTGACTTTAGTCAACAAGCAAATGTGCCATGTATTGGGTTTACGATTCGGAATCAAAAGATGATCAAGACATTGTCCCAACCTCCAGGAGGTACGTGGTCTACAGTGGGAGGAAGAATAGTCTTGTAAATAACACCGGTGAGTGCTGAAGTGGGAGTTTAACAAGAATCTATGGGAACAGAGAGGAAGAGGAGCTAACTCTGTCTGGAAGTGGTCAGAGAGGCTTCACAGAGGAGGTGACACTGCACACTGGCTCTTGAAGGATACAAACACCTTGGGTCGTGAAAAGGCATGGCTTGTCTGAGGTCATGAAGTTTAGTGTGGCTTAAGTATAGGGCATGTGTTGGGAGCTGAGGGTAGAGATGATATGGGTACGAGGTAGTTAAGGAATTTGGGTTTTATCCTGTTAGCCAGTGGAGATGTTTAAGGAAGAAAATGTCCTGCTCAGATTTGTGTTTCTGAAGGTGACTGGCTGTATTGGAACATAGTAAGTCTCCCATCCAGGAACCAGTTATAACAGACAGCACACAAGAGAAAAGGGGGCTGCACCCAAGCAAGTGGTAACAAGACAGGGAAAGGGAAGATGCATTTGGGAGATCATTCCAGAAAAAAATTGGATTGGTTCTGTCGGTGAAGGAGGGAGAGGGGGGCTGAGGATAAATACTTTGAGGTCTATATCTGGGAGCCTGGCTAGATGGTGATATCATTGCCATTTACTAAGATCCAGGAGCACATTTGAGGGGGCAGTGAGTTTAGTTGGCTGCGTGTTCAGCAGCCTCTCCTAGATCCGTTGAATAACACTATATTATCAGTCATTTATAACAACTGCAAATATTATCTAAACGCTTTGTCATCTCACCCCCTCTTTCTTTGTCATCCCAAAGGTTTGGCAGGAGACTTTGTCCATATACCTTTTAGAAGTTGGGGCCCCTTGTGTCTGGCATTCCTTTGGTCTGTAAGTTAGCAACTCTGCTAGAAAGGACATGAGGCTGGTTTGCTGTGGCTTCTCAGGGAGCCCAGGCTGGGTTGTGATGGAACAGTTCACAATTCGTCCTAGAGCTTTGCCAGAGACAGATGTAAAGTTTAGCAGTTTGTCTTATCCCTTTGCCTTTAAACAAACAAAAATGCCAAACCAGTCCCTTATATCCTCTGTCATACTTTATTAACACTTTTGTGTATATATTGTTCCTTTTTCCCTCTCAGCTAGACTGTGAACCCCTGAAGCCCCAAGTGCATAGTCTGGTGCCTGGAGCAAAGGGGGTCCCCAGGAAACATGTGCGGCCAGGAAGCCAAGCGTGGCCCACCTCCTCTTCCCAGCGTGGCTCCGGAGTCAGCCCAGAGTTTCCTTCTGCATCCTGGGATGTGATTCTTCTAAGACTGAGATCTTTTTATTCAGTCATAGTCGGGTGATTTTAGGTTGGCTCTTGGTCTAGCTTGGATTTGAGGTTGAGAGAGACAGAGAGAGAGAGAGACAGAGAGAGAGAGAGAAAGAGAAAGTAAATGTTTAGCTGAACCAATGTTTAGCCTGAAGAGCATTCTTCTTGCTCGAAAAGATGGAACATACTGGAGATGAACATTCCCCATTCTCTGTCCTCTTTGTATATTAGAGCCTCTGTCTCCAAAAGGGGCCACTTCTTTCCTGGTTCTTCTCATAGCTTTCGCTGTAGCTTTAAGACATGCTTTGGGTAGCTCTGGCATTTTCACAAGCTTTGCTTGTTCTATTTTGTGAGCCCAAGCCGCTCTCTTTGGGTCTGTCCTGACTTCCGGCAGTTGCTCTTGTCTTGGGACACATCCTTCAGTACCTGAGCTCATCGGTCCTCCCTGTTCTGTGGCCGCTGCCTCCTGGTTTCTCCTTCAGGGGGTCACTGTGTTTGAGATGGTCAGAATTCACTTGTTAGAGCCTCAGGCCTTATCTTTCAAAATGCGTATTACCCTTTTGGGATTTCTGCCCATACTTCTCCTTTGTCTCAACATCTAAATATTGGTTTTCTTGAAGTCTAGGCTAAACAATTGTTTTTGTCCCCAGTTTTTTTTTTCTTTCCCTTCCCTACTTTGAACTCTAACTTGACAAGGTTACTTCCTCCCAATGTGGTATTCTTATTGTTGTTGTTTTTGCTAACTAAGGTGTATGTGTGTTTAAACATAATTTACTAGATTTTTCTTCCTGGTAAGAATTTAGTTCGGTAACAGTTCCCTTCCTTGTATCTTCAGCTGTGCGAGACGGCATGTCTTTAGTCAGGGAAAACAAGAATTTATCAGTTGCTCTGCTCTCAGCAGAAGACTTAACCTGTCTCTCACAGACAACCTCGTGTTTGTATTAGGTGACTTGAGCTCTGTCTTGTGTCTGGGCCATTTTGCTATGTAGAGCTTGGTTCATATCTTCTCTCTGTGCCTGAATTCGCCCATACGTTACCACAATAATTATTTATCTTCTGGTTCTTTCTCCTTCTCTCCTCACCCAGCTGTTCTCTAGTCTCAGGTGTGTGGGATTGTGTGCAGGGGTGTTGTGTGTGTGCGTGTTCTGCCCTCTTGATTTGTAGGAGCCTTCTCTTCTACTTTCTCTCTCAACTCTCCTCCACTTCCTGTGAGATTTGTTGATTAAGGTCTACATGTCAGGAATCTCATTCCACTAAATTGGGTGATGAAGATGAGATTGCATTTATCACTTGGAATTAAAATTTTAAATTGGCTTTGGCAGTTGCACGGGGTCAAGTTGATGGGGGCTGCTTAGGCCAGGAGCAGTGTTCTGACCCCCTTCTGTTTCAATTTCTCTTTCTAATTTGCCTATCTCTGGATTTTTTTGAAGTCATACCTGGATATTACAAAGAACGTGGCATTTTTCTTCCTGCCACTTGATTTTAGCTTACAACCAAGTAGGAGAATTTAGTGTATTTCCTTCCTACTGTCTACCTTGTCTCCTAGGGAAAGGTGCCTTGTGTCTTGTAAGTGGCAGCATGTAGAGTTGTTCTGATAGACAGTAAGTGTTTACTGTGACTCTTCTGTACCAGGCCGTGCGCTGGGCCTGCCGGATGCAAGGGTAAATAGGGCAGTCTGTGGACAGAGCGGGGACAAGGGACACGAGAGACAAAGCAGGTCAGCAGTAAACTGCTATTAGCAGCTCAGGTTTAAAAAGTTGTTAAAGCCTCCTTTGTAGTGAGAAAAAGAGCCTGGAGGTTAGAGACTGGATTGGGGCTGACTCCTGGCTTTATCACTTACTAGCCGGGTAGCCTTGACCAAGTTACTTCCTTGGGCCTTGGTTGCTACACCAACTGACTCTGTTCTATAGGACTGTGGGAGGCTTAAATATAGCGGTATTTTCTATATATAAGAGGTGCACCTGGCTTACGATCAGTGCAGTATAAATGAAAATGCCTTTTTCTTTCAAAGTCATAATCATCTGCTGAAAGAAACAGAAATATCTCTGTCCCCCATCTTTCAGTTTCCTGCCCAGGACTCCGGAGTGGTTGACACCCCCACTGTGTGCAGTGTTCCCTTCCATATAAGTCAGGAGTGGTTCGCAGGGATGGTCTGGGGCCTCGGGTCACCAGTTAGCGTCTCTTGGTCACAGCCTCTGGGAAGATGCCTTCACATCAGCAGTGCTACCCTCCTGCTCTGGGTCACACCAGGCCCCTCTTCCTGCTGTGGACGGCAGGAGGGCCGTTCTCTCTGCTCACCGCCTTCTTTAGCAGGAAGCTCAGCCTGCATTTGGAGCTCATCTAACTGTGTCACTGTCTCAGGCCAGGGGTTCAGAAATACAAGACCTGAAATGTACTGTACTTCAGAATCTGAGCCAGCTTAATTTTTCAAAAAACAGTTTATGCAGATGGTAAAGATTCAAACGATACATAAAGGTATAAAATGAAAAAGAAAAAAAATACACACTTCTCTTTAGTACCTACTCTCTAGTGGTGAACATTAACTTTTTTTTTTTGGTACATTCCTCCAGAAAAATTTTAAGCATCCACAAATTCATGTATCATCTCCCCTCTGCCTTAAAAACAACAATAATGACAACAACAGCAAAACCACACAAATGAGATTACACTGTACATTCTGTTCAGTACGTATAGTACACGTTCCTTTTTTATTTTTGGAAATTTAAAAAGTGCACAAAAGAAGAAAGTGTCACCCATGCTACTACCATTTATAATTAACCTTTTGGTGTGTTCGCTTCCTGTCTTTATGAATATACTTTGAAAGTTTCTTAAGTAACATGAATGCACTTTCATTAAAAACAATAGAACATTAAAGATAACTCCAGAGTATCTTGTTCCTTGTCTGCTTTCCCATTTAATAAGGTCCTGTTCTTCCCACCGAGGCAGATGAGGAGCTGCCTAATTCTATTATAGGGCCGCACATTATTCTGTTCTATGGATTTGCTGTCATTTATGTGACCAACCGCTTATTGGTAAACACTTAGGTTGTTACCAGTTTTTGCCATTAAGATGCTTTATAAATGCAATTTGTAGGAGGGTTTCCTACTAGGCATTTACCAGGTCCAGGGTTTGAGCATTTACAATTTTGGTAGATACGGTCAAATTCTTCCAAGAATATATTAGTTTATATCCCTACCGAGGGAACGTATGAGAGAGTTCTTTTCTCCCCAAATCTTTACATAAACCCAGGAGTTTTATTTTGGTCAAACATTAAAACATTTTGCCAGTCTGTGAAATTACTATCATTGTTTTTATAAACATTTCTCTTTTAATGAGTTACATAGAGCATCTTTCATTTGGCCATCTGTGTTTCTTTTTCTTTGAACTGCCTGTTCTTATCCTTTGGCCATTTTTATATTGGGTTGTTAATCTCTTATAATTGATTTGCCAGAGTTAAGTTAGCCTTTTATCCACGTGTTGCAAATATTTAAAAAATTTGTTATTTGCAGTATGACTTTTAGGCCTCTTGATTTTTTTTTCATAATTGAACCTCTTTTCATCTTTTGTGACTGCCCCCGTGATGGCCCTGGAGAGTAGAGGGACGCTCGCCCTCGGTGGAGACAGGCCCCACCTTCTGGGCAGTGTGGCACGATTGTTTTAAGGCTTTTGGTCCTGGGACTCCCCACTGTAAGTTGTAGCTTTATTTTGGGTGGGGATTGCTTCCGGTCATATTTGTGACAGTCAGCAAGAAATAGAGAATTGCTTCTACCTCCCAGCCGAAGTATAGCAATGGATGCACCAACACGAAGGGTCCAGTGTGGTACCTCTGTATACCTTTTATCTCGCCTACCTTCCCAGGCTTTTAAAATCTGTTGTTAGATTTGTGTTAAGGTTAGGTTTCCAGGGGACCACCATCAGTCACTCCTCATTGAGCAGAGGTTCTAGAAGGGGGACATAATCTCTTCCCCTCATAGAGAGGAAAATCAGTAGTTCAAGCTTTATCGTTCTGCCATCTCTTACGTTCTTGAGCTGGGCTAGATGAGAAGTGACATCTCTCTCCAGCCTGTGAGCAGCTCTCTGTGATTTTGGGAGATGAGAGATTCTCTCTTACCACCATTGCTACTTTTGTGGCAGCATCCTATTTCTTTCCTTTGCAGTACAAATTCCAATGTGTAATTGAAACAATTTTTTTTGAACTTTTTTATCATGTACTTTATACACTAAAATGTTAAGTTCCATTGGGGGCACAGGCCTTATTTGTCATGGTCTCTGTTATATCTTCAGCACCCTCTAAAGCAGTGTGTGGCACATGCCAGGCACCCCGAGTGTTTGCCGAGTGGTGGCACTCAAGGGCTGTATGCCTCCTCCCTGTGGCCTGTCTGGCTCCAGATCTGCTCCTTGTCTGGAAGCCCTAGGGAGATCTGTTCCCTGGCCACAGGGCCTGGGGTGTGCATGGCTGCCCACCAATGAAAATTTGGAGCGCTAAGCTTATCTCTTTAATAAGTAACATATGCTAATTGTAAGCCACCTAGAAAACAAAGATACAATAAAGGTAATTAAATCACCTGAGATTCTTTCAGAGATAATTACTATTAATAATTTATTGAATATTAATGTCTTTACTGTTTTATACGTGTGTGTTTGTATGTAATAGGTATAGTCGTATACAGGTATAAATAAATATACATATAGAACTGGGTTTATACTGTACATAAGGGTTTGTAACTTGCTTTTTCACTTACTATCACATACTTTCTGATAAGCAAAGTTAAATTACAGATAGGAATTTGTGCTGCAGAAGAAAAAAATAGGGTGCTACTCTAGATGGTGAAAGTGATGGTGACTGACAATCTGATAGACACTTAGGAATTCATTTCCTCGTTAAATATTCTTCTGAAACACCATTTTAATGACTATAGATTTCATACATAAACTCACTTTTAACAAAAGCAATCTCTTCCTTGTTGGGCATTAAGTTTGTTTGCTATTTCCAGTTAAGGTCAGTAACTATTGGGATGTATATATGCTTTTTTTTATTTTGAGACAGGGTCTCTCTCTGTCACCCTGGTTAGAGTGCAGTGGCGTCATCATAGCTCACTTCAACCTCAGACTCCTGAACTCGTGGGATCCTTCTGCCTGAGTCTCCCAAGTAGCTGGGACTACAGGTGCATGCCACTATGCCCAGCTAATTTTTTAAAAATTTTTTTCTAGAGGCAGGGTCTCACTTTTGCTCAGGCTGGTCTTGAATCCTGGCCTCAAGCAGTCCTCCCACCTTGGCCTCACAAAATGCTAGGATTACAGGGGTGAGCCACCATGTTATATATCCTGAAAGCTCCATCTATAATTAGTACCTTAGGGTAAAATTCTAAAAGTGGAATTTCATCATTGAAGGGCTTGTACTTTAAGACCTTTTCAGCTTCCATTTCTGGCTGTTGACATTGTGGAACAGTTCCTGGACAGATTTTGTACTCTCTGCCTCACCATGGGGTGCTGGAAAGGGGGCTTTGGGAGCAGCCAAGAACAAGATTCAGATTCCAGACCTGCCAGGGACAACTGGCTGAAAGGCTTTGACCTAATGGCTCAATAATGAGTTTTCTCATTGTTCCTTCCTAGAGTGGGTGTGAAGTGGGTGAAACCATTGGAAGTACAGTTGACCCTTGAACAATGGGGGTTTAGGGGTACCAATCCCCTGACAGTCAAAAATCCACATACAGTTTTTGACTCCCCAAAACTTAACTACTCATAGCCCACTGTTGACTGGAAGCCTTACCAATGACACAGCCAGTTAACACATATTTGGTATGTTACATGTATTATATACTGTATTCTTACGATGGAGTAAGCTAGGGAAAAGAGAACATTATTAAGAAAATCCCATTGAGTAGGCTGAAGAGGAGGCAGAGGTTGGTCTCACAGTCTCGGGGGTGGCAGAGGCGGAAGAAAGTCTGTGTAAGTGGACCCTCGCAGTTCAGCAGTTCAAACCATATTGTTCAAGGGTCAGCAGCGGGTACTTAGCAGCCATTTAACACAGAGCACCCCCAGCATCCCCGCGGCCCCCTGCCTGCTGCGCACTGTGCTGAGGAGGTCGCTGGGACTCACCGCAGCAGCCGTCTTCCCAGGTCCTCCTGTTTCCCGTCACCCCACGGAGCACCCAGGCTGTTCGTCCTCCATGTGGTACAGAAGAGGCGTCTGTGGTCCAGGGAGAGGAGGGGGTGGCCCTGGCCCATAGGCACGGTGGGTTAGTGCACGACACGTGGCTGCCTCCTGGGAGTGCAGAGGCGGTCTCATTTGACAACACGCACCACACACCTACAACACGCACCACAGGCCGACAACACACTCAGCGCGTGAATCAGACTTTCACGAATCACTCTTGGCACCGGGTCAGAGTCTGTCTTGGGAAGGGATGCTTCCTTGTCCTTACCCGTGCACCCTGGCCCCAGCTGTCCAGTCTAGGTGGGGTGGCGGGGAGAGCACAAAGCTGGGAGGCCAAAGCCAGCTTCCCTCCCAGTGTCCTGGGGTCCCCCCTCTGCCCAGTGCCTAGAGCTATTAAGGACACTTTAAGTGAAATGGGTGTGGTGGGATCCCAGCTGCCCACCCCAGTGGGACTCCAGCACATGGGGAGTGGGGAGCAGAATAATATAATAATAGATGTGCCAGGCACCGTTGTTAGTAATTTGCTAATAATGCTCATGTATTAACTCATTTAATATGGCAACCCCATGAGGTAGGGACTGTTATTATGCTATTTGACAGATAAAGACACTGAGGCACAAAGGAGTTAAAAACTTTCCCAGGTTCTAGTAAGTAGTAGGGCTTGTGAAGGGGGATCCTTGGGGCTTCTCCTTCCCAGTCTCGTCCTTGTGTCCACCTTGCTGGTGGGCAGCCCCCCAGGCTCTGGCTCCCTGTTTCTTTCCCTTTCTCTGGCTGGGCTGGGCTTTTCCTGTGGCCCCATGGTGGAAGATCTCATGGAGGGGAGATGAGGGGGACCAAGCACAACCTGAATTGGGGTCAGGAGTGCTTGTCCCTCTTTTCCTCTAGGCCCTGATAGGAACAGGCATGGAACCCTGTTTGGGCAGAGGTTCCTCTCCAGGCACTGGGCCCTGTGGCCTGGTGTCTGGCCCCTGCCACAGTTGGCAGGGGCCTTGCCTGTTGCATTGCAGCCTGGCACATGCAACAATTAACCTTTTCTATAGTGGAGGAGAATTCAAGGCACAAACTTCGTGGGGCTGAGGCGAGTCACAATATTGGTTCTAGGCTTAGCATGAGCTTAAAATATTTCACAATCCGTCCCAGGGGTTCCTTGGCTAGAGGCCTGTGGCTCTTTAGTGGGAAGGCTCTTCCTTCTAGTCTCTGGCCCCAGCGCTGTGGGCCTGGGCCTGTTGGCCTCTACTGCCCTTGCCCATGCCAGAGAGGCAGCACCTTGGCTGCTGGTTGGACCTGCTGCCTCACTGTGCTGGTGCCCCTGGCAGTGTCTGCGGATCCTGCCTTCTCTCCCTGTCTCTTCTCTGGCTTCAAGCGCAGCCCGCCTCCCCTGCTGTTCTTTACTTAGACCTGTACTCAGATTAGCACGTTCTTGATTTCCTCTGTGCAGGCTCTTTGCGCTCCACACTTGCCTGCGAGGCCACTTTGGCCCCGCAGGGCTCTGCCCCGTGACGCCAGCCAGCCCGCCCGCCTGACCAATTTGAAGGTCTTGCTTTCATTGCTTGGGTGGATTTTCATATCCAGTCAGGGATTTCTGGAAACATGTGCCTGGATGGGTGTCAATTACCAGTCTTCATGGGAAATTCTTACTAAGTTTCTCTAAGAAATTAAAAGTAGTCCTCTTAACGATTTACTTCAGGACCCTGGGGGTAGAGCTCTGTGAGAGGGACCACCGTGGGAGACAGTTCAGCAGGGAGAAGCAGCAGCAGGACAAGAGCTGTTGGCTCAGGAATTCTTATCCACTGGCTGACGGGAGGAAGAGGGGAGGGATTAAACAGAAATCAAATTAGATCTTGCCCTTTAGAAACTCAGGTTGAGGAGATACAAGGCATAAATATGCAAAATGGTAAATTTCTTCAAAGTGAAAAGTACCCTAGATAGAGTTTCTGAAGCACCTTCAAGGATACTATTGCATGAAATTGAATGTAGTTTTGCTGATGAGGGAACGCTTTTCAGAAATGTAGACTGGTTGCCTGACAGAAGCGAGGCAGTACAGGACTGGTATTCAACGTGCATGTGATTCCATAGCCCAGATTCACTATCAATCCATCTCCTCTAAAAGGTGAAGAACTTGTGTAAGTCTGGAAGTGCAGTGTAAAGCCAGCCTTTCTTACCGCAAATTCTCGTTTGCCTAGTGCCATGCGCTCTAAGAGCAGGACTTGCAGTGAGTGCTCTGAGTTTGGGGGCTGCCGAGAAGCGTGTACTTGGATTTGAGCCTTGGTGCACCCTCACTTAGCACAGCTCTGAGTGGTTAGAGCAGGGAGCTGATGCCCTGGTGGTGGTCACCGGACTGAAGACAGAAACCCAGCCTGCAATCTTGCGGGTGACTTTACTGGTTACCTAAGCATGTTCCAGGCTCAACTCAGTGGTGATGGAGGGGCCCCCGTGCTGTGGCAGTAATGCTGCTGGTTAACAGTGATGAGTGCCTTTCTGATCACAGAGGACTTTTAGAGGTATTATTTCATTAGATGCTCACATGACTCTGTGAGGGGGAGGCTGGGCCGGTGTCATCACCCCTATCTTATAGACATGACCTCTCCAAGGCTGCGCAACCAGAAATTCAACAAATTCAGACCGGGACCCAAGTCTCTCCTGACTATCCACAACCACATGTTGCCTCTGGGTGAATTTGACACTTTGATTCTTCCTTTCTGGGCCACTGCTCCTGTGTGCCTGTAGGGGGCGTTAGAGGTTCTTCCTGCTTGACTGCTCCGGAAACTTCTTCCCAAACCCTTTGAATGTAGCAGCCTTACAGCACATAATCTCACGATATTACAGGCATTTTCTGTATCTACCTCCCCTGGTTTCTTCGGCCCCCCTGCTAGCCTAAGCTGTTTCAGGAGTCCTCTGTTTGGTCTTTGACACTCAGCACAGTGCATGGCCCGTAGTAGTGGGAGCTCAGTAGCTGCTTGTCGAATTGAATTACATAGGAACGAAACTGGCCGGTGTCTCCTCCTGCTCCTCTTAGGGCATGGGAAAGTTGAGTAAACTTTTTTCCTGGTCCATCCAAATGAATGAAGTCGGAAGTGGCACAACTCAGGACCTATGCAGTATCATCAGGTGGCCACAAGGTGGCGGTGTGGCACCGTGGGGACTTGCCTCCTGCGCTGATTGGCTGCAGCCCCCTCTGTGCGAGAGACTGAGCTATCTAGTGGTTGATTCCTTCTGGGTTCCTGTTTGGGAAGTGCCCTGCAAAGCCCGACTGAGAAGCCTCTGCCTCCAGCTGCTTCTAAAAGCTGGGGATGCGGTGGAAAGGCTTGTGCTTTTGGCTTCTACCAGGCCTGGATTTTAATCCTGGCTCTATCTTTCCCCAGAAGCTGCACCTTGGGCGTGCTGCTTCTCTGAGCCGCAGTTTTCTCATCCTGTACAAGGGCAAAGGTTGTACAGTTAGAAAAAGCCCAGCATAAATGCGTGCCAGTTTTGTTGTTGGAAATTTCTGTGTTTGCCTTTCTCTGCCCTCTGTAATCCGGCTCCATCTTGGCCATATGATCTTATTTACCAAGCTTCCGACACTTCCCAGCAGTCTCTTAGCCTTCCCTGCAGCATCACTCCATCCTCCCCAACTCTACTCCTCCGCCAGTCAGTGCCCGGTTCCGCCGTTCCCCTGCCTGGCGCCCTTCCCTCTGCCTGTGCATTTCCTTCCCAGCTGGTCTACCTGACGCCCCAGCCCTGTAAATGCCCAGAGCAGTGGAGTGTGTATGGTACAGGGCTAATCTTGACCTCCCACGGAGATGGTGAGTCTGTGAGCGTCCTCATCTTAATCATTTTGGCCTCTGTGTGCTGCACTTAGCAGATACTCTGTAATAGAAATGACAGCTGTTATTACTGAGCATGTCAGGTATTCTGCTAGATGCTTTGCAGAAATATTTAATTTAGTCCTCACAACAAATCTGTGAAACGGAAGCTGTTATCTCCAGCTTACAAAGGAGGGGTGAATCAGGATACTTTTGGCTCCAAGCAATAAAAATATTCCACTAAAAGCAGTTTAGTGGAAAACAGTAAGGAAAGTCTATTATCTTACCAAAAAGAAGTCCTGAGGGGATGCTTGGTGATATCAACAAGATCCAGGGCATTGCCATGTCTCCTGGTGGCCTTCCTCAGTGTGTTAGTTTATCCTTGTAGGTCGGCCCCCCCTTACTGGCAACAAGGTGACTGCCATGGTCCCAGGTGCCACACACAGGAACGATGGTGTAGGTTCCGTGTGCTCCCTTTAAGAGAGCTCTCAGCAGATTTCTTCCAAAGTTCTTGGCCATTTGGGTCTTAGGCTTGTTCCCAAGCCAGTCACTAGCAAAGGGACTGGAATTTACGAGACTGGCTTGGACTAGTCCAGATTCAGCCCCTGAGGCTGGTGAGAGGCCAGCCTCCTTTAGTCCCCCCAGGTCCTGGTCCAGGGAAGAAAGGGAAGACACTTGCTCAAGTTTGCAAATCTAATAAGAACCAGGATTCACACCAACATCTGACTGACTCCCAAGGCCATCTGTTGGTTGATTGAAGTCAACCACAGAAGCAGAAAGAACATTGCTCTAGATTTGGTGCACCAGGTTTGAGTGATCTTGGGGTACCGTCTCCTACTGACTCTGGAGTCTGTCCTTCACAGACCACTTTCCATTACGGTATTGGTTTTTCTCAGTCTGTCCTTCTCCTCATACCCCCCGCGCCCCCTACCTGACTACTACTTGCCTTCTAGAATAGATCTCATGGCCTAAGCTGGAAAAAGGGCCCCAAAGGGGTCATGTTGAGGTTTCATTTAGAGCAGACAAGGAGCCGCAAAGGCCTCACGAGATCCGGAAGATGGAATGGCCAGGACAAGTGCCGGGGGCTGGTGGGGGCCAGCAGGAGTGGGGAGTTTATGGAGTATCGGTGCAAATGTCAGGGCACGTAGGCCCAGGGCTTGGAATAGGCCCTTTGGGGCAGTGCCACCTGTCCCCTGAGGAGACAGTGCAGTTACCAGGAAGCTGCTTGACTTGCAGATGCTTCAGGACTGCCCCAAGGCCCGCAGGGAGGTGGAGCTGCACTGGCGGGCCTCCCAGTGCCCACACATCGTGCGGATCGTGGACGTCTACGAGAACCTGTACGCGGGGAGGAAGTGCCTGCTCATTGTCATGGAGTGGTAAGCAGCCTGCTGTTCTGTGCCTGGCCCGCCTGGCCCACTGCCCACCCAGGTGCCTCACGCTCTGAGGGCAGCCCAGGCATGGACCCTGAAGCTGAAATGTAAATGCTTGATTTCCTCTGGGGCTGATGGAGAGTGGCAGTGGGCGGTTTGTTCCCCAGATCTCACTGGGGCTTTTTTCAGTTTGGATGGTGGAGAGCTCTTCAGTCGAATCCAGGACCGAGGAGACCAAGCGTTCACAGAAAGAGGTAGACAGGGTCTGTCGTGGGGACAGGCTTGGGGCAGCAGGGGCCTAAGGGGGCCTCTGCAGGGCCTGCTCTCGGGGGGACACCCAGGCTGCTGTCTCCTTCAGCACGCAGCCACCAGGGAGGGCGTCGTCCTCAGCCGACCAGGGCAGCTCCCGGTGTCTTTGTTTCCGGGGAGGGGGGTGGGTGCGGGGAGCCTCTCAGGCTGCATGGGTGCGGGCCTGGTGCATTGGGCTTCGAAACCTGATGATGTATCTTTGTGACTTTCTTTCCTGCTCCCCCATTCTCCCCTCTGCAGAAGCATCAGAAATCATGAAGAGCATCGGCGAGGCCATCCAGTATTTGCACTCAATCAACATCGCCCATCGGGATGTCAAGGTGCCAGCTGTTCACGTGCCCATACCCGATGCGCTGGAGGCGGGCTGCCCCCTTCACCCTTGCGGCCTGGTTCCTGAGGGTGCCCTGCAGGGCCCTGCTCTCGCCCATGGGCAAACCCACAAACCTGGTAGTGCAGCCCTATCTGGCCACATTCAGCCTTGTGGTTCTCCTCAGTCCGGAACCTCCCACTCATCGCTTGGCTTTCTGTCCCTGTAGAGTTTATTGCTGGTTCTCGGTGTCAGTCTCTTATCTGCAAGCACTCTGTGAGCTCTGTGAAGGCAGGGAGCTGGCCACACAGAGCTGCGGTTCCTCTTGGTGGGCAGCTCACGGGGCTGGGTTGTTGGATGAATGAAGGAGGGAGGACCTATCACCCTTTGGTTTCTTGTAGCCCCTTGCAGGTCCAGCAGGGCTGCTATTTATCTGTCTCTCTCCCTGTAGCCCGAGAATCTCTTATACACCTCCAAAAGGCCCAATGCTATTCTCAAGCTCACTGATTTCGGCTTTGCCAAGGAAACCACCAGCCACAACTCTTTGACCACTCCTTGTTATACGCCATACTATGTGGGTAAGTCCAGAGGAGGCCCAGGGACCTAGGCTTCCCCCAGAACTTTCCTCAACCCCTCCTCTTGGGGGGCCACACATCCTAGGAGAGTCATGTCCTTGTGGCCCTTTCTGGCGCTATCTGATGGGGCCTGCTAGAAGTAGGGCTTGGCAGAGTTAAGCTAAGAGTGAGAAGTGGTAGGCAATTCTCTGCCTGAGGTCATGGGCAAGATTTTGTGCACACGTGCTCCTGAGAAGAGCCACCATTTCCATCAGATTGTCAGTGGCATCTGGGACCCAGATTTGGTTCTAGAGCCTCAGCTAACTGGCACAGAATAAGCTCTCAAACATGTTAGTCAGATTAAATGGGTAGCATGGATCTGAAAGTCTCATGCAGTTCAGGACTTTTTTAACCTTGAGATTCTAGCTCCAGGGTTCCTCTTGGGGGAGAATGTTCTGTTTTCCTTCCAGCCCCAGGCTGGGTTACGGCTCTTCCTCCTTCCACCCAAGCTGCTGCTCCCTCGCGATGGGCTGGAAGGTTGGGACGGGGAGCATCGTCCACACATCCCGAGGGCCAGGCCCACCCACACTGACCTTTGGTTTGCAGCTCCGGAAGTGCTGGGCCCAGAGAAGTATGACAAGTCCTGTGACATGTGGTCCTTGGGTGTGATCATGTACATCCTGTGAGTGTGCTGGGAAGGGGCTGGGGCGGGCACGGGGAGGCCTAGACCTCTCCAGGCCGAGAGGGATTGGCAAATGTCAGCGTTGCCCTGTGGACGGGGGATTCCCTGGGACTCCCCTGCGTGCCCGCTTCCCTCAGGGCCCGTGGATTCTGCCGCTGGTGGTGGCTATGCTAGCTCACGGGCCGGGAAGTGTGTGGTTAGTTGCTTGGTAGGCTGGATTCCCAGGCCCTGTCCGCAGCTTTGTACGTTGTGCCTGCATCAGCCAGCCCCTCTTTCCCTGTGACCTTTGCAAGAAGAGCCCGTTTCTCCCTCCAGTCAGGGCCCCTGAGTAACATCTCTGTCTCCCACTTCCCCCTCCTCTTGGCGCAGGCTGTGTGGCTACCCCCCCTTCTACTCCAACCACGGCCTCGCCATCTCTCCGGGCATGAAGACTCGCATCCGAATGGGCCAGTATGAATTTCCCAACCCGGAGTGGTCAGAAGTATCAGAGGAAGGTAGGAGCCCGGCCTTGCGGGACTAGGGGCAGAGCCCGTGTGTGTTGCGTTTGCGTGCATGTGTGCACATGCGCGCGGGGCATCCGTCTCGTGGGGGTCTGTGTGTCTGCACCTGTGCCCACCCTGCTGGGCGTGTCCTGCCCGTGTGGGGGCCTGTCAAGTAGTGAAGCCACAGTGGTCTGTGGTCAGTCTCCCTCTTTTGAGCCTGGTTTCCCCCTGAAAACTGGACGGAGGAGCAGGACGGGGAGAGTGGCCCCTGAGCTGTCCCTGCTCGTGTCCCACCCCACAGTGAAGATGCTCATCCGGAACCTGCTGAAAACAGAGCCCACGCAGAGAATGACCATCACGGAGTTCATGAACCACCCCTGGATCATGGTAAGCCTGGCAGGCTGGGGAGACCCAGGTCCAGGTCCCAGGGGACGGTCCCTCGGGACACGGCCTTAGCCAGGATTCTGCCTGTCCCAGGCTTTCACTCGGACCCCTTTTCTCTCCCCTCAGCAATCGACAAAGGTCCCTCAAACCCCACTGCACACCAGCCGAGTCCTGAAGGAGGACAAGGAGCGGTGGGAGGATGTCAAGGTGAGGGGCGCCCCTGGGCGAGAGGGGCTTGGGTGGGTGGGCAGCTCGCTGGGAGCGCCCAGGTGGGAGGGGCGGCACTGGCGGGGGGGGGGGGGGTTTGGTTCTGCATCTTCTCGCCCCAGGGCTGTCCTCCTTCCAACAAGAACAGCGGCCTAAGCTGCTTCCCCGACCAGGTTCTGGGCAGAGCACTGTGTTCCTGTCCAGCTCTGCTGGGGCTGTTTCTGAGAAGCCCTCTACTCCCTCGGGACCTAGTGGCCTTAAAGGCCATCTGGTATGATCTCCTCAGTGTGCAGAAGCAACTGAGGCCCAGAGAAGGGGAGTGACCTGCTCAAGGTCATGCAGCTGGTAACTGGCTGGGTTGGACCAGACCCAGGTCTCCTGACTCCTGGTCCAGTGCTCTTTCTGCCCTCCTGTGGGGTCACTGGGGGGCCCCTGGGGAGCAGCAGCAGTGCGGGAGCCGGGCTGTCTGTGGCCCAGCGCTGGGCTGGGGCTGCTCTTGGCGGTGGGGACCCACTGACTGGCCGTGTTCTCTTTCTGTCCCCACCCCTGCTGCCCTCATCCTGCCCTTGTCGTGTCTCCCTTCTCCTGTGTCTCTCTCTGCCCTCTCTCCTTCTCGTCTTCTGGCTTGCTTTTTGCACCCTTCCTGCTGCAATCCCCCACCCCTGCCCCCAGGAGGAGATGACCAGTGCCTTGGCCACAATGCGCGTCGACTACGAGCAGATCAAGATAAAAAAGATCGAAGATGCGTCCAACCCTCTGCTTCTGAAGAGGCGGAAGAAAGCTCGGGCCCTGGAGGCTGCAGCCCTCGCCCACTGAGCCTCCGGGCCCCGCCCCGCTGGAGGACAAGCAATAACTCTCTACACGAATATATTTTTTAAACGAGGAGACACAGAACTGCCCACTCCCACCTCCTCTCCTCAGCCGCGTGGAGCCTGAACTGCGCCAGCGGCTGGATTCGGCCTTTGGTTCTGGCCACCCCGGGGGGGGGGGCGAGGCTGGGAGGCTGGGAGGTTGGGAGGCTGCGGAGAGAAGCGAGCAAGGTGCTGTTGAACCTTGCTCATTTTACAATCTTTTATCAGTAATTTGACCTGGAATTTTTATGAAAACTCTTTTTTTGTCCTTTCTCCTACTTCTCCTCCTTCCTACCAGACCCCTTCCTCTCTGCATCCTGCAAAGGTTTGGGGTTTGTTAAGGGTATTCGTGGAAACTGTTAGAGGGAGTGGCCCTGTGTTGTCCCATCTGCCCTTCCTATTTCCCCAGGACAGCCTGGGGTCCCCGCTGGCTCAGGCGTTCTGGGGGCTCCCACCTCCGCTTCTGGAGCCCTCAGGCATCACCAGTGTGCCGGACAGACAGGAGTGAGTGTGTGTGTGTGTGTGTGTGCGTGCGTGCACGCGAGAGTGCCCAGATCTGTGCCTGGGATCGTGCATTTGTGGGGCCAGGGGCAGGCAGGGCTGCAGAGGGAGGGGGGCCTGCTGTGGCTCAAGAACCTTCTCCCTCCTTGGGCCTGCCCTGCCCGTTTGAGCCTGCCAAAGTGCCTGGGAAGCCCATCCAGATTGTGAACCAGGCCCTCCACGGCCTTTCTCTGTTAGCTGCGTCCCGGGAGGCAGAGGGGAGTGACCTGGCACTGGTGCAGCAATCAGGAAGACTGGACGCCCCCCACCCCCTTCACCCCGTTTAGCGCTGGTCCTAGGTCCTCCCAGACGCTGACCTACCGAATAACCTCTCTCCTTCCCCTTCTCGCCATTATTAACCCGTTCTTGTTTATTTTCCTTAAATTTTTAGCCATTTCTCAATGGGCTGCCTCTCAGCTCACGCAGCTGAGCCTGGGCGGTCTGTATTGACAAAGCTTCTGCATTTCATGTGTACCTACTGCGGGCGTCAGCCAGCTACCCCTTGGGGGCAAAGGCAGGGCCAGCGTGGTCCTCCCTCAAATTTCCATCGTGTGGCCTGGTGGGTGGGGGGGGAGTCTTTGCACCAAAGATGTCCCGACTTTGCCCCCTCGCCCATCAGCCACTTTGCCATCACCCCCAAACAACTCAGCTTGGTGTGTCCAGGGCAGTGAGGGCAGGGGCCTCCCCTGATGGTGGTGAGGAGCAGCTGGGGAGAGATTCTCTGTGCCATGGCCCCCCTGTCCCGCTTCCCTCTGGGGGACGAGGTGGCAGGAGTACTTCAGCTTTCCTCTCCCTCAGGTGGCAGGTGGCGGAGGGGCACCCAGGGTCGTCTTTGTGCACGGGGGACGGGCTCCGGGTGCCCACAGCGCCTCCTTCGTCTCTGATAGTGTGTCCAGCACTCAGACTGTTGTATACTGTTGTTTTGTATGAGCAAAATTGTCTTTACTAAACAGATTTAATAGTTGAAAGTTTTCCTTTCTCTTCCTTCGTGGGGCTCAGGCCCCCAGCCCCCACCTCCCTCTTCCATGTGCGGAGAATTTTGCCTGTTGGGAAGGGCAGAGCTGGGAGCCGGGGGAGAGGAGAGGGGAGGACCTCCTGGACCGGCAGGAGCCAGCACCTCCCTGGGTGGGGATGCGTCTGCTGTCAGGATGGGGATGCTGCTCCCACTCTCCTTAGCACGAGCTGGGAGGTAGCAGGGGCTGGGAGGCCATCCTGTTTTGCCAAATACCAAATCAGGGGCCAAGCTGCTTCTCGGCACATTCTTCTTTGACCTGCATAGCCACTGCCAGGTGCTGGCACCCTGAGTCTAGGGGAGCCGGCTGGTGTGGGGTACAAGGAAGAGGAGGTGGTGGTGAATTTGGTTGAAATCCTGGAAGAGAGACCAGGGAGCAGGTGTAGTGCCTGCGAATTCCAGGAGGTGGCGATAGGGGCCAGGAAGAAACCACAGCTGGAAGAGCCGGATTCACGGACCCACTCTCAGTGTGGGATGTTGGCATCCCACGATGACTTGATTTGCAGTAGCGCCTACCATGGAAACTGGTCTGCCGACCCCATTGCTCACCCTCCGGGTCAGGCGGAAAAATCACATGTCCGAGATCATTTCACCCCCTTTCTCTTGTGTCATCCTCAGAAGTCGGGGAGAAAGGCAGTGCAGGATGGCCACCCATCCCTGCTGAGGCTGACCCAGAGGGTGAGACTGTGTGCTGGGGTCACACAGCTAACTGGTTTGGATTAGAATTCGGGCCGCAGGGTCCTGTCCTCAGATCTGCCCCCTGCCTGGAGGAGAGAGGGGAGGTTCACTTGTCCCCTCAGTCATCAAAGGGATCACGTGTCCACCCTCAGCTCATGGGAACAGAAGCCCCATGGGCTCCCGAGTGGGTTGCTGAGGTTGGTCCCTGCCTTGAGACGCTGCTCACACTCTAGAAACCACGGCCCAAAATAAGCCAGAATGAGGTTTTGCTTTCAGAGAAATCCAGTTATTTTGTCTGCACTTATGAAGGTGTCAGAAGTGGTAAGAACCCAAGGGGAAGAAGGAAGTGGGGTAGGCTGGGAAGGGAGTCAGGGACAGAGGGGAGAAGGAAGTTGTCAGCACTCTGCTGTCTTTAGAGGCTTTGTTGTGATGTTTCTTGTTCCTGCCGTACACATTTAATGGTTTAAGTAGCACACATTTACTGTCTTCCTGTTCTTCAGGTCAAAAGTGTGATAGGGTCTCACTCGTCTAAAATCGAGGTCTCAGCACGGCTGCATTCCTTTCTGGAGGCTGTTTCCTTGCCTTTTCCAGCTTCTAGAGGCTTCCTGCATTCCTTGGTTTGTGGCCCCTTCCTCGATTTTCAACCAGCAACCTCATATCTCTCTGCCATTTCTTCTGTGGTCACATCGGTCTGACCCAACTAGGGAAAGGTTTGTTGCTTTTAAGGACTAGTGTGGTGAGATCTGGCCCATGCAGATAATTCAGGGTAATCTCCCCATTGCGAGGTCCTTAGCCTTAATCCCATCTGCAGAGTCCCTTTTGCCATGTAAGGTGACATAGCCCCAGGTCTAGGGACAAGGGCATGGCATCACTGGGACTGTGATTCTGCCACAGAGGCCTGTCTCACAGCCTTCTCAGTGGTGCCCAACGTTGACCCTTGTGTTTTGCTTCCTTTCCTGTCTGGGTCAGCCCAGCTCAGGGAGACTCTTGTGGCCAGTGAGGATCCAGCCCAATGCTGGCTTTCAGGGAAGGTGGCTGGGGTGAAGGGCCAGGAAGGATCTGGCCTGGCAAGTGGGGTCCTGCCGCACCTTTCCATGCCACCTTGCCCTGACCTTCCATGTAGAATTTAACCAGCTCCTGCTGGACTCCTGGGTGGGACAGCGATGGAAACCTCTGCCCCTTAAGGCAGATGCTGGCTTGCGTGGGTGCAGGGGTTGGGGAGACCGGATGTGCTTCTCGAATACCCTTAAGTGGTGTGAGATATAAAGAGGAGCTGCAGGCACCCCCAGGTACTGCCGAGTGCCCTCTTCACCATCATGAACACCCTCTGGGGTCTCAGTCCAGTTTACCCGAGAGGAACCTGAGGCTCAGAGAAGTAAAGAGACTTTCCCAAGGTGACACCACAACTAGTCAGATGACCTAGGTCTGTTTCCAGGTTTAGAGCTCCTTTAAAATCCATGGGCGTCCTCTTGCTAAGGGAGGGCAGCGGGGCGGGGAGGAGAGGGGCTGCTGAGACTGGCGCCCGCTGCGCTGAGCTGGGTCTCGTTTCCTTTTCCATGAAATGGGCATGGCGTTCCTAGGCCCTGTGGCTATCATGAGGAATTCAATGAGAAAATGGATTTAAATGCTTCCTAAAACGCCAGCTGCCAGGCAGCCTTTGCCACTAGTGGGCTGCCCTGCAGAGAGGGCACAGGGCATAGGGAGTGGGGCCAGTGGCCCAGGCTGGGTCAAGCTTCTGCCGCTAGTCGGGTGGGTCTGTGTCTTGGGGTGAGGAGGCAGTTGGCTTGGTAAACAATAACAGTAAGTGTGGGGCTTTCCTTTGACTGGGTTGGAGACAGGAAACGCGGAGGGCTGTGAACAGTGAGTGGGGAGGTCTGCGCAGGGTGTGAAGGAAATTCAGTTGTGCAAAGCGGAGGGTGAGGGTGGTGAGGCTGGAGAAAGTAGCTGTCCCGCTTACTGGGGAATGTAAACAAACGCTGCTGGGCACGCCCCAGGTGGGCCAGAGCAGGTCAGAGGGGCTTTGGGGAGCACCACTGCGCCTCAGCCCCAACAATACAGCCCCTTCTGGGTTCTGTCTCTTGCAGCCTTCATTTAGGGGCCCCGGCCACCCCGGGGTGAGTGGCTGAGTTTGGGAGTAGCAGCTCTTTGGAAGGGACATCCTGCTCTAGCTCTGGGGGCCCTTTTGGTGACTTCATCTTCCTCTCCTCTCCCAATCAGACCGGTGTGGAGTGTCTCCCCAACACGCTAAACCACTGACTATCCAGGCACTTCCTGTATGCCATGTGCTTTGGGAAAAACAAGCCAAGTGTAAAACTCGGTTCCTGCCCTTGAGGGGCTGGGTGGGGGGACACAGAATGCCTGTGTGCAGCAGAGAGTGGCCTTGTCTTTCCGCTCCCTGCATCCATGGGCCTGGACACTTTAGAAACTGGTCCAGACAGTGAGAGGTGTGTCATCCCAGCCCAGGTGGCATGGGGCAGCCTCTTAGGGCCTAGAGGTTTGGAGACTAGAAGGAAGAGTGTGGTCAAAAGAAACACGCCCTGGATCCTCATCCTCTGTTTGGGTGAAGCCCCCACATCCATGCCTTGGCTGGGGATGGTGCCCGTGCTCCCCACCCAGGCACGTAAGGGTTAAATGAGGCCGACTGAGAACGCTGGGGAAGCGCCGTGGGTGTGCGAGGGTAGGGCCACTCGGGCCTCTTCGGCCTGAGCTGCTCTTCAGCCACCATTCAAAAGTACAGATGCCACAGTTTGATCCAGTGCATGTTGAGCACCTGCTCTGGGTAACGCCCAGTGCTCAGGAATCAGGGGAGACGCAGGTGAGTTAAGAAGCGGGTCCAGCTCCCGTGGAGCGAGGTGCGGAGCAGCGGGCAGACGTGGCTGTGATAGGAGGCGGGCAGAGCCCACGTGCTCTACCGTGGGAGCAGCAGGGGTGGTGCAGGAGGGGCTGTTCTGCAGACACCCAGGAGAGTTTCCCAGCAGCCCTTTGCGCGGGCGCTGGAAGGACAGTTCTGGTGGTAGCAGATGGGCTAGCAGCATGGCGGAGATTTTCCCGTTGGGTCTCCACTCAGCTTGTCTGTGCAAGAGCCAGACCCACCCTTCTGGGGCAGGTTCACCCCTTCTCTTCTGGTCTGAACTACCGTCTGCTCCTCTTGTGCTTGACCTTTGACCTCCACAGGTCCTGCCCCCAGAAATCTGGTCTCCCCCCGTGGGGTGGCCTCGGTGTTTTCTGTCCATTTTCTCTCTCCAGGCGTTCCAACTTGGATCCCCCTCATTCCTGATGTTTGTTCCCCAAAACCAAAATTTGGCAATATAGTCTGATGGAGATTTTACCACTTATCTTTCAGTTCATTGATTTTTAAAAAAGACAAAGTTATACCTTAAACTCAGCTCATTTTTAGTCATGCATTTTACAAATCATCATGGCAAATGACATTACATGAAACTGGGAACCCTCTTGGAAGAGCGGGATGGGCGTTGTGAGGGGCTTCCTTGCCCCTCTTGCCTCTGCTACTACGAAGCCTTTCTCATGGCTCCATCCTCATGAGCCTACACCGGCCGTCAGTATATTGAATGTGAAGCCCTTGGAAGCCTCCCCGGTACAAGTACAAATGCCAGTGTACCTAAGCTTCCATCGATGTGTTTTTATTTTTAACACACCAACATCTCAAACCTGGGGTTCCGTTGGAATCTACATCTGCCCTCTGGAGGGAATGACTGCTCTGATGGTGAACTGTTGCCCAGAGCCCTGGCCGGGAAGTCTTTGCCTGTCAAGCTGCAGGATTTCAGGTGGGGCCGCCGGGGCTGTAGAATCTGAGCACCGTGGAACCTGTGATGGTAGGTCATTGTTAGGGACCAGGTCTGCCATGCAAATGCATTTGTTTGCATAACTTTCTTGCTCTCGGGGACAGTGAAGTTTCCTACCCCCATCCCACAGCCGTGGCAGGATTTGCAAGTGAAATATTGGGACTGACTTTCCCCCTTCGCAAGTCCCCCATCCCTCCCAAGTATCCCCACAACCCGCTTGGTTTTAGTTCTGTCTCTGAGTCTCAGTAAGACCAAATACTAGTCTTGACCTCTCTGATCCTAGTATCCTGACATGCAAAGTATCTGCAAAAGTTATGCAAATGAGCACCCTGTCTGGGTGGCTCTGGCCCTAGCCAGGTTAGTCACTGGCTGGCTCTGGGCACGTCTGAGTCCATGTGAAACGTGATCTTGCTCCTTCCTCAGTCCAGGCAGCTGTGGGCCTCTTGTTCCTCAAACAGCTAGTGCCTCTTGGGGTAATAAGGCCTCAAGTTTCAGAATGAGATGAGTTCTCCCAGCCCTTATCCTCTGATTTGGAGACCTGTGGTTCTGAAGTCACCAGTCAAAGGTTTACTTTTCAAAGAAACCACGATCTCATCTGAGTCTGAGACTGAGAGCTCGGTTAGCTAGTCTGTGGTGCAGAGAGATCTGGTATTTGTAGTAAGATCTGGAGGGCCTATGGTTTTCTGGCACTCAGCTGTCTTCTTTTCTAGTCATAAACCTGTACTAAGGAAGTGGTCCTCATAGCGAGACTTCAGCCTTACCTCTCACCCCACCCAGCTGCCCGCAGGAGGGAAGGGGAATAAGGGCAGGGCATTCTTTGAGCCAGTGTGCAAGGAAGAGGACGAGGGTAGGTGAGAAATCCAGTCTGATCGGTTTACTTTAGACCCTGAAAATGACAGCTGACTCAGGTAGGTACTTGTTGTCCGTTGGATGGATGAATGCATCTAAAGAAAAATTAACACAAGTAACTTTAGTAATTCAAACATAGAAATTATATATACATATATGGACATACAGAGTGAAGTGTGAAAATTGCTCTATAACCTCTCCTCACCCAACTATGCCAGTTTCCGCTACAGAAATAACTTCTTTGAACAGCTTGATTTGAGTTCTATCCAAAAAGTTCTATTAATTTAGATACTTTTGTGCTTAGAAGCACAACTGAGAAATTTCTTTGAAGGTTATAACAAGTATAAATGGTCTCATTAGACATATTGTTCTGCAACTTGCTTTTTAAAAAAATTGTGATAAAATACGCTTAACATAAAATTTACCATCTTAACCATTTTTAAGTGTATATTTAGGTGTACTATCTTAACCATTTTTAAGTTCAGTAGTATATTCACGTTGTTTGCCACCACTCTCCAGAACTTTTTCATATCCATTAAACAATATGCAGCTTGCTTTTTTAACTTAGCATATCTCAGTGAATTTCTTTGACTGAACTCATAGAACTACCGTATTTTTTCCAGTTGTAGAGCATTCCATCGTGTGGATGTGCCACAATTTAACTATCTGCTATATAGATGGATATTTTTATCCCCCTAACCGTTTTTCTACTATTGGTATAGATGCTGAAAATATCTTGTACGGTATTGAGCACATTCTTAAGGATTTCCGTAGTATAGATTACTAGAAGTGGAATAGCTGGATCTAGAGGTGTATACATTTTAGGTTTCAATAGGCAGTGCCAAAGAGACAGTATCAGTTTATGAATGAATGCACTTTGCATACTGCTTTCTGAATGAGAGGTCCACGAAAGGATTTGCTGTCACCAGTGGAGCAATCTGGGGGTAGAATAAGTCAGCTGAGACTAAGAGGGCATTCGAAGTACTTCCCAAAACTGATAGATGCAGATGCAGACCCTTGGGTGCTTCGTGGGCGACTGGAAAAGTCTGATTGAGAGGTGGGTAGGGGATTCCTTCAACCTCTCCCCACATCAGCAGCTCTGCTTATTCAGTTGTGGTCATTTGCATATATTTTGGGTGTATAGGCAGAATGGCTGAAAGACAAAAATCTGAGGTTCAGCCTTGCTCAGCCTCCTAGTGGTGTTTGATCTTGAGCAGGCTACCTGACCTGCTTCTCAGACGGGTATGCAAGTGCCCTGCGGGAACGCTACGGACATGACAGGTGTGCAGATAACTGGGACATAGGACAGACTCTGGTGGGTGCTGTAAGAGAGGCCCAGGGTGCCCTGGGAGGTTACAGGGGAGGGATCCTCTCTGGTTAGGGATATCAGAGAAAGGCGTGTGGTGGGAGAGGTGGCTTTTGCTCAGGGTCTTAAGTGTTATGGGGGACATAGGACACATGCAAGCATTTTTTCTTACTTTACAGGAGCCCAGCCACATTGTCTCCCAGAAAGCCTTCATGGGACACTGTGTGCCTCTGCTGGTTGCTGAACCTGAGGAACCAGGCTTGTGATGTAGTGGTCAATAGGTCAGATGCGCACTACGCAGTAGAAATCTTTGGAGTCACGTTAAACTGGGTTCAAACTATGAGCTGCTGACTTGACCTCTCTGGGCCTCAGTTTATAGTAAAATGGGGATCATTATTGAGGCACCCTCGAGAATGTGCCTCACAGACCCCCTATTACAGGGAGCTTAGTTGTCCAAGGGCCCCGGCTAGTATGCTCTGAAGTTCATTGTCGCATTTGTGCAGTCTGCCTGCTCCCAGTGACCGAGAGAGCGTAGGGATACTAAGGCCCGTCCGTTCCTGGGAGAACCAGGACTGTAAAGACAGCCAACTCTGGCTTAAGTCCCTGGCACCTTTGTAGACACTTGTGCCTGGGATGCTTGCAGGCATCCTCCTGTCCCTCTTTCCTTAATGGGGTCAGGTGTGGTCTGAAGGCTCTCCCAGCCTCACTTCTTACTCGATTTTCTCTCATAAATTTCCCCTAATAAAACCCTTGTATGTTTAATCCTGTTTTGGCAGCTGCTTCCTGGAGAACCCAGAATAGACAGCATCTCCTGTGTCATAGGGTTGTTGGGAGGGACAAACGAAATATGTAACAAAGTCACGTGAAAGCCTTAGCATAGTTAGATCATGTAGAAATTACGTACAAGACTGGCCCATAGCGCTCATTATTGGCGTATATTCTCATATATTCAGTAGTAAGTACTGCAGCCATTATTATCGTACCAGTGTGAGCAGGAGTTAAGAGGGGAATTTGGGTTTGGGCATCTAGAAGCATGTTTTCCTGGCCCTGCTCCATCATCTCCCGAGTCCCCTGCCCCCCGCGGACCCACCCCCTGTCACGTGCCTTTATGACAGTGGTAGTTGGCCCTCCGGATGCCCTGGGCTGGCCCCAGCTCCTCTTTGCGGTTTAAAGTGGTTGACCCTGTGCAGCTTGGTTGGGAAAGGAGGCTGCCTCGAGGGGCTGGTGCAGGGGGCTGCGGTCCCACTGCATTTGCGGCTTCTCAGCCCAGCAGAGAGGACCCTGGCAATGCAGAGGTGTGGCCCTGCTGGCAGGCAGTGAGAGGAGGTGCTGGGTCACCGCGGGGCGTTGGCAGCTGGGCAGAGTTGGCGGCGAGGGGCCGCGGGAGGATGATGGGAAGGCAGTGTGCCTTCGGTGAAACAGACTATGAGAGGTGAGGGTGAGTCACGGGCTTGCTCTCAAAACCCCCGTGCCATGGTCTCTAGAATTGCTGAAGGTGGAGCCCGCCAGCCCCAGCCTAGGCCCCAGTTCTAAGAATGCCTCCGCTTCCCTCCCTCCCACAGTTGCCAAAATTAATCAGGTCCCCAGGCTCAGGGGGTATTGCTCTCTTCTCATAAGAATTTGGCAAAGAAAACCACTGGGTTATATCCCAGCAAAGGAGGCCGCAGAGATTAGGGCTGATTGGGAGGAAATGTGAGCGTAGCGGTGTCTAGCTTAGCTTTCAGAACCTGGTCCTTCCTGCTCACACCACCAAAGGAAATTTGGCTTAAGAGAATTCAAGAGAGGACATGCGGTGTGGTGTAGGCTAGAGCCCTGGGCTCCTACAGGTCTGGGTTCATGGTCCGGCTCTACTACTCGCCAGCTCAGAACCCTCGAAGTCTGCATGCCTCGATTTCCCAATTAGTAAAGATGGTGATTTAAGAGCATCTTCATCATAGCACTGTCGTGAGATGAAATAGCTGATCAGTGTCGACATTTAGCCCAGTTCCTGGCACATAGTGAATGAAAGCCCAGCGAGGGGCCTCCCGGTTCAGTTCAGAGACCCCAGTTCCCCTCCGTGACCTTTTCTATTCTCTTGGATTTTTGATCTCCACCAGTCCTATGAGGAAGAGGTATTATTATCCCCATTTTATAGATATGTAAATGTAAACTGAGGCTCAGCTTGATTAAGTACCTAGGACACAATCCTTTGTATTAATAGTACAGGACCCTGAGGCTCAGCAGAGGTTTATAGCCTACTTGGAACCCCTCCCAAAGGCAGAGAGGAGGCAGTGAAAGCATCTAAACTCAGAGAGGTTCACGGCCCTTTGTCCTTGTGAAGACCAAGCCACAGTTTAGGGGTCTACAGTGCTCATGGACTTCAAGGGTTGGAAGGGGACAGTGTAAGCCATTGTGTCCACCCCTAGGTCCCTAGGATGGAACACTTCTTCAGGTATCAACACATCTCATTTCCTTTAAGTTTAGTTCACGTGTCACTTTTTCAGTGACACCTACCCTTATTGCCCTGCTTAAAACTGCAAACTTCCCTCTCACCTTTGACTCCTCACTCTGGGCACTATACCCCTTCATGGCTCTATTTTAAAAAACCATTTTTATTGAAGTACAATGTGCATACAGTTACCCTACTTAATTTTCCCCCATAGATCTGCTCACTTTCTAAAAGCCTAAAAGATACTTAGAATGGCTGGCATGTAAGCTCCCCAAGGGCAGAAGCTCGTGTCTGCTCTCTCCACTGGAATGTCCCCAGTGTGTGGCACGTACCGGGCCCTCAAATCTTGTTGAAGTTTGGTGGGAGCCAGCTGGCGTCCAGTACTCTGCAGAGAGTGAAGATGTGCCTCTCTGACATGACAGTTTTGTGGAGGACAACACAAGGCGCTGTATGAGTAAGTGCCAAGGGTGTGGTAGGGACGGTACTGTGTGCTCAGGGTCCGGAGACGGTCCCAGACCCCCGTGAGATCGGGGAAGACCTCCTGGAGGAGGTTAGCGGGCACGCCGATTCCCTTAGCTCTCCCGTCAGCCGAGACAGCTCCTCCCGTCGGATAGAGAGAAGGCTTCCCTCTGTCAAACCCATCCCTCCGGCCGCTCTTTCTGCCCATTTCCTCTTGCTGTGCCCTAGTGGGTCCTGTGGCGGTAACCGCACTAACCATTCCAACCCGCCTCATTCCTCAACCTGCTGTCCGGCAGGCTGAGCGGGCGCTGCTGCAGACATTGCCCACGGCTTGTGCAGCCTGGGCGGGGCAAGCAGAAGGCAATTCGCCCTTGGGGTAGGGTTGACCTCAGGCCGTATCCCCAGCACCTGCCGGGAAACCGCCACCTAGATAGTGTTGGGAAATACTGGATGAGGGGATGGATGAAAGCTGAAGGTTAAAAGATGCCCCACGAAGTCATTTTAATTACCCAGCCTCTGTCTGGAGACAATAGCAGCGTCATTTAAACAAATCCTGGTTGTGTTTTCCACTTTGTTATGTATTTGTATTTAGCATTTGATTTTATGCCACTTTTCCCCAAGTGGAAGCTTGGAAAATTGTATTCAATGTGGTACAATATAGCTGAATACAAATAAATTAGAAAATCAAGGAAATAAGAAAATACAAATGGGAACGTAAGGAGAGAGGGATATGTACCAAAAGCTCTTACCCAGCGGAGCCTGGTGGAGCCGAAACCCAGGGAGTAAAGCTCTGCTGTTGTCTGGGGGCTCGTACCTCTGCTCCTCCAATGAGCCATTCTGAGGACAACCCTGGGCCACAGCCCCATTGTGTGTGGGGGGCATGTCCCTGGATCCTGGAGGCTAGAGGGGAAGTGGAGTGTCATAATTCTTATGGGGTCCTAACTCCACTCTGGGTTTATATCACACGCCCCTAACCAGGCATATCAGAGTAGTTTGAGGAATGGACAATCTGGGCCATCTCGGAGTCACAGAATCTCAGGGCTGGAGGCCCCCAAAGGGATACTGGTCAAACTTTCTGAAATCATAGACCACCAAATCAAAATACTTGCCAGACTTCACCTCTGCAAACCTTTTACTTAAAAAGCATTCCTACTCCAAATCTCTGAATAGCTATGTACAGGGGAAAAACCAATAAGATGTAATTTCTTTAGGTATTGTGGTTGCAATGAGGTAACATTATATCTGTCTTTACTAACAGAACACATGTAACAATATACTGTTTTCCAATTCTCACAGCACATTTGCAATTGTTTTCATAGGATCTAGACTAGAGTTTCAGGAAGTCGCCAATCCCAGAATTTACTCCCTCCCAGGAAGGAGTGCTGTAGCCACACTGGAAACTACAGCCCTTTCTTCTTGATTTGTCCTCAGTGGCACTTGATTTGTCCTCAGCCACTCTCAGTGAAAGTGGCTGGTGATGGCCTCTGTAGAATCAGCCTGTGATAAGTTACAGCAGGAGGCCTTTGCAGTGAAGCTGAGGAACCTTGACCTTGAGAGCCTTGACTTGCAAGGACCCTTTTCTAATTTGGTGTCTGTAATTTTTATTTATTTTTTCTTAAAGACACACACCCTTAGGACCCCACAAAACCTGGATCCATTGCTGCTTATATTCCATAGCGGACTAAAAGTCTGAGTACACACTAAATATTCCTGCCCCCTTCCGTGGTTGTCAATGGCAAGCGACTGCCCAGCCAGTTACATTTCCCAGCCCCTCTTGCATCTAGAGGACTCAGTTCTAGCCAGTGGAATATGGGCGGAAGGAATATACCCACCTTTCCCTGGCCAGACTTATTGGAACCTCCCATGTATGTGATCCTCTGCAAATCGTCCCTCTTTTCTTATCTTCTGGCTGCATGCTGACACTGGGGCAACGTTGGAAGCCATGCACTGATGATAGCAAAGTGTAACAGAGTCCGACTCCAGTTTTGGTATTTGTTGACAGCTCTCAAGCCTACCGCTTCTCTGACCTCATCTGTCCCACGAGGTGATAGGAAGGCCTGAGCACTTCCTCCTTTGGCTTTGGCAGGACATTCAAACCATGCAAGTCCAAGTCTGTACCTGGGGCTCCTGAACCCTGCCCCCAGCCCCTCACTATCATAAAATCTAAGCCCGTTGCCCCTCTCTTCTCTCTCTTAAGCCATTTTTGGACTTGCTTGGGAGCCTGCCCTGCTCTCCCCAGGAAGCCCCATTATGTGAGTAAACACATGTGGCATCGTCACTCTTGACATTCAAACCAAATTTTGGGTGTGTGGGGTCCCTCTGTTTCTGAGGGGTGACCGCAACACAGAGCTTCTCAGCGTGAATGACGACGAGGAACAGAGCTCTCCTCTACCTCTCCCTGCCTCCCTCCCTGCTTCCCCCTCCACATGTATTCTTTCTGGGAGTAAGAAATAAACTCCTGTTGTGTTAAGCCAGTGAGATTTCAGGGTTTATCTCTTAGCATCTAGTGTTACCTTAACTAACATACCCAATGGTAAAGCTGACTCCAGTTCTAATCTTTTATGTCTAATTAACTCCAACATCCTAAGTAGCTTTTGGGAAAGCTGAAAAAAAAAAATCACTGGGTATTTTCTTTTCTGGCTACAAAGGAGGTGCTGACTCTTTGTGTAGCAAAGAGATTGTGGATTGTGAAGCCTTTTGATTCAAGATACAGGAAGAAAGATGATGTGATTCTGGAATGATGAATCATTTCTTTGTTTTACAGTCTAACGTGTCTTTATTCACTCATAGTATTTTCCCGTGGAGACGAGAGAGGATGGGGGAGGGTGCGTGCACTATGAAGCAATAGGGAAGGAAGTGAAGGGAAGAACAAAGGCCGGCAAAGTCAACCACCACATAACACACCCCCGGCGATGGAGTCACCAGGCCCGAGGGGTTGGGTATCGGGAACGAAGGGAAGGGATGGATACGGATGGTGCACGCTTCCCCACCCTCCCTCCTCTCTGTCGTCAACATTTTACACAGAGCTTTGGTTTCTGGCAAGAAACATGGACGTCCATTTGCACCATCTTCTGTTTAACAAGCCTCAGCTTCCGTGGCCCGTTTCTCACATCAACAGAAGAGTTCGGACATGCACACCCCTTTCCCTCCTCAGCCTCCTGCTCACTCCTGGTTTACGTGGAAGGTTCCCTCCTGCTTCTCTCTACCTTTGGAGTGGAGTGGACTGCTAGATCGCTAAAGCAATGGTGCGTGAGCAGGTAGAGGAAAAGGCAACAGTCATTAGTTTCCAGTAAGGGTCACTGTTTAGGTCCCACCTTTAGGACTGTGAATGCCACTTGCTGGGATCGTGCTGAGGGAGATACCTGAGCAAGGAGTCTGTAGGTGCGGATGCAGAGTTAGGTATCAGAGGAGCTGCAAAGTCATGCTTGGGGAGACAAAGCACCTCCAATGTGAAGGCCGAGGCAAGAACAGAATAAGTAGCTTATCAAGGGGTCAGATTGCCCAGGGTAGAGAAATTGAGGTTCACTCAAAATGAATGCTTGCGTACCATACCTGACTTGTGTGGTGAGGGCGTATTTGAGGTCATTCTGGTCTAGACAATTGTTTTTTGTGGTCACTGGACTGGTAGATTCAGATCTCTGGTAGGCTTGGTATATCTGGATTTCATCAAGGCATCTGAGAATGTCATATATGATCAGTTTGTGGGTACGATATAGCTATCTATTAATTCTAACTGGATGAAGGCGTTTGATTGATATCTGATATGCTGTGGCCTTTGCCCACCATGTTTAATGTTCTATCAACTTGGGCAAAGGTGTAAAAGCCAAGTTTATCAAAAGATCAAATGCCCAAAATATCCAAGAGCAAAGTAGAGCTGGATGAGCACAAGTCATAAATTTAATTTAAAAAACTTCAGTGTACAACATGGAATGAAGATGCGGTAACTTGGTCATAGTTCAAATAAAAAAGACGGGATTTGAGCTGGCCCCAGGGTATTTGTTTCCTAAGGCTTCTGTACAAAGTACCACAAATTGGGTGGTTTGAAACGACAGAAATGTATTCTCTCTCAGTTCTGGAGGCTAGAAGTCCAAAATCAAACTACCAGCAGGGCCGTGTTGCTTTGGAAGCCCTAGAGAAGAATCCTCCCTGCTTCTAGTTTCTGGTGGTTGCTGGCAGTCGTTGGCATTCCTTGGTTTGTGGCAGCGTAACTCCAGTCTCTGCCTCTGTCGTCACATGGCCATCTTTTCCTGTGTGTGTGTGTCTCTGCATCCCAATTTCTGTCTTGTTCTAAGGACACCAGTCATTGGATTAGGATCCACCCTCATCTAGTATGACCTCATTTTAACTTGATTATGACCGCAAAGACACTATTTCCAAATGAGGTCACTTCAGAGGTACTGTGAGGTTCAGACTAAACATAACTTTTGGGAGACACAGTTCAGTCCCCAACACCCAGGATGGCCAACAGCATGGTGCAGCTGCTACTAAAGGATCTGCATTTTAGTGGTGAGGCCCCATCATGATAGCTAACCCTGGAGAAGGAGGACGATCACCCTGCTGTACCTAGGCCAGCCACAGCTATGGGGCTGTCATCACTACCCACGTCCTCCTGCTTCCCTTGGCTTCCATGGCCACACACTCCCACTTTCCCTTTTATCTTTCTGGCTGTTCCTCCTTGGTCTGTATTGCTGATACGTCTTCCCCAACTGAGCCATTAACTAACTGATTGTATTCCTCAGTGGTTTATGCCTTCTCTTCCCCTTCTATGTATTTTTTCTGAGTTGAGGTCCTCTCCCATGGCCTTAGTTACCATTTACACTGATGACCCCTGCATCTTGTGGAGACATCTCCTGAAATCCAATTAGACATCTCTACTTAGGTATCTTGGAGTTTCTTACCTGAATATATCCAAAATTGAGCTCTTTATTGTCCCTATTTTTTTCAAAACGTGGGCCTCCTGCAAGGTTTCCAGTGTCAATAGATGGCATGACCACCTGCCCGCTGTTTAAGGTGTCTTTAACTCCTCCCTTCCTCCGCTCCTCACGTCCAGGCAGCCACCAAATCTAATTGACTCCACATTCAAACGAGCTCACAAATATGTCTGTGTAATTTTATTATTTCTACTGCTGTTACCTTGGTTCAGGCCACGTTCTTTATTATTATTATTATTTTTTTTTGGCTTAGATTTTGAATTGTCCTGCCAGCTTCTAGCTTTATTCTTCTCTAATCCACTTTGCACACAGAAGCCAGAATGCAAATATGATCATGTTACTTTGCTGCTTAAAACCCTCCAATGCATCCCCACCCTCTTTAGGATATGAGTCAACCTCCCTAATATGGCCGGAGAGAGACTGCACAGGGCCGATCCCTGCTTACTTCTCGAGCTTCATTTCTCTTCATTCCTTCTGCTTTCTCTTGCTCCCTCCCCTTTCTCCTCCATGTTTTCTTACATGCTGTTCCCTCAGCCCAGCACACTGTTCCTCTCTCGCTTTACCTAATAAACTGATGCTCATATTTCTGGTCTCAGTTTAAATGTCCTCTCTCTTTCCTGCTCCACAGCCTGCTTGCTGCCATCAGCGACCGTTCTACAAGTTGCACAACTGCAAGGGGTGAAATTTGTGTTGTATTATGTGTGAATGGTTCCCCTGAAGTGGTGCAATGACCTGGGACGGGACACGTTGTTCCTCACTGTCCCTGCTTAATTGTCTTCCCTCTTTTTTTTTTAAATTTTTTATTTTATTTTATTTTTTTATTGCTTATATATTTTTTAATTTACTTCTTTCTTTTTTTTTTCTTTCAGCATATTATGGGGGTACAAAAGTTTAGGTTATGTATATTACCCTTGCTGCCCCATCCCCCCCACCGCCCCACTCCACCCCCGCCCAGATCAGAGCTTCAAGCGTCTTCCCTCTTGACTGCAAGCCCCATGTCTGAGTCTCTGCTGTAAGCCTGGCACAAAGTAAGAACTCAATATTTGTTGAATTTAATAAATGAGGTTTTTGACTTTATATATCTGTTAGTTAAAAAAATAAATGAAGTTTTAAGAGAGAAATGGCTAATTGGAATGCATACAAGAAATGTGGAGGAAAAATCTGGCAACCACACCTTTTACAGAATAAGTAATTGAAGACACTTAGTTTGGAGAAGTAAAGATTTAGAACAGATATAATAGTTGCATTCGATATTTCCATGTGAAAATGGAATACATTGATTCTGTTTTTATCCTAGAAAGATAAGGAAAGCAACTGAAGGCAAGTTATAGGGAAGCAAATTTGGGGCTGATAATAAAATTGAAAGAACTCGCCCATGTTGAGAGCTGTCCAGAAATGAAACAGGTCGCGCACAGAGTAACGAGTTCTGCCTGGTGGCAGATATTGAGGTACGAGCCGGATGTCCATCTGTAGGATCACTGTGGGCGGCCACTGGATGAGAGCCTTGAGGGGCTGACTCAAAACGTCTGTGATTTTATGACTGTGGGGAAAGTCTACTTCTGACTTGAACTCGGGCGTTGATTTAACGCCCCTCTGTGCTTGGCACTTCTGGGGACGTAGGGCTGTGCTCATCCCTGCGCTCGAAGTGCACAGTCAGGTTTGAGGGGCAATGTCGAGCTCATAGGGAGCAATTAGAAGGCAGGACCCCGCAGAACATCACCAAGTGTCTGTGCGGTGCAGAGTGTGGTCTTACATTGGGCTGGAAGGCTTCACAGAAGAGGGGGGGCTCGCAAAAGGCCTCAGCAGATGGGAAAGAGCTGGAGAGAAGGGTCCACCTTGGGAGGAAGGGGCTGATGGCAGGGCCTGCGAGGGAAGCAGACGTGGCCCCGTATGCAAGCAGGTGCCCCTCACACCTTCATCCACAGCCTCAGTGTTTGCACGGAGCTCTGTAGCTCTCTGCTTTCCTCGGCTGAGACCAACGAGGAAGACAGGATGAAGCTGGCCAGAGAATTGGCTAAAACACAAGAGTCGTGTCCTCTGGTGAAAGGGAGTGAACTCCTTGCCTCTCCTGAACTCCTTCAGATATTTGGGGCTCACTGGATGAGTCAGGGGTGACTCAGCTGCTCAGAAGGAGGAGTAGGGGAAGCCCCGGGATTGAAGTTGCCTGAGTCTTTATAGCCCGAGAGTTCACATGTCTTTTTTGTATATAATTTGGGCTACAAGTAACCGAAAACCTCATTAACAATGACTTAATCAAAAGGAAAATTATCTCACATATTGAAAATGCTGAGGTAGTTCTGATCTAGGATTGGTTAATTCATGGGTTTAACAAAATCACCAATTCTTACTTCTTTCCATTATTTTGTTTGCTGTTTTCTGTGTGTTGATTTATCCTCTTGGGCTGAGTCCCCTCATGGTCCCTGGAAGGCTTCAGCAATTATTCAAATGTGAACATTGAGAAACAGAAAAAAGCCTAGTTTCCTGGCTTTTAAGAGTAAGAAAATATTTCCTGGCGGTCGTTCCATCCTGGAGACACTCGGATCTCTCCTTGTGGCCATCAGTTTGGTTATATCACAAGCCCACCGGACAGGCCAATGAATTACCACAGCTCCCATGAAGCACATGGATGGCTGACACCTGAACAAAATCCAGGTTCTTTACCATGAGATAGAAGGCATGCCGTGTTTCCTTCTTAGTTAGGATGCTAAGTTCTTTAGGTATAATGAAGACCAGGGTAGAGAGGACCGGCCAATACTGTTCACCTTGCCTGAGCTGGGGGGCCCTCGTCAGGACATGCTGACCGTGCTAGGGTACCTGTGGTTGGTTCGTTGGTGGGGCCTGAGATTCTCATTGGAACAACAGGTTGTGAATTCAACCACGTGATCTTTCAGGCAACTCAAAATCCCTACTATGGGCCTGGTATTGTGCTAGGCCCATAGCACAGTATCTCAGGCAATCTTCATCTCAAACCTGCAAGTCAAGGATTATTGTTCCTACCATGAGATAAGGTAACTGAAATCATATAACTCACCCAAGGTCAACATAGGTGGTGGAGTGGGGATTTGAAATCGGGATAGTTGATGTATAATACGTGTATTTCTCCCATTTCTGTCTCACTAACTTTTTCTTCCAACTTCAGAGTTTCCATGAGTCTGGGAACAAGCCTGGGAATGTGACCTGTGCTTCTCAAACTGCCTTTGGCTAAGAACCAGATTTAATAAAAAAATCTCAATCCATTATGTATCAACATTTTTGTAAAATATAATACAAAGAATTACTAGGAAAATGAAATAAAAATATAACAAAGATAAGCAAAATACAAGTCCTGTTTTAAATCATTCATTCCAACAAACACACACAAAAATACTCTGTCAAATTGCCATAAAGTTTTCTACACACCCTTAATTTCTATGCTTGCCTTGCCAAAAGCTGGTAACAAACAGCTCATGGACCAGCACCGATCCTCAGCCCACGCTGAGCAGCTCTGAGTTAGCTTCTTACCTCTGTCCTCTTCCCTGGACTGCAACTGAGGATGCTGGATGCTTCGATGCCTTTGTTGGGATGATGGGAGAACTACTGGTTGTAATATTGAGCCAAACATCAGAGGAAGAGGTTAGATTTTGCATTGCAGTTTTCATAGGGCCTTCTATTTTCATCAAGAGGTTTATATGAGACTCGAGGAAACAATTTCTCGAGGGTGATTTTCCATCTCTTTGGTATGTAGGGAGGAGATTGAGCTCAATGGTGATACGTGAGATAGAAGACACTCAAGGGACTAAAGAACCTGCACAAGGGTCGGGCACGGTGGCTCATGCCTGTCATCCCAGCACTCTGGGAGGCCGAGGCGGGAGGATCGCTTGAGCTCAGGGGTTTGAGACCAGCCTGAGCAAGAGCGAGACCCCATCTCTACTAAAAATAGAAATTTAGCTGGGTGTCTTTTGGTGTGCGCCTATAAGCTGAGGCAGGAAGATTGCTTGAGCCCAGGAGTTTGAGGTTGCAGTGAGCTATCATGATGCCCCAGCACTCTAGCTGGGGTAACAGAGTGAGGCTTTGTAAAAACAAAAACAAAAAAACAAAAACAAAAACAAAAACAAAACAAAACAAAACCCTGCACACAAGAGGAAAGGTCTGTATTTGGAGATTTGCTGGAAGTTCCCAGTTGGCTGCATCATTGAATGATGATTAATCCTGGCAAAAAATATAAACTTCTCGTTTTGAGTGACTCTAAGGTTTCATGTGGTTAATGCTTAGACAAAGGTTATTTCTCTGATGTATAAAAAAGTCACTGTGGTAAGATGTATTTACAAATATGTAAGTCATTTATTTGGAAATTCCAGTTATACTAGGGAGTCTTCCCAATAAATCTAGATCTGTTCTCTTCTGAGATTTAGGAAATCTAGAAGGCTCATTTGTCCAGTATATGAAACTCTGAGAACTCTACACATGTGGAGGTTAGAATTCACCAGGAGTTCCAGGGTGCTCAAATACCTCTTCCCTCTCCCCTTCATCACAGACAATTTGAGCACTTATATTCTTCCTTCTACTGCCACAAGTCTGATGTACTTCAGTGCCCTATGGATGACTCATCCAGAATGTGGCTTTTCAATTCTATGGCTTCCGTGTGTCCATAGCCTTTTCCTTCCCTCTGCTAAGCCATTTGCTCTAATGGTTACAGCCTGGTTTTTGCCATTTGTCAAGGCTGCACAACCTCCAAAAGTCTCTTCATGCGAGCATTCCATTCTCTGGCCACCGCCTCCTCTCCGTGGTGATATACTAATAATGAAAAAGTTTGAAATATTGTGAGAATGACCAAAATGTGACACACAGATGTGAAGTGAGCACATGGTGCTGGAAAAATGGTGCCAATAGATTTGCTTGATGCAGGGTTGCCATAAACCTTAACTTTGTAAAAACTTAGTATCTGCAAAGCACAATAAAGTGGAATGCAATAAAAAGAGCTCAATTTCTCCTCCTCCTTGTCCTTTTGTTATAATCATGGGGCAAAACAATTCTGCCTTCTATGTGTTTGGCCCCAGGCTGCCAAAATAATCCTGTGAAATATGTTACATTCTGGCAGACCACTTTAGTTCATGGTCACATACCTCATCTGGGGCCTAGGAATTTAGCACGTTTCTCTAGAGTTGTTTGCTTTCCACATCTCTGAAATATTCATTTCAAATTTTTGTTTTTCTTCAAACTCCCTTGCATTCTCTCCTTCTTATTTACTTTTTTAAGAGTGAACAGAAACCATATGTTGGAATCACCCTCAACTTCCTGCCAACAATTCTTCAAACCAACTTGTTTCTGTGTCCATCATCTCTACTTCCTTCCTGTTATTTTTCAATGGAGGTGTCTCTACTTCCTTCCTGTTATTTTTCAATGGAGGTGTCTCTACTTCCTTCCTGTTATTTTTCAATGGAGGTGTCCCTACTTCCTTCCTGTTCCTTTTCAATGGAGGTGTCCCTACTTCCTTCCTGTTATTTCTCAGTGGAGGTGTCTCTACTTCCTTCCTGTTATTTCTCAATGGAGGTGTCCTCCTTGTTTCAAAGGTAGTTCTTTCCTCTACCTGCATCCCAGGCCCTCCTGCTTTCTGAGGAAACTGCCTTCATCACGTTCTCCCATCTCACTCCTCTATGTTCAACTTCTTCTTCTCCTCCCTTGGCCCAGTGTCTTGAAAGAGTCGTCCACACTTGTTGTCTCTGCTTTTCCACCTACCATTTCAGCTGCAACCAGCCATCTCCCGTCTCCACTGCTCCCCGCGGAATTCTTGATACGGTCAACAGTAGCCCCTGTTGGCTACATGCAGTAGGGGCTCCTTTGTCTTGATCTTACTTGGCCTCCCTATAGCATTTGATCCGGCTGACCACTCTGTCTTTCTCAAAATAGCTTCTTTACCTGTCCTCAGGGATAGCACTGTCTCCTAGTGTTTCTTGTGATCACTCAGGCCACTCTTTAATGAATTCTGGGTTCTCCAGAGCTTGGTTCTTGGCTCTCTTCTCTTCTCACTCTACACTCTGTCCCTTGGTAGTCTTATCCACTCCCATGATTTCATTCATCATCTATATATCAATGACACCAACACGTTTATCTCCAGACTAAATCTCAATATCCATCTGACCACGCTGGATATTTTCATGCGAAGTCTTGGAGGCACCTCCAACTCAGCAGGGCCAATGTAGAATGTATCATTTTCCCCTTCAAACTTGCTTCTTCTCTACTCAACTGTTCAGGCCAGAGATTGGGGGTTCATCTTGGCTGTCACCCACTCTCTCCTAAATAATTGCTGAATATTTGAACCCCTGCACTTCTTTCAATTCCTATTTATTAACACCTTAGTCCAGACTACAATTTTCTCTTGTGTGGACTGGAAACGAATGGCCCCAAAATGGTCCCATACAGAAGATATATGTTCTCTTCTTTACTTAATACTCTTAAATGGCTTTCCTTTGCACTTGATTAAAGTCTAGACCATCCCTGAATGATCAGACCCCTGCCCACTTCATCAAGCTCATCCTAACTCTCTCCCTCTCATGAATAATGTCCCTCATTTTCTGGAATTCATCTTTTAGTTTCTTGAACAGTTTAAGTTTCTTCCTACTTCAGGGCCCAGAATGTGAGATGGGATGGAGAAGTCAGAGGGCCCAGGTTCTAGCCACGTTGTGCATCAGTACAAATCTACTCTTGCTTTAGAGACCACCCCCTCCTCCCATTCTTTGCAGTTCTAAGGGGTCTTTAAATTCACACCTCATTCTGCTTCTTGTCACCTCCCTCTTCACGTAGCCAACTCCCACTCATACCTCCTGTCCAGCTGAATGTCACCTTCCCATGGAAACCTCTCCCAACCCTGAATCTTGGTTAGCTGCTTTGTTAACTCTCCCACTTCTCATTAGTAGAAATCACCACAATTATAATGAAATTGCATAGTTAATTTTATAATACTGTTTCCTCCACTGGCTATGAAATCCATGAGGGCAGGAATCATGTCTGTCTTATTCATTGCTTTTTCTTCAGCACACAACTAATACCTAGAGCATAGTAAGTTCTGAGTGAATAAATGTGTATCTTTGTAAAAACTCTGAGTTGGGGCAAAGGTCATGGAGAAGCCAGTTTGCCTCTGTTTTGATTTGGGTCTCATCTTTGTCAGATGTGAATGTAGAGTTTATTATATAAGGAGATTAGATTAGTTATTTAATGCTGCAATAGTAGCCAAATTCAGCCCTGGTGGAGGGGGGATGATAGAGTCAGTTTGGGGAAATGCCACCCTTCTCTAAGTGATCCAGGCAGACTTCAAATAGGCACGAGATTCTGGACTATACATTGGATAAACCATGGACTCTGTTATGCAATGGCTTCATGACCTTGGAAAACGTTTTTGTTCCTCAAATAATGGTAAGAAAAAAAGCAGAGTAGTAGGCTGAGTTCTCATATTTCAGATTGCTAAGCAGATAAGCAACAATGACTGAGAACGAACATATATGGGCAAAGCCCAGTGTTGTAATCAAACAAAGCTCTCCACATGGTTAATCTAACCTACACTTGATGGTCCACGTAACCATTAGTGCTGTGAATGACAGGCATCCCTGTGAAACAGTTCACTGGATTTGTGGAACTCTAGGGATTGTAATTCATATGTATGTTTTGACTTCACCAAGCCAAGCATTTCTGAGACCAACTTTAGAGAATTGAAAGTAAACCCTCAAACAAACAAAAAAGAGGTTATTTCCTTTTTTTCCCCTTCCAAATGCAGGAACAAATCATTTTCTTTTCTCACCCAGACGTGGTGGGTGGGGAGGTGGAGAGCATTATAAGGAAAAGGCCAGGTCTAGCAAATGGCACAGGTGCGACAAACGTCCAGCTGTTTCTCACGGCGTCGGCACTCAGCCTTCTCTCTGGTCTGATGTGGGCATTTTCCCAAATGTGTCAGGGACTGAGCTGCTGTTATTATTTACTCTGTGTGAGGAGCTCGACATACATTCATGCCTTTATTTTTTATGACAGCAACACCTTGAAGGAATAATTCTTCGTTCCATGTTGCAGAGGAGAACACTGAGGTAGGTGACGTCTCGAGGTCACGCAGCCAAGGTCCATCAGCCTCCAGAGGCTGTGCACATCAGCCCTGTGCTGTGGAGTCAGAGGTAAGCTGTGTCACTTGTCCTTAGGTCCTTTATCTCCCCATGTCCCCCCTCCAGCAGGGGTTCCAAGGAAGCTTCTGGAAGTTCAAGGCTCCATGGCTGCTCACCCCTGCTGGGAGAGCAGAGCTGTGGATGATATACAGATGATTGGGGAAGAGTCTGGAAAGTTACCAGTGCAGACCCTGTAGACATAGGAGTGTGTCCTGGAGGAGGGGTCAAGTGGAAAGGAAGGCAGAGACTGACATTAGGAATTATGGCTTGAACAGAACTTAGAGGTCACCTAATTTAGTGGTTTCGAAGTTTTTTACCCCAAAGGACTGTTGCTATTAATTTCCCCCAGAGACTCTATTTTAAAATATTTTGGCTACTTAAAATTTTTTTAAAGAAATAATTTCATTTTTTGATTTCATTAATCAAAGATATAATAGGTGACTACCAAATAGAACTTCTGATCAGCCTGAGGCACCCTGCCTTTCCACACAGAGTGGCTGTGACTCCAGCCAGACAGGGAGAAGCGCGTTGGAACGAGCCCGTGAAGACTCATGGAGGGGTGGTGGTAACACACACTTTCCATTAGGCCCTCTCACATTTGGGGAATCGCTCAAAAACAACCCCTACCCCGCCACGAATGCTGTCCCTCCTGTGGCCCCAGGTTGGAAACCATTGATTCAGATTCATTTCCTTATTTTATTGAAGAAACTGAGTCCCAGAAAGGCTAAGTAAAAAATTTGAACTTCAAATATGATCTACAAAATGTTAGATTATTGAACCCCAATGAAGCAAATATAATACCGAAAAAAATTTCTGAGTGTCTTCTCCACTAATAGAAAATAGCTATAATAATATCATATATACCACATATACCTGATACATATATATCTAGTACTGATTAGCTCAAAATAAGTGCTTAATAAATTGTAGTTATTGTTAACATTTTGAAAACTTTGGCCCGCTTGTTATTTATAACAACTTAAAGTTGGTTCTAATAGAACTCAGTTTTAACTAGAAATGATTTAATTCCTCTGGGAATGTTACATTGTCTGTCTTCATAGCAGATTTTAATTTTGAATGAATAAATGGATTTATTTATGTGGCTTTTTTCAGGTGAGTTTGTACTTGTTTCAGATGCCCACTTCCCTTGAGCGAGGTGCCACCCTCCAACTTGACTTAGTATGCCTTGCCTGGCCGTGAGTCCTCTGTGCCCAAGCCTCCCCAGCCGGGGACTCATGACTTCTCCAGTTCAGTACAGAGAACCTCAGGTGAAGAGCATCAGTCCCTCTCTCCTCCTCTTCTGCTAGCCTCCATTCTTACTCCTAACCTTTTATCTCAGAATTTCAGCTTTGATGGTTCCCACTTCCTTCCTATGGTTACTTTAACCGAAGTGAGTCAGGTCTTACTGAAAAACTGACCACAGCCAGTCGGCTCCCACCTTGCCCTGGGCCAGGGCTGGCCCGGCTCTGCCCATTCTTCCCCCCTATCTCCTCCAAGTCACGGGGCTTTGAGTATCTGAGTAGGGCTTCCCCAGCCACCATGCCCCTCCCAACAGACCGCAGCTAGAAGCCATTTGTCTGGTGGCTCAGGGAGGGGACAGAAAGAGCAGCAGCTTGAGCCTTGGGTATCCTATCAAGTGGGCTGATTTGCTTATATTCAACTCTGTTGGCTACCACCCCGTTTGTGTCTGATCCCAGCTCAAAGAGGATTTGGTGGGAGTTTTCATTTGTGACTACGGCTAACAACCAACTGTATGCACTGAGACCTTCATGTCACACTTTATCTTAATCCTCAGGATAACCCAGGCAAGTTAGTATTCACCCCCTGGACCTTTGGAGCTTGAAGAAGCAAAAACAAACAAACAAAAAAGCCACACACACTAAAAACTTGCCCAGTCTACTTTTCTAATTTTGGTATGTACGGAATCTCCTCTGTAGCCTTGAAAATCAGCATGATCTTTAAGGATTTAGGGATAGCGCCTTAAAGGTGCCTTAAAGGATTGAGTTATGGGAAGACCATGGTGGTCTTTGCTGTTGGCTTTTTCTCCTGATCTGGTTTGGAGTCTCCCTCCTCTCCAGGGAGAGGGTGGCTGGCTTCCTTTCTCTGGAGTGCAGAATTCATTCGCCCATTCTCATTCGTCTTGGAAGCTTTGAGGCAACAATTTTAGTCAGAAAGGAGTCAATGGACACCATAACATGATTTGAACAAGATCCATTTATTTATTCAAAATTAAAATCTGCTATGAAGACAGACAACGTAACATTCCCAGAGGAATTGAATTATTTCTAGTTAAAACTGAGTTCTATTAGAACCAAATTTAAGTTGTTATAAATAACAAGCTGGCCACAGCTTTCAAGAATGAAGTGGTTGGGGGGTGAGGTCAGGGGAATCCCTCTGAGCCACTGGAAGGTTAATCATCAAAGGGCTCCCTGGTTTCTCTTCCTAAGAGGGTCAGAGTCTGTAACACCTCGGAAGCCCCAGGCCCAGAAACAAGAGAAATTAGAGGGAGGTCAGGGAAAACAGCCCAACAGCTCTGAAGCGTGGTCAGGCTTGGAATGGAAGCTTCGGTTGGCTCCAGAAGGAACACTTTTTTCCTTATATAACTTAAAATTTCTCCTAAAACACTCATATACCATAGGGTGTCTCCCCATGGAAACAGCTTAAACACAGGTGGAAATAATAAATATTGAAAAAAAATTATAACATTGGGCTTCTTTCTAAATAGTTCACAGAGAAGCTCAGTAAATAAATAGAAATAGGAGTTGAGGTATCAGAGGTAATAAATATTCTAGGAGAGAGGTACGACAAGGTTTTCCAAGGAACCGGGCTGGCTATCCCAGAGCATTGGCTCAGATTTTGGAGATCTCCAATTTATGTCCTAGAGTCTAAAGAGCTGCCATCTTGGATGTTTCAGTTTTTCATCTTCGTTGTCATGTAGGCTTCTATGTAGTTGATGAAGATGTCAAACTCACTCATGGCTTTGTAGACGCCTTTCTCTTGGAGCTGGATAGGGAGATAAGAAACACTTAGTTAAAACCCCATCTGAGGACTAAATCGGGTTCCCCTCCACTGGGATGGGCATGACTCTGGGTACGGAGGCTGCACTGGCTCCCTGATGTTGGGAGCTGAGCCCGAGGACGTGCCCAGCTGCTGCCTTGGGAAAGGCAGTGCATGGACCCTCATCTCCTCCTGGGCAGAGCATGGCTATCGGGTAGAAAGAGGAGCATTCACTTTGCAAAGCACAGTGTTCAAAATGGTGCCTTTTCGAGAATTTTAAAGACCTTGATCGCATGATGCTTATGCAGAATTTGATGAAAAGACATTAGAGGAAGCACTTTGAAAGCAAGACAGTGCGAGGAGAGAAGGGAGCCTTTTTCACATCTGTGCTCTCCCACCAAGACTGAGCAGGCCCTGCCCTCCTGTTCTGGCCCACTGTCGGGAGGTTCATGTCCCCTGATGTTGGAACCCTGCCCAGTGTCTGTCCCCAGCCCATAAGGAAGGCACAGGCCACATGGTTTCTGGGAAATGGGGTTTAGGAGGTTCACGAACAGGGAAATGGGGTTTGGAAGTGTGAAACCCCGTCTGGTTTGGGAGTTGACATTCTCAGGCACCTTGGGAGGTACAAGGGGCAGATGGCAAATGAGCTTGAACCAACTCCAGATGAGTGCGAGTTCTGTTTCCTGCTCATTCTGAGTTTTGGGGAGCTCAGGCTGAACCCCCAGGTGTGTTTGCATCTTCACATTCACATGTCACCTTCCTGCACGTGTGGGTTCAGGCTAGATTCCCAACAAGCTACTTTCTGTACTTTCTGTTTCCTTTGTCACTCTCCCCAGCACCTAGCTCACACTGTTCATAGGCTGGCTGGCCAGCTCAACCCGCAGGCCTGCAAAGGTGGGGAGCAGTCATTTAGAAACCCCAAAGACACTTAACAGAAAATAAATATAACCGCGGTGGCAGCTCCTCACTGGCTGAGGAGGTCACACCATTTGTCAGGTTCCCACACTCCTCCAGTTGAAAGAGGGGCCCGCTGGCACCTGCCACCCTCTGCCCGTTGGGGAGTGGGCAGGGGCTGTGCTCTGCAAGCCCTGTCTGCCGGCAGCCACGCTCACCTTGCTGAAGGTGTTCTTCACCTGCTCCACTGCCTTGCTCTTATTTTCACAGGGAAGAAAGCGATGCTGTGGAAAAAAAGAGAAAGTGTTGATGACCCTGGCTCCCAGCTCCCATGTCTGTGGCACTTGGGGGACAAGCTGGTGGCATGCAGAGGGGGCCAGATTCGTCCTGAATGCCTCCCCTCATAGCTCCCGGAGAGAACTGAGCCCTGCCTCATCCTTATCCACTACACTGTGAATAATTCCCCCAGATAATTTATTTCTGGGGGAATAAACTAGTTAATCCCCTTAACTAACCACTTAACCACAGCCCAGGGAGATGAAATGCATTTCCCTGGAAGCCACTCTGAGCTGTTTGCAAGGCTTGGATGACAACCCAGATCTTGGCTCTCCTCCTCCAGAACTCCCCGGTGTCTCCTGGAGTGCTGAGCTAGGCACTCTTCAGCCTGTCCTTTTTTTTTTTTTTTTTTTTTGAGACAGAGTCTCACTCTGTTGCCCGGGCTAGAGTGAGTGCCGTGGCATCAGCCTAGCTCACAGCAACCTCAAACTCCTGGGCTCAAGCGACCCTTCTGCCTCAGCCTCCCAAGTAGCTGGGACTACAGGCATGTGCCACGATGCCCGGCTAATTTTTCTATATATATATTTTAGCTGTCCATATAATTTCTTTCTGTTTTTAGTAGAGACGGGGTCTGGCTCTTGCTCAGGCTGGTCTCGAACTCCTGACCTTGAGCGATCCACCCGCCTCGGCCTCCCAGAGTGCTAGGATTACAGGCGTGAGCCACCATGCCCGGCCCAGCCTGTCCTTTTTTGCCTCTCTCTCCTGTCCCTGTCCCATTGCAGCCACCAACGGCCATTTCTAAGCAGCTGAGGAGTGGAAACATAGTCACAGCTACAGAGACCAAACCCTTTGCATAGCCCTGTCGTGCAAATAGAGACCAACCGATTTTCCAGTATCAGTAAGAGAACAAAAGAAACCATTAGTAGTGAGGGTATCATTTCAGTTGGAGAAATAAATTATCTGGGGGAATTATTCATAGACACTAGCTTGGGGACGAGGAGCCCCCTGGCCCTTCTAAAACACCAGGGGAAATCCTGTTAGATGGTTGGGTGCCCCCAAGGTTGAGAATAAGAGATGAGTGATGTTTCCTCTGCTTGGGAGCCTCAGCTCCCAGCCCAGGGCCTAGGTCCAAAGGGACAAGGGAGCCCTGGCTGACGCTCTGGGCCCCTTTCATGAAGAGAGAGGGGGGAGTAGTTAATAAGCCACAAATGACTCACAAATAACAGGAAAGCTCTTTGCAAATCTTCTCATGTAAATGCCTAACAGCCACCCCCACCCCTGCTCAGAGAGCAGCCAGCAGGCTCTGACTCTGGGCGCCTTTCCAAATTCTTAGCTAGTCCTGCCAGTCTATGCCTCTGGTGTGTCTCTGGATGTGCGTGGCCCTGCCGGCCTGGAGGAGATGGTATTTTGGGGACAGCTGCAAAGAAAAGAAGTGGTCTGCTACTCACACAGCGCCTCAGCCTCAGCCTCAGCGTCTTCAGCTTTTCTCCCAGGGAGTTCACGTGCTCTTTGATGTCTGGGCCGTGGTTCTCAGCCTGCGGCATCACCTCCTCCAGGTAAAACTGGATCATCTCAGACAAGGCTTGGCAACCCAGGTAACCCTAAGGGCAGGAGCCCAAGAGGGGGGGTGACTGGGAGGAAGGGCTGCCGCAACTAGCTTGAGAGGACAACTTCGTCCCCTGGGACCCTCCTTCACCCGCTGCCTCCCCCAGCCCTGAGCCCCTTATAACCCTGGCTGCTGGCTATGTGCTGAGTTAAGATTTCCCACTTCTCCTTTTCGTAGCGAAGGAAGCAGACCCAGCTCCCTGCAGTCAGGAAACAGAGCCTCCCTCCCTTAATCACACTGTACACTCCACCCACCCGCCCATCCCTGCTCTCACCTGAAAGTCCTCCAGCAAGGACTCGTTTAACAACATGTTGTCCAGCTGATCCTTCGTTTGCTGCAAGAAGAACAGAAGGAGAATGAACTTGAGGTTCAGGAAAATACCTAAAATGCGCGTTTTTCTGATACACTTTTATTTCTAGAATTTTTCATTTTTAATCAGTGTAGGAGAGTTTTAAAAACAGAGGATTTGACGGTGTTGGAACCATCAGTTAAATCAGTTCCTCCCCACTGGAATCAAGTTATTTTTAAAATCTGGCCAATTTTGAAGCAAAGGCAAAAGCGTGACTCAGTGCTGGTCTTTCTGCAGAGCCACATCAGATCCTAAGGGACACCTATGTCAACCCTACCGTGCCTTGGGCCCCCTCTCATGTCCTGCTCTTCGCTTTTCTTTCTCCATACTCTGGACACCCAGCTCCACCCTGGAAAGATGTCTGGGAATGGGCAGCATCTCCTGACGCAGGTTCCCCCGGGTACGGTGCTTCCCCAAGCCATCGGTCTTTCGGGCCTGGAAACTCTCTAAGCAGAGGCAATTTTTGCTTCCCTGCCACAGGACGTGGGGAACATCTTCACCTCCGATCAGACCCTTCTTGATTTCTCCCATAACGCATAGAGCTCCAGTGGAATCTGTAAGAAGTCTCTGAGCATAGCAGAGAGTGGCATTTACCTTTCTAGGCAGCTTTTCCTGCATCTATGCCCCATTGTCTAGGCTTAACTTAACTCACTGGACTCATAGCTTAATCTAGGACTCTCTTAAGAATTGAAGTTTGGGGGGAATGGGTGCTGGAGATGGAGGTGGAGGAGCAGGAGGAGGGTTCTTCTTATAGCTCCAGCAGAAGGCCTGGTTCAGGCAGTCCCAGGAAGAGAGAAAGTGCAGGAGGGAATTATACTCACAAAGAAAGTCTTCACCCTGCCGAAGGCAGCTCGGAGCTCTCGGAGCATGTGAGGCAGGCTGGCTGGGAAGTGGGTGCAGCTGTTCTCAGACTGGGTACTCTGGCCCCGGCTGGCCCCCACCCCAGCCAAGAAGACCAGGCAACAAAACAGTGCTGAGCTGGGCATGGCGGAACTCTGCCTTCTTCTGCAAGTCTGCCCTGTGGTTTGGTTTTGCAAGAGCAAGCCCAAGCCCCCGAAGTGTAGACCTTCACCTCCTCTGTCCCCTTTTTATATTGTGGGCTCACTGAGGCCTCCATTCATAAAAAAAGCCGCAGAGTTAACATATTTCCTGGAAAAGGTTTTTTCTGATCAAAGCCCCTCCCTTCCTTAGACCTCCCCAATTTTCATTTGTTGAACTTAAATTTTTCAGTTTTGCGTTGTAAGCAAAAGGACTAGTTGAAGATGAACTTCTGCATTAGGCTATATTTAGTACAGGGTACCTCTCTCTCTCTCTCTTTTTTAAAATAAATTTAACCCTCTCAATAAAAAAAAAAGTTGATTTCCTGGGCAGAACAGCTGTTCTGTGCGTGGAGGCCTACAGCTGTGGGTTCCATTCACGTATTCCTAGGTCACAGTGACGTGGACGAACTGGCCATTCCAGAATACACTGGGATTGAGAAATAATTCGGTCCCCCCAACCTGGGTTGAATACCTAAGACTTCTCCCTGCTAACTTGGGAAGTCACCTTAGTTCTCTGGGCCTCAGTTTCCCCAAGTGAAAATGAGGGGGTGGGCTAAATATCTTCAAAATTCCCTCCTATTAATAGTTCTGACATTTTATGCTCAAAGACTGACCCTTGCTGAGATTGGCTTCCTGGAGGACAGGCAGGGTCCTGGGCTGTGCTCCAGGCTCCTTCTCTGGTTTCATTTAGGAACCAGACACTTACCCCATGTCCCAGAACTTGGGGTAAGTTAGTAGGAATCATCCACCCCTGAATACTTGTCGCAGGCCAGGAAGGGCGTCCTTGCCATGACCCTTATTGTCTCCACTTTATAGTGGGCACACCGAGGCACAGAGATGTCCAGGAACCTGCACAAGGTTGCCTGGGTGCCGGTTTGGTTCCCTCACCCTACTCTGCACTGTCCGTAGTGTGTAGATTGAAAGCTGGATTAAATAGTCCTTAGGGTTTCTTTTAGTTATAAGCTTCTGTAGCTGGAGTCTCAAGTTTAAAAGGTGGGGAGGAAGAAGTAGAAATATCAAGGAACATAAGTCAGGATTCCACGAAGGCTGGACAGCAGGTCCCTTTCTTTCCTCTTATCCATCCCTGCTCCCCTTTCCCAAAGCAGCCTTAGTCGTCTTGTTTTGGATTTGCGCGTGTGCGCGCGCGTGTGTGTGTGTGTGTGTGTGTGTGTGTGTGCATGCGCGAGGTGGCCAGGTGCGGCTGGGATGAGGAGTGTTGCTGTACCTTTGGTTGCGGGAGCACGGGGGCAGTGATATCAGGACTTCTTCAGGCATCTAGAAAGTCTCTGGGGGTCCTTTGATTGTGCTTCTGCCTCCCCCTTCCTCAGGGGCTCCCCCCACTGCCCCAGTTCAGACAGTGCCTGGGAAGAGCACTGTCCCTCTGTACCCAGGGCAAGTCACTCATCCTCCCCGTGTCTGTGTTCCATCTGTCCCGAGGGGGCAACAGTACCTGTCCTCCTCCTTGCCAGGGGGCTTTGGGGTTAAGTAACAAGTGGACCCAGGTGGAGGGCATCGCCAATATTTCTGCTATTTCCTCACCTTTCAGCATCAGCACTGGCACATTGCTGATGGCACTGGGTCCCAAGCCTGTCCCAGTGGAGAAGGTCACCGAGCCAGGGCAGGTGGGGCAAATGCCCCAGAGCCCAGCCAGTCTGGAGTGAGTGGGAGGGAAGGCTGATGTGTCTGCTGCGGTGACTTGTGGGTCAGGATCAGAGGACTGTGGCCTCTCCTCCCAGCCCTTTGGGGAGTGGCAATGCAGAAAGCTAAGAATCATGAAGGGAGAAAGAGCTTTCTGGAAACTGGAAGGGAGCTGACTCAGGAATTGCTGCTCCTGACAGATTTTAAACACATTTTTTTTTAATTTTAATTTTTAAAATTTTTATTTACTTATGTTTTGAGACAGGGTCTCACTCTGTCACCCAGGCTAGAGTGCAGGAACATCATCATAGCTCACTGCAACCTCAAACTCCTGGGCTCAAGCGATTCTCTTGCCTCAGCCTCCTGAGTAGCTGGGACTACAGGCACGTGCCACCATGCCTGGCTAATTTTTCTATTTTTAGTAGAGATGGGGTTTCACTATATTGCTCAGGCTGGTCTCGAACTCCTGGCCTCAAGTGATCCTCCCACCTCAGCCTCCCAAAGCGCTGGGATTACAAGCAGGAGCCACCACGCTTGGCCTTCCTGTCAGATTTATGCTGGGCTCAGGAGTACTTTCCTGAGTTCTGCTACCAGGAAGCAGAGAGAAAGGGACCAGGAACTGAGTTTCTCTGCCCCTTTTACCCTTCTCATTATTTCTTGGCTCCTAGGTTTTTTTGGCTGTGACTACTTTAGCCCTCTGGGCTGACCCCCTCTCTGAGCTGGGTGCTCCAGGTGTAGACTCAGCAGGGCAGACTAGGCAGGCCAGGGCATCCGAACCCCACATGAGGCTGTGAGGTCCTCCCTGACCCAGGCAGCATGAACCTCTCCTATCTTTGTTGCCCACCCTGCCCTGTGCTTGCCTCACTAGGAAATCTATAGCTCTACCTTGCTGCTATCCATGTACACACCTTGTCTTGCCCAGTGAGCCATGAGCTCCCTGAAGCAGGACGTTGTTTTACTAATCTTTCTGTACCTGGTACCTAGCACTGAGTCCCACCCATGGAAGGTACCAGCTATATTGGGATGGGCACAGCAGAGTTGCCCTGTGGGCAACACTGAGGAGGTTGGGCATGGGCAAACACTCAGAAGGAGAGAGAGAGCAACTTAGGGAAGTAGGCAGAGTCTCTGACACTTTCTTCTTATGATTTGAGATATATATGTAAATAAACATACAGTGGCTGGGAGAAGGGAGGCCTGTAGAAGCCATTTATGTCATTCTTTATTCCATAATCCATTAAATAGAGTTAAGGTTAGGATCTGACTTATTTGTTTTGAAATGTATAGCCAATTATCTCAAGCCATTTGTTGAATAGTTGACCCTTTCCCCATTGATTTGAAACCATTGTCCACGCTAATCTCAAAATTTCAGAATCTAAATAGTCATAGAGAACCATACACAAGTTCCTTGACACAAGTCCTCACTTAACAAATGGAGATAATAACTTCCCTATCAACATATTGAACAGTATTGACGTCAAGGGACAGATCTGAACATTTGAGCAAGGTTAAGACCGTGTGCCCTGTTTTTCAAGTTCTGAAGACATTTGTTCACCTGAAAAGTCATTAAGCTCCATTGGGAAAAGTCCCAAACCGATAGGTCACATCGAGACATAAATGCCAACAGTCACATGTTAGTAGATTTGAGTTTGAGTTTCAGTACCAGGGAAGAGGAAGGGAAGGAAGTGAGGAAGCCGGCACTTATGGATGGATGGAGTGTCGTGTGAATTTCAAGAGGACACAGATGCCCCTCATCAGACTGTGGGCTTCTTGAGGGCAAATGGCCTGAGTCCAGTTTGCCCTCAAGTCCAAATGCATAGCAAATGTCTAATAAATGCTTATTAAATTGAATTCAAATTAATTTTCACTGGGAAGTCAGGAAGGTTTTGGGAGGGGAAATACCTCTCCGCTTCCACCCCTGCTCCAAAATATTCCCTAATTTCTATATTCAGCTACAAATAGAAAAAAAAAACCCGACTAAACATATCTTTTAAAAAAGGGGATTTTATATATATATTTTTTCGTCTTATCCAACAAGAAGTGCAGAGGCAGGCAGTCCAGGGCTGATATGCAGTCTCATATGTCATCGAGGACCTGCTTTTTCTGCCTTTCTGTTCTCCTGTACTTCATTGCCAGGTGTCACAGAGAAGAGAGGTGGTAAAGTACAAAGGTCCAAAGGCACCCCGCCCGGCCCAGGAGATCCTAATAATCTTTAAGGGAAGTTTCACCCAGTAAGTTTCATCACTTCAGCTGCAGAGGCGTCTGACCAGACAAGAACTACCAGTGTGTGGGGAGTGTGGGTGTGCATGCACACGGAGAGATTTTGCAGGGTTCTATCTACAGTGTACAAGATCTTATAAGAAATCCACCTCCCAGCTACTCTCGTGCTCAGCAAAATGGCAGCCTCCTTGGTATAGTTGCCCTGTGGCTTGCTGCAACTTAGCAGCTTGGACTCAAGCATGGGGAATGGGCTGGGCGCCCTGTGGGGCTGCTCTGGAGCTGCAAGGGAAGGCTCAGAAATCTGGGCTTCCTGGACTCGGGTCCAGCCAGCTTGCCCAGCAATAGCGTCAGCTAGGAGGGAGCAGGCAGGTCGGTGATGCAGGCAGGGAAGGTGGGGTCGTGCCCACTGGGGAAAGTATGGCAACTATCCTGGTGAAGAATCCCCTTGGGGCTTGGCTCCTACTTGCTGTTAGTAATTATTTTTTGAGGCTGATAGCGAGAGTTTCATTTCTTCTTGTCTAGGACATCTAGTATGTAAAATAGTTTCCCCAGCTTGACATTTCTATCATTCCCTTGAATAACCTTCCTCAGCTCCCTGGACAGAGGCTTCCTCAGTGCTGTGCTGCAATAGATCCCGTGTGCAGCACACACCCAAAGCGTGACTGGGTGGGGATCCAAGGGGACGGGGCTCTGTGGGCCCTGTCCTTGTCTGGGGTCTTTTGACATTGACCTTGTGACTGGGGTACTTCAGAATAAAGGCCTGGTGGGTCAGAAGTTTAGGAGGAGCTGGAGCTGGTCCTTAGGTTCAATTGAGCCGGGGTTATGCAAACTGAATTGGGTGCCCTTCCGAGGACTGTGGCCAGCAGACATTGCAAACCACAGTCAGCAGAAGGGGATCAGCCAGCGTGGAATTCCCCTTTGTGCAACTGTAGTGCCAAAGCAAGCAATTTGGATTTTCCTTAGAGGATGGACACTGTGATCTGGTACTTCTCATGTGAGAAGTTGGCTGATCAGGGACCAGGCTGCCAGGTATTGGAGACCTGGCCACCCAGGGGATATAGCTGTTTCTGTTCTGTCTATATGGTCCCCTGGGAGAACTAGTGGGCTCCTGAGATTGGGGCACAGATGGATTCTCTCGGCTCCAGAACTGTCCCTCTGATGGGATTTAGTTTACTCAAGTCTCCTGTGGATGGCTGGCACTTCAAACCCAACATCTCTGAGCAGAGCTGACTTTGTGGATGAGTGACTCTTGCAGTCCCACAGGGTCCCATGGCTAGAAGAGTCTTGCCCTTTCTCTGCTGTCACTGTCTTGAGATTCTTAGTAATTGTGGAGCAGGTGGACCCACATTTTCATTTTGCATCCCCCCTCCCAATTTATGTAGCCTATTCTGTATCTGAGACTAGAATCATCATCTTCTCTCTCTGGTTTCACTCTCAGTAAATGGAACCACCACTTAACTCTGGAAATAATGGGTTGGTTTCTCCCTCTTCCTTGCCAGCCTGTGTCCAATCTATCACCAGATCCTCCAGAGGCTTTTTCACGAACATTCCTCTAATCTGCTCACTTCTTTCCATTTCCATCATCACCAGCAACGGCCGTTTGATTCGAGCTACCATTTTCTCTGTCCCGGACTCCAAAATAGATGCCTGATTGGTGTTCTAATACCCATTCTCTGAACAGTTCTCCACGCCGTAGCCAGAGTGATCATTTCCAAACACCAATTTGATCACGACTCTCCTGCTGCTTAAACCCTTCAATGGCTTCCCACTTTCCCTCTCTTGGTAAAATAAGGGCCCGTATTCTTTATACTCTCTACAACTCACTTTGTCATCTGACTCTGCCTGTCTCTTCTGCTTTAACTCGCACTCTCCACTTCCCTCTGCTCTCCAGCCTCACTGGCTTACTTCTTCTTCTTCTTTTCAAATGATCCATGCTCTCTCTCCTACCGCAGGGCCTTTGCACATGTAGTTCTCCCTTTTTGTTCTCCTCTTTCTTCATCCTCTAGCACTCGGCTCAGTCCTGATTCCCAGTTTAGGTCAGGTCCTCTGGGTGTATCTTCTCAGGACACCTTGTTCCTTTCCTGTATAGTACTTGTGTCAGTTTGTAATTATACATATGGCTGTATGATCATTTGATTGAACCCTGTCTCTCCCGCTAGATTGTAACCACCTCAAGGGCAAGGCTCTTGTCTGTTTTTGACCATCAGTGTTTGCCCAGTACTCAGCACGGCTCTGGCACATCCAAGGTTCTCGCTAAACATTTGTTGGCTGAGAGACGGAGTGTGTATTTCCTAAACTCTTTGTAGCCCTAAGGGGTTATATGTCTGTTGATCTTCTATCTATATAAGGCAGAGGATCTATTCATTTGAGGAAACAACTTTCCTCGCAAACTATATGCCTATTCCCTTTATAGCTTTTCCAGTTTTTTCTTTTAAATGATCTGATTACTAACCAATGCTCTTCCAGGCAGATGTTAACTAAATCCCCCATGGTTGTTGGAATGTTAGAAATGTCCTGTGTATAAAATGTCAGAAAAGGAGGGGCCTTAGACATTATTTAATCCATACGTCTTATTTTACAGATGGGCAAACTGAGACCTAAAGAAGAAAATGACTTTCCCAGGCACTACAGATAGTTGACGGCAAAGGTGGAACTGAGCCCAATTCTCTTTTTCAAGTCAGTACCGAATTGCTTGACTCAGGTAAATATTAAATCACTCTGAATTCTCTGGGCCTGCACCAACAGTTGAGGGCAGTTGTCTAAGGCGTGTGCAGCGTGTGGGGTCGCGGTGGTGAGCGGAGTTGAAAGTCCATGAAGATAAGAAACAGCATGAATCCAGCGCGCACTCGCTGGGTGCTTAGACTTGTGTTGAGGAACTGGGGAGGGCGGTGAGGGCTGCTTAGATATTTGGGGAAAATAGTTCAAGCCTTAGAATATTTTCGGACAGAAAAGTGTTTCTGCTGTATTATGCCTCTGGAAAAGCACAGTCCGGCCTGCCTCCAAAGCACCAACACCTTCAAGAAACCTTATTAAACAGAGGAGAGCCGAGTACTTCCTTTCCTCTTGCAGTTCTGATCTTTATCTCTGAACTGTGCCACTGACTCTGAACCCTCCACCATACTCCACGTGTTTTTGACGTGTGTTTTGTGTGCTTTGAAGGTGCAACTGCATTACCTGTGAAGATCCAGGGGCCTCCTCCCATCCCGGGTTCACGCTTCTTCTACTGTGACCGTGTCATCGGCATGTGCCAATCTTAGGTCATAAACTAAGGAAGAAGGGAGAGAGAGTGGGCACACGTGAAACTGTGCTCCAGTTTTCCTAAGTCAGCCGTTCACAAACGATCCAGATACAGGACCCCTTTACACTCTTAAAAATCACTGAGGACCCCCAAAGAGCTTTTACTAATGTGAGTTAGATCTACCAGTATTTATCACGTTAGAAAGTAAAACTGAGACATTTTTTAAAAATCTACTGATGACATCACTTTAAAGTCATAAACAATAATTAAACCCACGACATGGTAACATAAAAACCATATTTTTAAACGAGGCAACTATTTTCTAAACTAAAACACACTGAGTGAGAAGAGAGGCATGGTTTTACAGTTTTTTTCAGATCTCCTTAACTATCTGGCTTGATAGAAGAAGCTGATTCTCCCCTTTGCTCCCACTTTCCGCCTGCTGGGATGTGTTGTTTCGGTTGGAGCATATGAAGAAAACCCAGCTGCACACAGATACGTAGTTGGAAAAGAGAAGACCTCCCAGGGTTCCTCGGACCAGCCTTTGAGAACTGATGACTTAAGTGTTTCAACGGAATGTCCAGGTAAAGTTGAGTGGAGGAGAAGGATCCAAGTGCGGCCTTAGAGAAAGGTGTGGGGACATCCCCAGGGGGCACCTGGCCCGGGTGGATAAGGGAGAGGCCCACTGCTGTCTTCTCTACTCACCGTTTCTAAATAGCCAGTGTGGTCCGTCAGGCTCCCGTGAGCTCCTGTGTGTCTTGGAAGCTTAAGTGCTTCCCAGGCAGTGCTTGTGGATTCAAGGCAGAACCCACAGGAGTTCAGGGGCTGATTTGCCAGCACCCTGCCCATGACTGTGAACCCCCTTCTCCAGGGGCCCCCAGGCCTGGGAGCAGGTTCCAGGGCTGGGTGTGGTCAGGGGGCGCATATGCAGGCTTATCTTGGGCTCTCCTTTCTATTTCCACCGTTTATTCCCCTCTTTCTCTTTCTCCTTCAATTCTAAGGGGCAGTTTAAAAACTCTGCTTTTGGCTGGGTGCGGTGGCTCACGCCTGTAATCCTAGCACTTGGGAGGCCGAGGCGGGCGGATCCTTTGAGCTCAGGAGTTTGAGACCAGCCTGAGCAAGAGCGAGACCCCGTCTCTACTAAAAATAGAAAGAAATTATCTGGCCAACTAAAAATATATAGAAAAAGAAATTAGCTGGGCATAATGGCGCATGCCTGTAGTCCCAGCTACTCAGGAGGCTGAGGCAGTAGGATTGCTTGAGCCCAGGAGTTTGAGGTTGCTGTGAGCTAGGAGGACACCACGGCACTCACTCTAGCCCGGGCAACAGAGTGAGACTCTGTCTCAAAAACAAAACAAAATAAAACAAAAAAAAACTCTGCTTTCTCAGGTTGGAGATAAAAACAGACATTTCCCAGCCCACATGGCCAGGGTTTATCCAATCAAATCAATATCACTGGCTTCCCATTCTCTTCTCACTCCACGCAACCTTGACTGGCCCAGGCAGCAGCTGGGTTTTTATTGCTCTGGCTAATTTAGAAGTTGCTTTATTAGGTGGGTATCCTTTCAGAAACTGAGTCAGACATTGTGTGCTCCAATTCAAGCTCGAGGCCTGGTTGCTCATCCAGCTGTGGGAGACCATCTGTAGATGTCCTCACCATGGAGTGAGTGGAAACAGAAACTCTTCCCCGCCACCCCCCCAAGTTAGACTAAGAACCCCCAAGGCCCTAAGATGCTTCAACCTTCAAATATAGTTCAAAACAACACTCCACTAAACTATAAAATAAGTTTAAGGAAGCCCAACAAGGTTCTGATACTTCTTTTGATGAGTATTACTTTTTAATCTTAAAAGGAATACTTTTTAAAAATATTATTCTTTTAAGTGATTGATTGAAGGGAATCTGTTTGTCCCTTGGCTTTTGGGTGATCTGAGACTATCCCCAACAGGCACCTTGCGGTCAGGAGCCTCAGGTAGGGGGTTGGACACAAACTGGTATCAAGAAGTCAATTGACTGGTCTCGCAAAAGAGCGGCTAAGGTTGCATACTTGAGCCTCGCGTATGTGGCAGACCTCTTATACCTCTGACAGCAGAGATTGGACCTGCCTTCCCCACTTTGTACACGCGCCCACGTACCCTGGGTGCAAGTGGTCTGTTACTGGAACCCCACGATGTGCTCTGCCTTTGGGCTTCGCAGCAGAGCATGGTAGTTAAGTGTGCACGCTCTGGAGTCAGACTGGTTTTGCAACCCAGCTCTTCCCCTTCCCATCTGTGTGACCTTGAGCAAGTTTCTGAGCTTTCCTGTGCTGCGGTATCTACATACAACTGGGGATGACAATTGGCACTGTGGTGTTGTTTCAGGACCGAATGAAATCGTGACTGTCAGGTGCCCTAGATGGGCGCTTGACACATAACAAGCAGTCGGCATGTCTGAGCTGCAGTGGTTGACGTTTCTCATGGGAACACTCAGCTGCTAGAGCTGGGCGTGTCTTTCATGCACCTGAAGACTCGGAGCAGAACAGCTTCCCACCCCAATATTCTGAAGATTTTACTGGGGGACAGAAAAGTCAGTCTCATAGTAGAAAGAGCTCTGGCTCAGGTATTAAAGTCACAGAGTTCCCAGCCCTGGACCTTCTCCCATGAGCCCCCGAACATGTTCCTTTTCATCCCTAGGTGTTGATTTCTACATTATTAAGTTAGCGTTTGTCAGAGTTGCTTTTCTAAGATCATTTCCAAGTTTGACCTCCTAGAATTTTGCAGCACCCCCCACCCCTCCCCACGCGGCCCCGGCTACTCCCCTTGGCAGGAGTGAGCTGGCACGTGTGGTTCTGATGCATCGTTTCCCTCCCTGTCAAAAGCACCAGGTCAGCACAAGACCAGGCCCCTTCAGCCTCGCTCAGTGCGTGGCGTCCGCCCAGCCCTGGAAGTGCCATTCTGTAAGAGAAACAAAACCTTTCCCTCAGGCAGCTTTTGCGTGTGATCACCTGTGTTTCCTTCTCGCAGTCCTGGCCCCCAGCCCTTGAGGTTGCAGTTTCGTTGTGAGTCAGGCCTGCTGAGAGCAGTGGAAATCCGAGGGGCCTCCGCTTGTAGGGAGGACGTGATGCTGCCTTTTCCTCAAGAGCATGGCCCTGGGGTTGGCGGGGGCGTGGAGGGGAGGTGATCACTTTCCGGAAGTGGATTTCTCACATTGACTGTCTCAGGGAGGAAAGAATATTACTGGAAAGCCCTAGAAAGTGCTTCACATCTCTTTCGGGAGTGCCTTTGCGTTCTCAAGAAAGTATCTGCACTGAGCAGTAAAATGTCTATATTGTTTTGATGTCTGCTCCGAGGCAGGCCTGTGCCGAGGAGGAAGTGTTCTCATGTGGTTGGCTCCTGACATGGGACTCAGGTTCCCTTGGGGGAGGTGACCTTGAGTGCTGGTTCAGTCCTGGGAGGTGCCAGCTGCTATATAGGCTTTGAAACATTACAGTCCCCCAGCCCCTCCATCGAATCCCACAGGGGAAAGGCGAGAAGGCAGCGAGGCATGAACAGACCCGGAAACAGGATATCTGGCCATGGTGGTGAGAAGTGTGTGTATGAACATGTGCATCATGCGTGCTCTGGATCCGCAGATCCATGGACCCGCCAGGGAAGCTCCAGGCAGCACGGGCAGACTGAAGTCCCACAGGACAATCCCATATAGACAGTGCACAGGCATACATATGCCACCCCCGGTTCAGAACTGCCTGCTTCCTATATAGTTGAATGGCAACGACTGGGTCTTCCTTAACCTTGCTTCTGAGAAAGCCTTTATGAAATAACCAGTAATGGCTGGGCGTGGTGGCTCATGCCTATAATTCCAGCACTTTGGGAAGATTGCTTGAGGCCAGGAGTTCAAGACCAGGCTCTACGAAAGAAAGAAAGAAAGAAAGAAAGAAAGAAAGAAAGAAAGAAAGAAAGAACGAACCAGTAACTTTTAGAGAACCAGAAGGTCAAATATAGAGGTCGGAAAGAAGTGGTGAAAAAGGAGCAGGAGACCCTTGGCCATGCTGACCCCAGAGGCTGGGCTCCATGGGGGCTGGACAGAGAGCTGGGACAGGTGGGAGGAGAGCAAGTCATCTGGGAGCACTTGGGTAAGCAGGACAGAAGGTGGGGGTTCGATCGAGGGCCTAGAACCCCTCAGAGGGGAAAGTGGCGAGGGACCTCCAGAAGGGGGTCCCAGGGAGAGGGAGTAGAGTGTGATAGGAGGTGACCCAAGACAACTTTGTCTATTTCCAATGTTGCCTAAGGCTGGTCATATGTCCAGTAGGAAAAAGAAACTTTCCTTTGTGAATCTCATAGACCCTGAACTGAGGTTGGTGCTATTTGTAGTGCAACCCAGCTGCATCGTAGGCTGGGAATGAATCAGCATTTATAAGAGGAGTTTCTACAGAGACATTCCAGGTTCTAAAAAAGTGACTTACAGATACCTGTGCAGAAGCTGAAAGGTACCTGCACTGATGTGCATACGTGTGTACCTGATCAAAGGGGCTGCAAGATCTAAACTGTGTTAGGGAGAGGTGGTCCCAGGCGAGAGGCTGGGGCAGTGGAAGAGGAGAGGGAATAGACATCCTTAGAGGTGTCATGGGCAAGCTGGCCTCACTGAAGCTCTGCCATTGGATTCCGGAACCCCATGTCTACCTCACCAAGGAAACCCTATCATATCTGTAGGATGGAAACAATAATAATACCCACCTCCTAGTTACGAGAAGAAAGCGGGATAAATGCTTGTCGTTTTCTCCTGGCACATGGCGAAAGACTATTACTTGAAGATCCGTTGCTTACACTGCAGCAATTGCAACTACACTGTGACAACTACCACCACTACGACCACTGTCATCAGAACAGCTATGACTGTTGATGCCACCACAATCTCGCTTTCCCTTCTGGGCCTCCTGAAATGACTTTGAACATCCAAAAGTTGGTGCAAGTGGAGGAGGAGTTAGCATCAGGCCGAGTCTATTCTGTGTAGGTGGGGGCCGCAGGTGACTAACAGGCGAGGCCCTTGGTGGAGGCAGATGGGCTGGAGTGGGACATGAGAGCTTCTGGCCACGGTGACCACAGCTGGGGCTTCTGTTTCATTTCATGTAAAATCAGCAGGCTTTAGGGTAAACTGGAGAGGAGGAGAGGCTGTGTTGCAGAAGGCCACATGGGGCCAGAGCTTGTTCCTGTGCAGGCTGCCGTGGTGGGAAAATTGGGGTTGAGGCTCTGGGGCCACTGTCACCGAGATCTGCATCTGTGGGAATGGTGTGAATGATGCTGAGCTGGTCATGGTGATCCCACCTCTGGTCCCCTGCACATCCCACCCTAGTCCTGCTAAGGGTCACATGTAGGTTCAGGTGTAGCTGGTGGGCACCACCCTCGACATTCTGAGGACAACCAAGTTAACACTTAATATGTATTGCCCACTCCGCCCTACAAGCCACCAGAGAACAGAATGCACTCTTGAAGTCATTTTAGATTTTCCCAGGCCACCAGGCCAGGTTCATCTTTCCAATGCACTAATTTTATCCCCAGATCCCCATTCTCACGAACCTTCAATGGCTGCCCTGTGCCTTCAGAACAGAGCCCAGCCAGCCTAGCTTGGCAGTCCCCAAATGCCTTTGCAGCCTTCTTTCCCAAAGATTCTCTGTGCAAGGTCTCTGGCTGAAACAAGAGGGCTCTCGCTGTTGTCAGACATGCCCTGTCCTCTCCTCCCTCCTTGCCTTCATACGTGGCTTCACTGGCCTGCAGTGACTGCCCTGCTTTTCTTCCGACAGAATCATTCCAATTCAGTGCCACTTCCTCCATGAGGCTTTCTTTAACAACCTGACCCCAGTGATATTTCATTAAAAAAAACATCCCCTGGAGCTTATGACCATACCTGGCAGCACTTTGTGTCCACTACCTAGAGTTGTGAGGTGTATTTTCCTGCATGGGCGCATGCACACAAGTGTGTGTGTGTATGTGTGTGTCTTGGGTGTATTTTGTCCTTGAGGCATGAACCTATGTTTTGTATGTGCCAGGGATAGAGAGGAGACACAATATAGCTTGGTGTGGCTGTTTTGCTTATTTTGGCTAGGGTATGGGTTTCAGGTTCTCAGGTGATAAAGACCCAGGCCCAGGAAAAGGAGTCTTGGGTTTTTGTCTTTCTTCTGTGTGGCTATGGAGATATCTTCCACCTTCGGTGAGCTTCGGTTCCTGTCTCTGTCAAGTGGGGAGACTCCTCGGTTTTTCTCCTCCCTTGCAGGTGATCAGAGAGGCTTGCCAATAGGCGGAAATACTTCAAGGCCACAAAATAGCTAGACACTTGAAAGAGTTGGCCCCTCTGTGATCTTGTCCTTGACTCAAGGAGAGAGGCCCTGGTGGCTTTCCCAGAACCAGCAGCAGGAGCAGGACCCGGGGGTTTCTCTGCCCAGTCATGCCACAAGCCACCAAGCCTCACCGCCTTTCCCTGGGCTGCATTCTCCTTTGCACTGTGCCCCGTGGTGCAGCCCCCCAGGCCTTACTTTCCTTTCCACCAGCCACCTCCACAGCCACAGAAATCTGTGCTTTCCAGCAAGCTTCCTTCTAAAATCCCCCTCCGCCTAGGGTTCTTGGGGACCCTGTGGACCTTCCTTCCTTGTGACATGGTTGGGGAAACACACTGGTCTGCAGACCTCTTATTCATCTTCTCAATCCCAGAGGTGGCTTAAGCAATCTTATCTGCTGGGAGTGTGAGTGTGTGCGCATGTGTGTGTGTGTGACTCTTCTGCTGTTCTGTGACTAACTGATGCCAGCTCTCTTGAGTGCCCACTGTGTGCCGTGGACCCGACACACCCTGAACCAAGCCCTGGGGCCTCTGCTGAAGCCCACCGCAGACCACTACCTGTCTTACCTGGTTTTCCTTCATCACTCTTTGGTGTCTTACTGTGTGCCAGTCACTTTATTTATATCATTTCATTTTAAATTTTATAATAATCTTAAGATTCTATCCAGTTATTGATTCTATTTTAAGAAGAATGAAATTAGGCTCAAATGACTTACCCTGGGTCATACCATTAGTAAGAGTCAAATGCTTAGAGTTGTTCAAGCTGGGAGGAATTTTGGAATTTATTTTATAGTTTATTTCTGTATTATCCCCCTCTTTTTACAGATGAGGAAACTGAAATGTAGAGCCTCTGTAGGACTTGCCCGAGTGGCAGAGTAGGAATTAGAACTTTGGTCTCTTGGTAATCAGTTCATCCCTTTACCCGGATCACCGTGCTGAGACGAACAATGTGCCTCCAATAATTTTTAAAAGATTTAAACGTGTCACAAGGGTGTGGTTCTCTCATTGTGCCATATTCTCAACATCGCAGACGAAGACCTGAGCTCCATGGCACTCAGCCTCTTTCTCTGGTTGTGGCCAAGGTCATGAAACAGCAGACCCCTCCACTGCAGGGCAAGGCAAATACCCACTGCCTCCCAGATAGAAAAAGAGGAAAAAAAATTAAAGACCCAAGCTAGGTAACTGTAGAAAATAAACAAGACTGAGTCTCAATATGGTTCATCGGCAGAATTTCCCCCAGAGCCAACAGCCCGTGTCAGAGCTATATTTTCCACTCCGGCTACTGTGATTTGGTTGTGGCACCCTTGGTTTCTTTCCTTTCGATGGAGGCAGACTCTGACGCAGGTTTAGGGCTCTGGCAGGTGTCTGGGGGTTTACAAGCTTGTCCAGGCCTCTGACACCTCATCCCCTCACCCCACCCCCCACGCACTTCTGACGGGACAAGGTCAGCTGGGGCAGAGGCAGTTGGAGGTGCTGGAAAGGTGTTAGGGGTTTTGCCATCTCCGGAATCCCCTTAGCACGTGCCCCGGCCTTGAGGCAGTGCTGGCAGGAGAGAAGGGAAGAGCCTTGATTCTGTAGGGATTTCTCTTAGTGGAGATTCCAGAAAGTTGAGGATGACTTGATAGATGACATTTGATGTCTTTGTTCATTCCTTTTTGCCAAGTCATTCTCTTTTGTGCAGTGCTTGTGTGCGTAAGGCATTTCTGGACAGGGGGCCTTTCCCAGGGCTGGTCAGGTTAATACGATTTCATCTGCTGATCAAGACAGGAAAGATGAGCAGTGCCTGTTACATCCACCAGTACCCAGACTCCAATCAGACTGTCAGAGCGACCTCTTCCACTTCCTCCCTGGTAAGAAAGAGAATGTTTCCGGGGACTGCTGGAGGACTGGATAGAGAGGACTAATCAATGGAAACGATTTGCTCGTTATCAGGACGGGGCTGGGCAAATTCCCAGAGGCCCTGCTGCTGGGTGTGACTGGGGATGGGGCGGGGGCGTCGGTTTTGACTTTGGTTCTCTGCCCTCCTGTGCCCCACATCCGGGTCTCCAGTGCCCTCTCAACCAGCGCGTTGGCTTCCAAAGCCTCAGTGTGGTTTCCTTCACCAAGAGCCTCAAAAGCTTCACCCTAACCAGGTGCCAGCTTCTCCTCCACTCGCAAAAGCCCTATTTTCTTTCTTTTTTTTTTTATTTCAGCATATTATCGGGGTACAAAAGTTTAGGTTACGTATATTGCCCTTGCTCCCACTCCCCGCTCCCCCCTCCCTGAATCAGAGCTTCAAGCGCGTCCATCCCCTAGATGGTGTGCATCACACTCATTATGTATGTATACACCCATCGCCTCCCTGCCCCACATCTGTCCAACACCTGATTAATGTTATTCCTAAATGTGCTCTTAGGTGATGATCAGTGAAAACAATTTGATGGTGAGTACACGTGGTGCTTATTTTTCCATTCTTGGGATACTTCACTTAGTAGAATGGGTTCCAGCTGCATTCAGGAAAATACAAGAGGTGCTATATCACCATTATTTCTTACAGCTGAGTAGTACTCCATGGTCTACATATACCACATTTTATTAATCCGCTCATGTATTGATGAGCACTTGGGTTGTTTCCACGTCTTTGCAATTGTGAATTGTGAAAGTCCCATTTCTTAAAGGTAACTGGCCAACCGAACACTTCTAAAAGCAGATTGCAACCGTAATCTCTCACCCTCCCAGGAAAACACCTATAGTTTTAACTGGTAATAGTCCAGACAGGGTATCTAAGTAAACTGGAACATTCCTGGCTGTGTGTGTGTGTGTGTGTGTGTGTGCATGTGTGCATTTTGTGGGTTGGGGGGTGCCCTGGGCCTTCCCAAGCTGTTTGGATTTACTGTCTCATCTGCCCTTCCCAGTGTGAAAGATGAACGCTGCCACGCACGGGCAGATGCCCACTTCTCCAGAATTGCCACATCCTGGTAATAATATCTGTGGCTTCTGAAGGCTGAGTGTGGGCTGCCTTCTTTTTGTTCTAAGCTTTTGAGGAAGGCTGGGGAACAGCATAAAAGCTCTACCCTGGAAATAATATACAGGCAAACCAACTGCCCCTCCACTTCCTGAGTGAGTATTGCTGGGTATTCCTGAGTGAGGGGGCAGGTCTAAATTCCTTAGACCAGCTTCTCCTTCCCTAATCCCAACCTGGGTAGGCGCCTCTTGCCCAGTCCAAGGCTGTATTTAGTTAGCAGTTAAGACGCTCTCAGCCGGGGCTGCCCTAGGACAAGTTGGGCAATGACAAAAACGTGATGCTCTGGTTGCCTCTTTGGGGTTTGGCACATTCATGTTCCCTCCATTTTTAGGGGCTGTTTCTAGGACTGAGCCTGATATAAGTATCATGTAATCTTTAGAATAAACAAATCAAAACAAGAGCTAGCCCTTGGAATGCATCAGGCTCCCTTCTAAGTGGTGTATGTATATTAACTCCTGTGATCCTGACAACCCTGATATCTATCTGTGTAACTGTAAGAACTCCATATAAGTCCAGCTTGTAGTTGGGGGGAATCTGGGTTCAGAGTGGGGATGTGCCCGATCTGATCCCACACAGCTAGTGAGGGTCAGAACCAGGATTCGAACCCCAGGCGGTGTGGCTGCAGAGGCCACCCTCTGCTGTCCCTTAACAGAATTATGGGGGAACCAATTGGCACATTATTAGCTGAAATGAAGTACTTCGTGGTGCCCAGCACAGAGAAAATACCGAATAACTGTTAGTTCCCCTGCCCCAGGAGTGGTTTGCGTTTTAATGGCAGTGGAATGAAGGGCTTTCAGGACCAACTGGAGTTAGAGGGATTTGCGTTGTTTGTGAGCATGATCGTGTGTGTGTGCGCTACCCAAGCAGATCCTGCCCATCAGCAGGGCTGGCCAGCCCTGTCCTTGGGAGTCTGCACCTGGGGCTGGTGCTGCCTAGGCCTTCCGCTGACGACTTTTATGGTTTCGGACCCTTCAGTCTCTTCGTCTCAGGTGGAGTTTGTCCTCAGGGGACTTTGAGGGGTGACTATTTTGAAAACAGCATGAGGCAACTGGTGATGGCTGCTTCAGGGGCAGCACGTGAGCCAGGCCCCAGGAGGGGAAAGCCATGAATCAGGGCTCATGTGGCAAGACAGGGCTTTCCTGCAAGCCGGGCTTGGTCAGCGTGGGTCCACGGTTCCCTTGAGGGATTCCCCGGCCGCACGCCCGGCGGTGGCGCTCTGGTAGAATGCCTCCGCTTCCCGAGCTGGCCTGACTCACCCCAGGGCCCGGATTGCTCAGCCCTCCAACCAGGTGCTGCCTGGAGAGTCAGCTGGGATCCCAGCAGGCCAGGTGGGTGGCGGAACTAAACGGCAGGTCCCCTCAATTCCGGAAAGCTTGGGCCTTCCTTTCACCCTCCACCTCATACCCGGAACCTCAAAAAACAGAAAGAAAAAACACAAGACAGGAAAAACATAATTGTAATAATTATTAATGCTCTCTGAACCTCTAACGCTACTCAATTAGTCATAGCCACAGTTTGTTGGCTGTTACGATCACACCTCCGGAACAGTTGGTGCTGATTACTTACATCACCCAGCGCAGGGCGAGGGAGGAGTGTGCTGTTCACCAGAAAGAGGCCGAGCACCGCAGGAAGGGGAGCAGGGCAGGCCTGGCAGCAGGTGTGGGCAGCGGCCCTTGGCGCCAAGGCCAGTATTAGTGCACCTGAGTCGAGGAGGTGAACCCCCAGGTCAGAGATTAGCATTTGATGTTCCAAAGGCATCTGGGGGCTCCTGTGTCATGACCCCTCAGGTGGTCGATGGGGCTCCCGCGTCATGACCCCTCGGGTGGTCGATGGGGCTCCTGCGTCATGACCCCTCGGGTGGTCGATGGGCAATGTTCTCCAGCGCCGCGGACACCATGGCCAGGCCAGTCTTACTCTGTCACCGGCCACTGGCAGAGACTACCCGTTGGCCACCAGGTCAAGTCTAAATTCATATAATTTTGTTGGTTTCCCCATTGGCAAGATGGAAATAAAGATGGTACCACTTTTTTTTTTCTTTGAGACAGAGTCTTACTCTGTTGCCCAGGCTAGAGTATCATGGCGTCAGCCTAGCTCACAGCAACCTCAAACTCCTGGGCTCAAGCAATCCTTCTGCCTCAGCCTCCCGAGTATCTGGGACTACAGGCATGCGCCACCATGCCCAGCTAATTTTTTCTATATATTTTTAGTTGTCTGGCTAATTTCTTTAGTAGAGACAGGGTCTCGCTCTTGCTCAGGCTGATCTCGAACTCCTGACCTCGAGCGATCCTCCCCCCTCGGCCTCCCAGAGTGCTAGGATTCAGGCGTGAGCCACCGCGCCCGAGTGATAGAGCCACTGTTGTTGGGAGAATAAGAGGGAAAGTGCCTGGCACAGCATACAGTAGGCACTCAATAAGTGGTGGTTTATTTCACTCCATTTCTCTCTAGGGTCTGTCATATGCTGTACTCCAGTGTCTAGTTCCTGCTCCCCGCCCTCCCCCCATATTCACTGATTCCCATGCGGCTGTGCACTGGCTGTCTCTCCTCCTTGACCCCGCTTCCCACTGCTCCAGCTCACATCGACCCCGCCGCGCCCCCTGAGCCTCTCGCACTGCTCTTCGGCCCTGGGTCATCGTACACGCTCTTGGGTCCTCCCTACTCGTCTCAGTAAGTTTCATCTTCTCACGCAGACTGTAGTTTCTCCAGTTCAGGAACTGGGCTCATTGCTTCTGATTCTCATGCCTGACAGGTCACTAGGTGAGCAATAGCTTCTTTAGAAGAGGCCTGGGGGTTGGTAGGGCGGGTGTGTGGCAATGGAAAGTTACCCAAAGTGATGGGGAAACCAGATGGGGCACTTCGCTGCGGGGATTTCCCTGGACCGTGTTTCATGACATGTACCGAGCCCTGTGCTTTGTCAAGCTGGAATCCTGGCTCACTCCCCACTTTCCATACCCGTTTCTGCCCATCGCACCCATTTGAGCTGGCAAAAGTGCTGTGGGAGGGAGAATATTGGAATTTCGGGGCAAAGGCCAGTGAGTGCATCCTTCAGGGCAGGATGGAGAGGCCCCCAAATTTCTCTGTGCTCTGCAGATCACTCAAGGTCTCCCAAAGCCCTCCGCCATCTCCCCATGCCAGTTAAAGCCATCCTGGCTGTTCTGCTCTGGCCCAGGCATCTCTCGGGGGCTTTCTCCTCTCTGTGCAAAAGGCTCAGACGTAGGGGCCAGTCTAGACCCAGACACAAGGGCCAGCTGGAGTCTGAGAACTAGAGTTACACCTGGCTGCCACAGCCGGCACAGTTCAGCCTGGCAGCAGTCTATGGGCAGCAGCCTGTTACTAGAGGAGATGGACACGTGGTCTCTAAGCTGTAGCACCTTTCTAGATCCGGCCCATCTTCCTGAGATAATTCAGGTTTTTTTGCCTCCAGCTGGGTTTATTCTGTCACATACACTGGTTGCCTTCTGCTCTGGGGCTGTTTTACAGAAACTAGTCCTGGATGTTGTTTGGTCAGGGATAGGGTTTGAGTTTCATCAACCCAAGTGGACGTGCCTGAATTACTCTCAGATTGCATGCCCGGGCTACTCCCCTTCTCCTTAACACCTAGTCCACTCTGGGACTCCTTCCCACACTTTTAGGACTGTAAAAGGTAGAATGCTGGAGTTGGAAGGAGCTGTAGGGAGCAGCCAGTCTACCTTCTTCTATGGAAGAGGAGAGAGACTCAGGGCTTGGGAATACCTTGCTGTGAGCTCATACAGCTGCTACACATGGATAGCTATGCCCGTGCTGTTCCTGGGCCAGGGCTCACCCTCGAGTTTTTACACTTAATTCACTCTCATTCTATCAATTGTGTCTGAATCAGTGACTCCCTTCTCTCTCTCTCTCCCTCTCTCTCTCTCTTTTTGAGACAGTGTCTTACTCTGTCACCTAGGTTAGAGTGCAGTGGCATCATCATAGCTCTCTACAACCTCAAACTCCTGGCATCAAGCAATGCTCCTGCCACAGCCTCCCAAAGTGCTAGGATTACAGGTGTGCACCACTGCACCTGGCCGTCTCTTTATTCTTTCTATTTACAACTTTAAAACTCACCTTCTCCAAGAAACCTCTGATTAATTCAGCTCACTCTTGTATTAGGGTTTTCCAGAGAATCATAGCCAAGAGAATATATGTATATATGCATCTCTCTCTATGCACACACACATATATATAATTTATTATAAAGTATTGGTTCATGCAATTGTGGAGGCCGAGAAGTCCCACAATCTGCTATCTGCAAACTGGTGACCCCAGAAAGCTGATGGTGTTCAAAGGCCTGAGAGCCAGAGAGCTGATGGTAGACTGCAGCTCAGGCCTGAATGCCTGGGAACAGGAGTGCCCAGGCTGGAGAAGATGAATGTTGCAGCTCAAGCAGTCAGACAGAGAGGGTGAATTCCCCCTTCCTCCACTTTTTTGTCCTATGAAGCCCTTAACAGATTAGATGGTGCCCGCCCACATTGGGAAGTGCAATTTACTTTACTCGATCCACAGATTCAAATGCTAATCTTTTTCAGAAACACCCTCCCAGGCACACCCAGAAATAATGCTTAACTAAACAACTGGGCAGCCCGTGATTCAGTCAAATTGACACATAAAATTAACAATCACAATCCTCCATCCTTTACTAGGTGAGTGGCTTGTGCTAGGTTATTTTTACTTACTATTGTTTTTCTCCATGAGCTCCAGGAGGATTACAGTCATGCACTGCATAATGACATTTCCGTAGATGACAGACTGCATATATGACAGTTGGTCCCGTAAGATTATAAAACCGTATTTTTTTACTGTACCTTTTATACTGTCACCCTGGGTAGAGTGTAGTGGTGTCATCATAGCTCACTGCAACCTCATACTCTGGGGCTCAAGCAATCCTCCTTCCTCGGCCTCCAAAATAGCTGGGACTACAGGTGTGCACCATCATGCCTGCCTAATTTTTAGAAGAGACCGGATCTCGCTCTTGCTCAGGCTGGTCTTGAACTCCTGAGCTCAAGCAATCCTTCCACCTCGGCCTCCCAGAGTGCTAGAATTACAGGTGTGAGCCACCATGCCTGGAACCTTTTATATGTTTAGATATGTTTAGATACACAAATACTTACTGTTGTGTTATAGCTACCTGCAGTATTCGGTACCGTAACATGCTGTCCAGGTGTGTAGCCTAGTAGTGCGAGGCTATACCCTGCAGCTAGGTGTGTAGTGCGCTGTATCATCTAGGTTTTGTAGATACACTCTGTAATGTCTGTACAATGATGAAATCTAATGACGCATTTCTCAGAATGTATCCCCATCATGAAAGCAACGCATGACTGTGTTTCAGTGTGTCCTTCATCATCTCTGTTAGTCTGGCAACTTCATCACTCTAGGAGCCCCTGAAGGCAATGCTGTCATCACCTTTGTCTGGACTCTCACCCTTTGTCCAGTCCAGGCTACAAACCAGGGCTGCTCACAGTCCAGGAGGAGGGTGGCATTGCCTGATGACCCAAGGCACAAAGCCCTTGTGCTGAGGATGAGGCTGGAGTAAGACTTGGAGGAGGAAGAACCTTCCCTGACTCCTTTGCTGGGGTCAGCCTCGAGGGGTCAGGGCTCACCCCCGGCAGTGTGGAGACTCTGTTGCTGGACAGGATGTGAACATCCTCGAATTTTGCACGATCAAATTAAGTCACTTGTCTGGGGTCACACTGTGACACATTGATTGCCAAACCTGTTCCTTTCACCAGGGCCCCGTGGGATTTTGCCAAGTCAGTCCTCCTTTGTACTTTCTTGCTTAACCCGTGCATAATTCTAGAATTCTCAGGCAGGAAGGGAATCCATGGTGGAGGGTGGGGTGAGGTGGAGGTCATGTCATACATCCTCCTAAGCAGAACACATGGACGTCAGAGGCACAGAAGGGTTTCCACATTGACCTGCGGTCACCCATTTCCACATTGCCTACCTCAGAGAGTGCAGGTATTCTTGCAAATGTCTAAATTTCCGCTACTATAGTCTGAGCCTGAGTCCCTCATTATTTTTCCTGGAAAACAGGAAAAAGTTTGTGAATTTCTGTATTGGGAATGGGCAAGAGTGTATGTTCGTTTGCCTAAAAACAATATTACTTAGGCCGGGCGCGGTGGCTCACACCTATAATCCTAGCACTCTGGGAGGCCGAGGCGGGTGGATCCCTCGAGGTCAGGAGTTCGAGACCAGCCTGAGCAAGAGCGAGACCCCCGTCTCTACTAAAAATAGAAAGAAATTATCTGGTCAACTAAAATATATATATATAAAAAATTAGCCGGGCATGGTGGCGCATGCCTGTAGTCCCAGCTACTCGGGAGGCTGAGGCAATAGGATCGCTTAAGCCCAGGAGTTTGAGGTTGCTGTGAGCTAGGCTGACGCTATGGCACTCACTCTAGCCTGGGCAACAAAGTGAGACTCTGTCTCAAAAAAAAAAAAAAAAACACAAAAAACAAAAAACCAATATTACTTGAAAAACTGCTCTCCAAATTGAAGCAGCTCAGTTCCCTGATTTGTTTTTTCTTGTGTAAGACCCAACCATGCTTCCCGATGCCTCCTCCTGACCCTCCCCGGTCACTCACAAACACTGGAGTTTCCGTGCCCAAAGGTGCTGGCAGCTGGCCATTTCAGACCAAGTCCCCTCAGGGATTGGGGCTCTCTGGGACATAATGGGAACCCAGCGGAGGCGTCATGGTTGGTAGGAAGTGCCACATTCAGGGATCCTGGCTTCTGGCTCTTTCTCCAAATGACTCTAAGATGAAGCAATTTCTGAATAGGTTTAAGAACGGTAGATGTCATCAGTCCAGTCCTTGATTTTCCAGAGAGAAGTGAATCTCAGAGCTATCTAGTGGCAGAGCTATGAATAGATCAGGTGACAGATCTCCTGACAGCCAGTCCTTGCTCAGAGAACCCACAACCTTCTATGTCTGCTTGTGCTAAATTGAAGTTGCAGGAGGAAGCAGAACATACCTGGTATAGGTCATGGAGACAGGTGACTTTCCCTGGACCCCTTGCTGCCCACCTCGCCGCCTTAACAGGTTCCCAGGCAGAGTTGAAGTGTCCCAGAGGGGCAGCTCTTCCCAGTCCAGAGAATAGCACCAAAGGGCCCGGAGGCCTTGGCTCCACTTGTACACATGCCTTTGCTTTTCTCTCAAGCTTTGACCCCATCCTTAACAGCCCTGGGCCTTACCTTGGCTGGCTGTAAAATGGGGGGAATTGCCTCAAGTTCCTTGTCTACTGCTTCGAGGTAGTATATCTTAGAAATGCTTTGAGGAGAGAGAAGAGACTTCTCCAACAAGAGGCCCTGTTCTTTGTGAGGGTGGTGAGACCAGAGCCTTAAAATCCAACAGCCGTTGGCCAGTAGTTCAGGCAACTTATGGCCTATGAGAGTCAATCTTGCAAGCCCTGTGGTGTCAGACATTTTTCCTGTTGGTTCACAACAACCCTATGAGACCCATCTCATAACTTTTGCTCAGTTTTGCAGAGAAGAAACTGAATGTCAAAGAGAAGGCTGAAATAACTTGCCCAAGGCCACCCAGCTAATTGGCAGAGCTGGGCTCCAAACCCAGGAGGCCTGGCTCCACGCTCCCCTTCTTAGCTGCATTATGTAATGTCCCAGACCCGGCAGTGGTCCTGCAGGATGAACGGTGAGTCTCCTTCCTGCCCCCTCCAAAGGAAGGGATTGTGTGACTTAGGGGGGGTCCAGAAAGGGGGCTGATCTGTGAGAGGAAGAAATAACGGGATCAAGTTTGGGAGCTCCTGCGTTAGAGCAGTGGCTCATTTCTCCTCTTCCAAGCTGCAGAGCTCACGGTCCTTGCCTGGCCTGGTGTTTTATCCAGTCTTGCTCGCTCTGGTCTGCCGGGGCCACATACAAGCCCACGCTACAGCCCAGGCATCCCATCTGCGGGGGACGTGGTACTGTTGTGGAACCACAGTCCTTGGGGGCTTCAATTTGTACAGAAGTGACAAGGACAGAGAAAAGGAAAGTGAAGCTTAAGTTCAAGCTCCCATCCCCCTACCCCCAAGTCGATTTCCTGTGAAGCTAATAACACTAAAGCCTCAGGGTGTCTTACTTGCATTGGCTCTTTCCAAAACCCTGGACCTAATTTTGTATTAGTAATTTTATATACATTTTTTTTCTTAAAGAGAGTTCTCCATCCTGTACATGCCTCGGGCCCCATAGAATCTGGCTGCCCCCTTCCCTGACCTGATTTGACAAATGTCAGAGTCCCACACCCCGCTGAGAAACACCACCGGTCCCGCTCCTCCTGGAGCTTTCCCACACACTGCGAGCGAGCCTTGATTGAGGGCGTGATTCGGTTCAGAGTAGCTGGGTTGAGTTTTTGTAAAGAGGTTGCCATGTGTGCACTTTTGCAGACCTCAAAGCCACCAGAAGGAGAGAGCTTAGTGTAGCTTTTTTGTGGCGATGACTCTCTATGATTTTCCTCCACAGAGAAGTGCTTGCAAACCCCGACATGATTCCAAGAAGGTGTACAGAGGAAGCGTACGGAGCAGTGTGTTCCGCACCATCCACACGTGTGGATGCACGTACCACGCGTGTGTGCCAACACTTCTGGGCTCTGTTCCCTGGGGTGCGTCACTTCTGTTACAGGGACTTTGGATGTAGGACCATTTGCTGGGACCAGAGATGCCCAGTTGATTGCAAGGGTCTGGAAGACTGCCAGGACTGCCATTGCCTGAATCACGAGGTCCCTCACTGCTAGGCTGCTGGCCAGGTCTAGGGGGAATGGAGGGGTCTTCAGACTGGAGAAGTTGCAGGTGAGAGATGGAGGAGAGGTGGAAAGGAAGACTAATAAACTCTGCCTCATATCCTTTCCCCATCAGCTCCCGTCCTGGTCACGCCCATTTCTTCACACCTGCACGGTCTTCACCAAGGTTATTAGCTGCAATGATAAAGTCAGCTACCTGAAGCAAAAGGGGGGCAGGATCTATTGTAAGGAGCCTAGGCTGTCTCAGAATATCCAGGGACAGAAGCTGCTGCAGGCCACATGACCGGTACTTTCCGCTTTTCTCGGTGCCCTTGCATCCTGCTTTCTCCCCAGACCAGCTCTCTCTGCACTTCTGGGCAGCTTGCAGGAGACCACAGCTGCACAGCTCTCAAGGCTGCTGTCTTTAATTCAAGGGGCCAGCCAAGACCGACCAGTGCTCTGAAGTCCCAAGTCCAAATTCCTGGGAGACAGACTAACAGCTCAGCTTAGGTCAGGTGTCCACCCTCCAATCAGGGGACCAGGGTCAGGTGGCTGCCAGGGTCAAGGTGGGAAAACATCATAAATGGTGCCCCAAGTCAAATAGTGTGTCCTCCATGAAGACCCTCTGACTGATCCTATGGAAGAAGTCCCTCTCTCCCAAATCCCCAGAACACTGTCTCTGTCCCTCTTCTTGGCATGCATTACCTTCTACCTTGTGTTAGTATTGTCTTTGTAAACATCCTATCCCCTCTCCCACCTACCTATAAGCTGGTTTGTTTATCTTCATTTATCTCACAGCTTGTGCAAAAAAAAAAATTGGACATGTACTTAACACCCAAAGGTATAGGTAATCTCCAAATAAATCAGTTTTCAAGAACTTGGCCAAGTCTTTCATTTCATTGAATTGTCCTGAGTTGATTAAATTCAATTAATTCAAGCAATCTGTATTGAGGGTCATCTGGCTGCTGAGGAGACAAAGGCTAAACAAGGCAAGGAAAGTCCTTACCCCACTGAGCTTCCAGTTCAGTGGTGAAGACCATCAATCGGGGACAGTGTTTGCTAACATCTACTTTACGCTGGGTACTCAGGATAGACGTGTGTAAGTCTCCAGCACTGCCCTGGAGGAGCTCAGTTTCTCTGGGGGGTCACAGACGAATGGTCAGGCGTGTTGCTACACAACAGGACAGCATTAGTAAGGGCCAGGGAAGAAGTGCTGTAAGACCTCAGAGAGAGAGAGATTTGCCACCTGAGGGAGAAGGGGATGTCTAGGGGAGGTTTTGCTGAGAACAGTGACATGTGACTGAACTTGGAGGGTGAGTAGGAGTTTGCCAGGGAGAGTTGGGTATGTGAGTGTGCATGTGTTTGGGGGCTCGGGGGGCAGGGGAAAGGAGATAGGCGTGATGGTGGTCAGACCCTTCCAGATGGAGCAATCAATCTGGAAGGAGAGTTCAGGCACTGTGGAAGGGCTGCTGCGTCTGGAGGAAGGTGAGACAATCAGTGTGTCTGGAGCACAGGAAACATGGCGGCAAAGGATGGGAAGGTTGGCCATGGCCCCTCCTGGTTTTGTGTGCTAAGCCCAGGAACAGCGGGTAAGTATCCACAGCCAGCGGTCCGGGGTCTGGGGCAATGATGCCGGCTGGGCACGAGGGCTGGGCAGAGCCTGGAGACCAGCAACAGCCTGTGGCCAGGAATATATTCTAGAAGGCCCTAGGAGGAGGCTTTGCTCCTGCCCTGTGGTCACTGACCTCTGGCTCATGGAGAGAAATGTCTGGAGGGTGAGATGCTGGTGAAATTTTCACTCCCAAATTGCAGTCTTCCTCAGAAAGCACCAGGTCTTCTAACTTTCACTCCCTCGTGAGGGGCATGGGATTTTCTAAATTTTGCAATCGGATTTAGGAAATCAAAAGAAAAGTTGTCCATTTGTAGTTTAAAAAAAAAAAAGTCAGCAGAAGTGTGTTTCCACACCCGCGAGTCTTCCGAATGATAAGCCTGTAGCCCATGGCCCTTTGGCCAATGTTATGATGGGAACAGGAGATGAGGGATTCCAGAGACTGCGCCTGTTCCAGAATGTTCCTTAGGGGGTGGCAGGTCTGCTCTCCTCATGTGCCTGGGTGGGGGTGGAATGGAGTCAACTTCCTGGACCTTTCCCTGGCCAGAGTCCAGGCCGTTCACACCCGGTCCCCTCCTCCCCGTGCAGCCGGGTCTCCGTGCCCTCTCCGTCCTGGGCAGCCTCCAGCCCTGCTGGCCCACCTGCCTATTTCAGATGTTTGCTGCTCTTGTTCAGTCTTCGCAGCAGCTTCTTCCCTCTTCTCTGCCTGTCAAACATCACTCATCCTTCCAAAGGTCCTTGTCTCTGCGAAGGTTTCCCCAACCCACCTGAGTCAGACCCAAGAGCTCCCTCTTCTGTGCTGTCCCCGCACTTTGGAGTCACTTCTGCTATTACTCTCCTCTCATCGGCGAACAGTTATTTGTTCTTTCGTTAAGTGGACTGAATTTCTAAAGCTCCGAGACCAGACCTTAATCATCTCTGTATCCCTAGGCACTGGCAACAGTGCCTGACATGTAGCTGACTCTCAGTAAATACTCTATTTGTTAGTGGAGGGCGGTTTATCTGGGCATCTTTTCTGTTGGGGTTGGGGTAGGGTGAAGACAGCTTTGGGACAAATTCCAACAAGCAGAAAAAGGGGAAGGGGCACTTCAGGAGCAAGAAACAGGTGGGGCAAAAGCAGCATGACGGGAGGGCAAACACAGGGGGCTGTGGGGAAGGAGGGGGAGAGGTGGGTGGAGCACACCAGGCTCCAGGCACGGTCCTGGGCTCACATGCATTGATGCACTGGGCCTGGGCAAAGACTTAGGGAGGTGGCTAGTATTCACAGAGAAGGGGACTGAGGCTTGGGAAGGTCACACAGCTCATGAGTTGGTGACGGAGACGAGATGAGATCAATTCTGTTAGACACCAAAGCCTGTGGCTTATTGGGGTTGCAGAGAAGAGTAAGTAATCGGGGTTGCCTGGTGCCTGGAGTAAGCGAAGGGGAGTAAGAGGAGGTGAGCGTGGAAAGTATACGTTACGGGGTTATATTATTAATCATGTCTAAGGGGTTTTTTTTTTGACTGCCTTCCATGTGCCAAAACCTGTGCTAGGCACTTTAACGTTTCACTGCATCAAAACTAACAGTGGCCCTGTCACTACTCATTTTACAGATAAGGGAACTAAATGTCAGAGAGTTCAATGGTTTGCCCACGAGCACCCAGGCAATAAGCGACAGAGCCATGACGTAAATCCAGGTCTTCCGATCCCACAACTCAAGCTAATTGGGAAAGAGCTGCATGGGTGAGTCATAGCTTAATAATTCAATTCTCAATGACATAACAGCAGTATGGGTTTCTCATTCTTTATTTATTTTTCGCCATAGGCAAGGTCCAAGTCTGGACTCCTATTCCCACACTGTCCCTTCCCTTCCTGTACAGTGCTGCCCACTTGTCCTGTCTCCTCACTGTCCTCTCTGCCCAAATGTATAAAACTGGATCCCCTGGGAGTGGGGAGGAGGGAATGGGCAAAGTCACACCCTACGAGTGCGGTATACGCCCGTATGGGGGATGGGCACGCTTGCAGCTATGACTCGGGCGGTGCAAAGGCAATTTATGCAACCGAAGTGTGTGTACCCCTGTAATACTCTGAAATTAAAAAAAAGAAAATAAATAAATAAATACATTTCATACAAAAAAAAAAAAAACGAAACAAAACTGGATTCCCCAAGCAAGGTTAACCGCTAGCCTCATAAAAAGGGCTAATCTTCTGGCAAATGAGAAGGTCTCTTAAGGAAGACACGGGGACAGGAAGGTGAAGGGAACATCAAAGCAGCAAAGAACCTGGCCAAGATCTCAAGAACAGATGCAGCAATGAGCCTGGGAGGGAAGTCGTTCCCTTTGCCAGATACTTTTTCTTTTTAGAGATTCGGTCTCAAATGGGTAAAATTCAAACACCAGCCTTGCTCAGAATTACCTGGGCTCGCTTGCTCAAAAGGCAGATTTCCTGGCCCAAGAGTCTGCCTTTTTAAATCAGCACCCAGAGAGTCTGAGAATTGAGAACACTGCCTTCTGCGATGCAGTTACACCCTCAGCTTTTGCTGTTGCTGCCAAGAGAAGTTGGGGTGCCAGGAGTTTGGGGCTGGATGCCTTCTAGCTCCCTTCCCCAATCAGAGGCATTGACCTGGAGGCCTTGTGTAGGAGTCCCCATCTTTCGGAATTAGTGATGTGGTTAGAGTAGCAACGTGACTCTTTGTGGACGGAAGAAGGTGGGTCGGATGTGAGAGTCTCCTTCTGTGGACATGTGCGTCATCTGAGTCATAGCTTGTATCTTTACTCTCAAAAACAAGTCATTTTTGTTCCTGTCAGCATCTTGGCTGGCCCACAACAAAGAGGGCAAGCTGGAAGCTGTGCTGAGAATGAGAGGCCCAGACACAGGCCTCAGGTGATCCTTTAGGGCTGCTGTCCCCAACTCCTGGGCGGTGGCCTGGTATTGGTCCATGGCCTGTTAGGAAATGGGCCGCCCATCAGTGCCTGAGCTCCGCACCACCCTCCCCGCACCCACAACACCCCAGTCCGTGGAAAAACTGTCTTCCATGAAACCGGTCCCTGGTGTCAAAAAGATTGGGGACCGTTGCTAGGGCATGGCTGGGTTTGGGGACAGCAGGAAAGTGTTATTTCCCCAGGGATTAACTGAGCTGCCTTTAGCAGTACAAAAATACGCTTACAGAAAACTGCCAGAGGACCTAAGAGTGATCGGCTTGCACAAGTTTTTTTAATCACCAGGGATGGGGTGATCTAGTCCGGAGCTCTCTAAGGAAGTGAATTTCAACCTGGATACACTTCAAAATGATCTGAAGCTTTAAAAAAATAGAGATGCCCAGGTCTCACCCCAGATGTACTAAATTCAACTTTCAGGGGGTGGGGTCTGGGAATTTGTATAAAGCTCCCTGGGAATTCTGCAATCAGTCTGGCATTGCTCCAGGAAATAGCACTTGGAAACCACTCCATTAAGGTGCGAGGGAAAGTCATTCTGGCTTGAACACTGTAATATCAAGTCACCCTTTCTCTCTTTGCCCCATCTTGGTCTCTTTCCTTGCCTTCTCTTCTCACTATAACATGGGAGGAGGCTCAGAAAAGCTTCTGTCATACTTCCTGTAGCACAGCACAAGGACTATCTAGCTGTGTAAAATCCAGAAGGGCTTCAAGTACATTTAAGTGTGGATTGTTGGCCCATCGAGTTTGCAGATGACAACTGCAGGATGTGGCTCCCAGGCCTTGGAAGCCATGAAGCCGAGTTGGATGATATCCACCCAAGTCACAGCAAAGAGGGCTCCTTGTGCTGGGAGAGGTGGGGTTAATGAACCCTGCGGTCCTTTCCTGCACAGACATCCCCTGGCATCAATGTCAACCTTTTAGAACTGTTGTTTTCTTGCTTTTCATCTGATTTTTGCACCTTCTTAGTTTCCCTGCCTGGGGATAACCCCAGGTTGGGTGCATTGGAATAATCTGGGTAGTGAGAAGCTGAAAGTGACTAGACATGGCAGGAATCAGGGTGTACAAAGTCTCCCCAAATATGGATCATGAGTCATAGGCTGTGTCTTTTATTTTCAACAACAAACTTTTATTGGTGTCAGTGTCTTTCCAGGCACAATAAAAACCCAATAAGGAGGAGATTTGGTGCTTAAAAGTATTCCTGACCAGAGATGCCCAAAATTGACCCAGGGATCAAACAGGGACACAAGAGAGCAAGCCCCCCTGAAGAAAACTGCCTCAACCTGTTTCCTCAACTGCCTTTTGTGCCTTTGTTTGGGGTGGAGAGTAGAAGATGGGGTGGGATTTTTCAACCTAAAATTCTCTGTTTGGGCCCTGAATTCCCTTACAGTATGGGAAAGTAGCTGTGCCTTTGAGGAATTGAATGTGTGCAGATTGCATGGTTGGAATCATCGCAGACGAATGCTCTTTGGAAGAAGAACCCACCAGATCCCTTCCTTTCTAAATCACATGCCTTCTTCAAAGTTCCACTCAGTCTTTGGATCCTCTGTGGACACTGTTCTGATCATTCAAGCACTAAGTGATCTCCCCCTGCCCGCATCTGGCTCTGGTTCTAGAGCACACACCTGTATCTGTACAATCCATTTGGCTTTTAATCATGTATGTATCTCTGATAGCTCTCCATTCACTGCCTTGGATTGTTATTTACCTTTGTGCTAGTTTTACCTTCTCAAGGAGACTCTGAGCAAATTAAGGGTGAGAGCCCATCCTGCTTCACCCACTCACATGTCCAATAAATAGTTTTTGAGTGCCAGCCTGTGCAGGCATTATTCTAGGTTTTGATATACATATATCTATATCTATGTATCTATCAGGTAATAGAGGCTATAAAGACAAAGTGGGCTAGGAGGAGTTAAACAATTTGATCAGGAATATCATTGATTTGGAAAATGAATGACAACTCCATTTTTTTTTGGTTTATTTATCAAAAAATACCATATGCTAAAATAATTTACATCTGTGTGTCTAGAGCAAGCTGTTGTAGAAGGAAACAATCCAAGTGGAAGAAAAATTATATTAGCCTGGAAAACATGGTTATTGAATTAGACTCTAAAATGGAAGCTGTAGTTTGCAAACGGACACCACAGGAAACTAAATGAGTAAAAGACAAACTGAAGATAAACTTCTTAGAACACAAAAGCATGAGATAAACAAATGAAAATGAAAGAATAGAATCAATGTGAAAGACAGATAGCACACCAAAAAAAAAAAAAAAGACAGATAGCAAAGAACCAACCCACAAATAATAGGAGTTTCTGAAAATAATTAACAGAATCATTTGGAGCGGAAGCCATATGCAGAAGATGTATCAGCTTTAAGCAAAATCTTATTTTAAAAATTGAATGTGTTCACTGCATTAGTTAGGAGTGTGAGTTGTGTCAGGGTCCCAGCTCAAACTGGCCTAAACAAAAAAGGAATTCTGTTGGCTCACATAATGAAGTCCAGGGGTTCACTAGAAATCCGTCTCTTTAGAAAGCTCTTGCTTTCCTTTGGGCTGGCTTTGTTCTTGGGGGGGTTGTGCACGTAGGGTGGCGCTCAGTCCCCCCAGACTCACATTATTCCAGCTTACCCACTCCAGTGGGAAGAAAGAGCTCTTCCTTTCTAAAGCTCGTGCCATTAACCTTGGGTTAACCCTCACTGACTTTGATCGGCTCACCCTTGAATCAATCTATTTGACTGAGAAGGGTGGTTGCATGAATTTCACTGGCAGCACATGCTGCTTTAAGACTCTGTATCTACTTACAGACATCTGCAATTTTATAAAGATATTTGGCCTTAAGCATGCACCGGAGGGATAATTTGATACTCTTCGTAGGCCAGCAGTCACGTGGACTCTGTTGCTTAGCGCCCTCACGGTGAGCCTTTGGCTCATCTGTAACGTGCCTGCAATGCGGAGGTGGGTTAGCTCTATCCAGTGCCCACATGGACTGCAAGTAAGGGGGACACAGTTTCCCAGAGGAGAATGGGGTTGCCAATTCCAGAAGAATGGGGAATTAATGCTGGGTAGGCTAAATAACATTATGTTGGGCAGATTAATAAAAGAGCTACTTTCAGTAACCTATCCAGATAGAACTTTTACATCTAAAAGATTACAAAAACCCTGTAAATAAATATGCAGGGAGGAAAAAAAAGTCAAGCATGCTTCAGATTTCTCTCCCATAACTCTAAATGCTAGAAGACAATGGAACAGTCTTTTCTTTTTTTTAGAATCTGACCAAGGACTTTTATTTAGAACATACAATGAATGCTTATAATTCAATAATAAGTTTTTGACTATACCAGGTACAAATGAGGAAAAGATTTGAGCAGATTCTTTCCAAACAAAATGATATACTGATGGAAGCATATGAAATAAGCATATGAAAACATGCCCAATACCAGCCATCACTGGGAAAATAAAAATTAAGAGATCCCATCCCTCACCACTAGGATCGCTAAAATTGAAAAAACTGACAATATCAAGTGTTGGTGAGAATGTGGAACATCTGAAACTCTCTTACATTGCCGTTTGGAAAGTAAATTGGTATAATTACGTTGGAACACAGTTTGGCAGTTTTTTATAAAGTTAAATATTCACTCACAATGCTACCCAGAAATTTTACTCCATGGTACATAACCTAAAACAACAATAACAACAACAACAAAAAAATTTAAAGCATATGTTCACAGAAAGACTTTTACACAAATGTAATTAGAAGCTTGATTTTTAATAACCCCATGCCGGAAGCAACCCAAATGTCTATCAGGAGTTGATTAGGTAAACAAATTGTTATATATGTTAAAATTAATACTTCTCAGCTATTGACATACACATCATCATGTTTAAATCTCAAAAACATTATGTTGAGGGAAAGAGGATAAACAAAAGACTACGTATTGTATAATTCTATTTACTTGAAGTTTTAGAAAAGTCTAAACTGGTCTGTGTAGTGGCAGAAGGCTACCCATTGATTGCTGGGGGTGGTGGTGGTGGAGAGATTTGACTATAAATATTCTATATCTTGATTGTGGTAGGTGTTACATGATCGTTACATTAGGATATTTGTCATAACTCATTAAATTCTACACTTAGATTGTGTATAGTTTATTGCATGGTAATTATGCCTCAATCAAGTTGATTTTTAGAATCTGTGTTTTTTTCCTGATTGTAAGAGTAATACAATCTCTCACACAAGGTGTGAGAAACAAAAACTATGACCCAATACCCAGAGAAAACAAACACAAAGATAAATATATTTTCTTTCTTTCTCATTCTTGCATATGTATATTAAAAATACATGTATATTTAATATTATGTTGCATTATTGCCTATTTGATGGCATTGGAATAAATAATGCCACAATAAAGTTTTCATATATATTCTTTGACTAAATTTCCAATAATTTCCAGAGGTATATTATCAGTCAGAGACTATAAAAAATTTTAATATCTTTGCTATACATTACAAAACTTCTTTCTAGAATGGTCATATGTTTCTGTTAATTATATATGAGGTGTGACTTTGACCTTTGCCATATTCTAACCATCACTGCTAATTATTGAAGTGTTCTTTGCTAATTTGAACAAAAGTCATTTGAATTTGTATTTTTTTCATAACTATTTAGATCCAGTACCTTCTTAAAATATGTCCATAGCAGCTTGTGTTTCTGTAAATTCTGCTCAGGCACCTTGTCCATTTTTTTCTGTTAAAATTTTATTACTTTTAATAGACATTTATGAGCCCTTTTGTCTCTTAAGGAAATCACTTTTTGTGGGTACTATAGGTTGTAAATATTTTTTTCAGCTGTAGCCCACAGATTTTGATAACTTGTGTCACCTTTATCATTTAGTTCAAAGCATCTTTTGATTTCCATCTTAATTTCCTCCTTGACCCAATAATCGTTCAGCAGAAGGTTGCTTAGTTTCCATGACTTGTGTGCAGATGAGTGTTTCTGTCAGAGATGATTTCTACTTTTATTCCACTGTGGTCTGAGAAGATGGATGGTATAATTTCTATTTTTTAAAATTTGTTTGAGACACGTTTTGTGGCCTAGGATGTGATCAATCTTAGAGAACGTCCCATGAGCTGATGAGAAGAATGTATATTCAGAGGTTTTGGGTAGAATGTTCTGTAAACATCCGTGAAGCCCATCTGTTCTAGAGTCCTATTCAAGTCTGTTGTTTCTTTGTTTATTTTTGGTTTGGAGGATCTGTCCTGTTCTGTCAGGGGGGTGTTGAGGAAACAGTCTTTTAAACTGTAAAGGAAAGAAGTTGTGCCCCAAGAATTCCACACCTAGGTAAATGGTCACTCTAGTTTTCTTGGCACTCTTATCCCACACCGCTAATCACAATTTGCAATTACACATTTATGGGTGTTTACTTGTGTTAGGTTTGCCTTCCCCTCGAATGTGACCCCCATAAAGGCAGGGACCATATTGATTTTGTTCACCACTGAATTCCCAGGCCTCAGCACAGTGCATGGCACGGAAATGGTATACAATTTATATTTGCAGGGGGAGGGTGAGAAGGAACATTGAAATGAGGTAACTTTACATGGGAATACATAGAGAAAGAAGCCTTGGGGATTGATTTAACCATAATTTCTAAAGTGATGGCAAACTTTTTTTCTATTAAAGAGGTGAACTATGGTGTTAAAAGATGGAGCAAGGGGCAGATTTAAAAAAATAAATGAGCAAATCCAGTATATAATGCTTTCTGTTCCTGATTTAGTGCCTTAAAAATTGATATAGACTGGGGTGATGCAGGACCTCTTGGAGTGGAATCAGCTGTGCTTATGGAGAGATCGTGGCCCTGAAGGAGGAATGGAATTCAGTGCATTAGGGAGCAGAACAAAGGGCATTCCGTGTGTGTGTGGGGGTGGGTGGGTGTGTGTCAGTGTGTGTGTGTGCAGCGGTAAGAAAAGACTAAGTGAGCAGAGATCTGGAACTGAGACAGAGCAAATGGAGTGAGGTAGGAGGGAGAACCTGTGAATTCTCAGGACTGGAGGACACACAGTGAGTTCAAATTCAGAGGTTCTCCAGCAACTGTTGCATAAGGAGAAAGTGTCCACCTTGGAGGGCTTGGTGGCATGTACGTGTGCTGGCAGCTGACACAAGTCTTCGCAGGATTCCCAAGAAAAGGCCCCCAGCCCATTTGGTCTGTAGACAACAAGGACACCTTGTGGCACAATAAAGAAGGGGACAGACTGATGTAGCAAAGAGGCTGCAGGGGCTGGAGGTGCTGGCCAAGAAGGGACGACCTGAGTGGGGCATCATGAGTATGACAGAGAAGGAAGGCAGAAGGTTCTGGAAACAAACTTGTACTACTCTCCATGAACCCAGGAGTCGGTCTTGTTTAGGGGGAGTGAGTAAAGCTGCTCTCCATTCTTGGAAAACAATCTTTCTCTGTGTTGATAAGGACGTCCCAGCCCCCCTGGGCATTGCTGCCTGCAGACGGGGCACCTCAGGAGCAGGGAAGAGCAGCAGACGCGGCATCCCTGGGCAGAGGGTCTGTGTGACCACACTGGTTCAATATCTTAAGACAGTGCTCTCGTCTGAAAGGAAGGGATAATAGTTCACAATCCCCACATCTCTGCGTGAGATCCCCACATGCGATAGGCTTTGCAATCTGCACTGTTGGTTATATTTGGTGTCGGGCGTGGGTGGGCACGAGCAGCTGAAGACACTGTCTGTGGCTTTTCCCACTGGCTTTTCCTGCAGGTCCTCACCTTGGCTCAGCCTCAGGGAGACTATTGGCCAACTAAGGAGAACATTCCTCTGCCCAGCCTGCAGCTCTGGTAGGGACTTGAAAAGATGATTTTATCCTTCAACCAGTCTCTGAGAAAGCCTGCAATGCACGCATCCCAATCTCTGGGCATCTATCTAGTTTTAGGAAAATCACCAGAAAAGGTGAATCTGCCCTCTTCACCTGTTAATAAGGTAACCGAAGAGAAAATAAGGTTGGCTGTGCGTTGCCACTAGATGGCACCATAACAGTCTCCCGGCATCAAATGAAACCTGCCTCAGACAAAACATGCAGCTGGGAGGTGGGACTGGGGTGGGCTGGGGGTGACGAGAAGGACATATTTCCATTAAATGGCTTGCAAGATAGTGTCCTTCATTTATCAGGAGGTTGACAGGACCTTCCCCAGATTAATCAGTGGGCTGCATGCTGTGGCTTAGCAATGACCAGGTGTGGAATCAACCATCCCACTCACATTTTTGAAAACCTTAAAATAACTTCACCTGGGCAGTTGCCTTCAAGGGAATGGATGTTCTTTCTTGTCAAGACCCATCCCAACCCCACTTTATTGTCACTAGACTCATAATGAGGCTCAGATCTCAGCTTTCTCTGGGAGCCGGGGGATAAATGCAAAGTCTGACTTGGGAGGAAATAGCTTAGATGCTAAAAGGACTGCAAGATTTTATTCACAAATATTGGCAGAAACCTGGGAAACATGTGTGGGAGTAGATTCTATGAGCGTCAGACCAAGGAGGATAGGATATGCACTGGATCAGACAGAATTTATTGGGTGTATTTATGAGATGTTCTGGGTTTAATGTGTGAGCTCTTGCAACTGGAAGTGGCTCAAAATATTTCCTGGTTGGCTAACTGAACCTTGGACTCAATGGTGGCGTATGTTTAATAATGTTGGAATGCCAGAATGCCCCTGACATGCTGTAGGGGAAGGCATCTAAGACTTAGGGAGAAAAGAATAATGGTGACTTTATCACATGAGATTCGCACATCTACTCCCCAGGTACATCCCCCAGAAGGCCCAGAGGACAATCCCTTCATTAAGACGTTGAGAAATACGTTGCTGGGTAGCACTTGCATCTGTGAAAAACTCTGTGGTAGCTGTCTTATGTAAGTTGGGTATGACGGTGAAGGACACCTCCATTGAGTTGGACCATCTGATTTCAGTGGGAATAATAGGATTCCTATATAGCAGAGGTCAAATGCTACAACTTGACCACCAGAGCCAATGGACTACCTATACCATAAAAACCAGAACAGACATAGAGGTAATCAAACTGTTTTGAAACTTAGGGATGTTCAGTGGAACTAATTGATCATGGTGCACCTAGGAATGAAAAAATGGACAATTTACAAAAATAATGTTTGAAATATGTAAAAAGTCTGGTGACCAAAAAACTTGAGACGTCTCTTATCTAATTTCCAGACCCAAATCTGCTTCAGACTCAGAGTCTATTGATTGAAGGAGGACAAATGACCCACCCTGTGGATTTTCGTTAGCATCTTTCTCCAGTTATTCCAGTGTTTGCTCGCTGGGCCTGTGTACAGTGTCAGGGTGGAGACTCTGCATGGACTCAACAACGAGTTGCCCTAATCAAGGCTTTTTTGACTACAACACTGCTGAATGCCTAACTTGCCAGCTAAACTAAGGCCCTGATATGGCACCATTCCCTAAAGGGCCCAGCCGGCCCCCAGAGGCAGGCTGATTACACTGCAACCCTCTCAGCATGGAGGAGAGCAAGAAGTATTTTTCATTGCAGGAGATGTTGTTCTGAGTACAGAGTTGCTTTCCTGCCAAGAAAAAAATCTGGCAGCACCTCCATCTGTTATTACAAAATACTCCACACAGTATTGCTTCTGATCAAGAAAGTCATTTCAAAAGAAATGCCGCAATGGGTTTAGCCCATGGAATTAACTGGTACAACCTTGTGCCCCATCACCCAGAAGCAGCCAGCCGAGAAGAAGGATTCAACCGTTTACTGAAGAATCAGTTATGGTGGCAGCCGGGAGATTGCACTCTGAAAGGATGGCGTTCTGCGTCGAAGGGTGCGGATTACACTTTGAATCATAAACAACTATTCGGTTCTGTGTTTCCCACAGCCGGACTGCATGGGTCTGGGAACCAGAGGTGGAAGGGGGGCTGACTCTTCTCACTATTAGATCTCATAACCCACTCACAGAACTTTTGCTTTCTGTCCCTGTAACTTTGAATTCTGCTGGTTTGAAGCCTTGATTCCTAAGGACCAAATGCCTCTACCAGGAAATACATCAATGTTCCATTGACTTGGAAGAGGAGACTGCCCTTTGCCATGTTGGGCTCCTCATGCTGCAAAACCAGCAGCCAGAGAAGAGGGTTATTCTGTGGCGAGGATGATTGATCTTGGTCACGAAAGGGAAGTGAGGTTGCTGCCACTCCAGGGGGGCGGGGAGGACTATATCTGGAACCCAGGGAGATTTTCTGGGGTGCCCTTTAGGATTTTCATGTCCAATAGCAAAGATTAACAGATGACAACAACTTCCTCACTCCCTAGCTAAAGGCATAACCACCGATGATTCAGATACTTCAGGCCAGATTGATCACCCACCATATAAAAAACCCCAACCATTTAAGCCACTAGATGAAGGCAAAGGAAACATGAAATGGGTACTGGAAGAAGGAAGTTATAAATATCAATTATGTCTCATGACCAGTTACTTGCTTATTATGCATGCGTGTGTGTGTGTGTGTGTGTGTGTGTGTGTACGTACATATTAACTGTTTTCTTCTCTTCCCCTCTTACATTACTTTATACAAGTTTTATTGGACGTTAATTCACAATTTGTTTTTTAGGAAACATATTCAGATGGAACTATGATTACATTTGAGAAGTAATTAACACTGCTCAGAGGTGGACACAATGATTTGGAACTTTACAATTCTGTATTTGGGAGGAAGTGACACTGTCTTGGTTTCTATGCGGAAGAGTTGCATTGTGCTAGGAGGAAACAATTTTTTTGTAGTTATATCAAAGTTCAAATTTTTGTGGAGCGGTGTTATGGATGCTGAATAGCCAAAGGGGTGGATTAGATTAGTTGCTAAGTTATTGCCTCTCAGTTCTAAACCCACCCTTCTATTGTCTGCTGAGAGATCCTAGAGCTGGGGTCCTGAAAAACCGATTTCTGCTTTTCCAGTTGCCTCTGCCAAGAAGGGAAACTAGATGGAGACTTCAAAGCTGGAGAAGGAACCAGGGGTTTTCTCCTTTCCGTGTACATCCTGAGGGTTTCCTGTCCGCTGTGGTTCTTGTGAGTACTATCTCAGAAAAGCTTCTACATCATAACATGAGCATGGTCTTCTTCTGGCAGCAGCTGAATCTAATTTTCAGTTACTTTCAGAATCAACTTCATCTTTTTTTTTTTGTTTGTTTTAAACAGAGTCTCACTCTGTTGCCTGGGCCAGAGTGCCGTGGCGTCAGCCTAGCTCACAGCAACCTCAAACTCCTGGACTTAAGCAATCCTTCTGCCTCAGCCTCCCGAGTAGCTGGGACTACACGCATGTGTCACCATGCCCGGCTAATTTTTTTTCTATATATTTTTAATTGGCCAGCTAATTTCTTTCTATTTTTTTTTAGTAGAGATGGAGTCTCGCTCTTGCTCAGGCTGGTCTCAAACTCCTGAGCTCAAATGATCCTCCCACCTCGGCCTCCCAGGGTGCTAGGATTATAGGTGTGAGCCACCACACGAGGCCTCTGATTACTGTAATATCTTTAAATGCTTTAATAATATTCACAACAGCATAATGTATCATACTATTAACACCATTGGGAAAGGTTTGATAGGTTTTTTAAAAAGCAGACAGCAGACACCAGGACTCCAAGATGGTGTCAGACATACCAGTGAAGGAGAAGGAACTCATGGATGTCTAACCAGGGGCGAGCTGCCAAGATGGATATTGACGTGGATTTCACCCTAAAGGCATGTTGGAGCATTGCAAAGAGGTTACTATCGGTACTGCAACAGGCACATCAAGTCAATGTAAGAGAGGGAGCATTGCCAAGGTTTCTATTGTGCTGGCAGCTTACTGGTTTTCAGCTACTGCCTTTCTTACTCAAATGTGAGCTGCCACACAAGTACCACTGAAGAGGGGCCAGTGTGGAGGGGCACACTCTGCACTCTTGACTGTGACCTCCTCAGCCTGGCACTCCTCTGTGAGGAACTCCATCATTGCTGAATCCTTTCACATCCTAATTGAGAATTAATGTCCACGTAAAAGACGACTGGTACGTGTAAAAAAAGAAAAAATCAGACAGACATCTTTCCTATGATCTAACCATTTCACTCCAAGGTATTTACCCAAGAGAAAAGAAAGCATATGTCTACCAAAAAACAAACAAACAAAAAAACCCTACACAAATGTGGTATAGCAGCTGTATTGTCAATAGCTCAAAACTGGAAATAGCTCAAATGTCCATTAGAAGGAGGATGGGCAAACAAACACTGGCATATCCAAATAATGGGTACTACTCAGCAATAAAAAGAAATGAACTGTTCCTACATGCAACACCATGGCTGACTCTCAGAATAATTATATGGAGTTAAAGAAACTAGATTAAAAAAGGCTACATAGTATGTGATTCTATTTATGTAATACACTAGAAAATCCAAGCTAGTCTATATTGTCAGAAAGCAGATTAGCGCTTGCCTGAGCAGGGGTGGGGTGAGAACATGGGTGGGAAGGGCAGGACAGAAGGATTTTAACGGAGCAGGAGAAAACTGTTGGGTTGCTGCGTATGCCCACAATCTTGACTGAGGTGATGGTTTTATGGGTATATAGATATGTCGCAGCTAATCAAATTGTACACTTTAGTTATAATCAAAAGTCCACCAATTTAGAAGTTAACAAAGAAGTGAAAATTGTTCCTCTCCTTCAGATCTTACTTCGGTTTAGAGTTTAGCATTTCTTTCCTTTTTTTTTCTTTTAAGAGATGGGGGTCTCATTATGTTGCTTAGGCTAGTGTCGAACTCCTGGGCTCAAGCAATTCTCCCATCTCAGAATTTAACATTTCTTAACATCATTTAGACCTGCACTGTCCAATGTGACAACCACTGGCCACAGTGGCCACTCAAATTAAAAATAAAAAATTCAGTTCCTTAGTTCCAATAGGCATATTTCAAGAGCTCCTGGGGGAGTCTCCTCTATCCTGTGACAAGGCCACTTCTCTTTCATTCTCTACTTGTGGAGGATTCTTTTCATATTCAACTACGAAGTCTTATATTTAGCCCTCCTACATTTTATCTTGTTGGATTAAGCTTATTGCTCCAGATTGTCAAAAATATTTTGGGAACCTCATCCTGTCATTCCATATGCTCATTCACCTTCCAGGCTTCCTGTCTTTAGCAAATGTGATAAGCATGTTCCCCTAAACTTTATCCAAGTGATCAATAAAAATCATTGATAAGACAATGATAAGGAAAAGGACAGAGGACTATGGCCAGTGGTTAGAAACCCCTTCCCTTGAGGTTGACATTGGTTTACCAGTCTCTGACCTTCAAGGTACTAGCATTGTGCCCCATTCCTGTCCTCATGTCCAGATTCTGGGGATGTGCCCTGTATTTGGAGCCTAAAGACCCATTAGCACCATCTAGAATCGTGTACTGATATTAGTTAGCTGATATATTATAATTAACCTCCAAATGTTAGCCAAATGATGTGTGCTTCTAACCAAACACAAGGCCTGGGAGGATCGAGACATTGGCACCTATTGTGGAGGCTTGTCCTTTCCACTCAGCCCTCCTTTTCTTTGCTGTCCCCATCTCTAAAGTGATTGCTTCAATTATTTGTTGCTGGAAAGCAAACCATCTCAAAATAGTGGCTTCAAACAATAACCATCACCTGTTTGCTCATGGTTGCAAAACGTGGGCATGGCTTGGCAAGAACAGGTGGCCTTTACTCCACTGTGGCATCAGCCTGGGTCAGCTGGGTTTGATGGACAGCTGGGGACTGGCACAGTGAGGCTCCTCTGGCACAACTCTGAGGATCTCACGATCTTTTCTTGTACCTTCCGGCACCTCCTCCCCATGCTGCTTCCAAACTCTGCCCGTATTGACCAACATGTGTGTCCCAGGCCTTGCCATCGTTGGCTGCCTCCAGGCTTCTATCCAGTGTGGTGTGCCTGTCCCTCCCTTTCCTGGACTAACTCCTATGCATCCTATGTCACCTCCACCTAGAAGCCTTCCCTGACATCCTCTGCCCCCACACACCTTGGTCTGCATTAATATCTTTCTACTGTGTTCCATAGCGTGCTGTGGTCCCCCTTCTCAAAGTACTTTGCCCACTGTAATAGACTGTTCTTTTTACTTGCCTGTGCCTCCCACTAGATTCTTAGCTCTTGAGGGGAAGGAGTCATTTTACTTCCGAAGCCTAGCACGGTGTGTGGGAGACAGTGGATGCTCAGTATGCTGAATCAATGAATGACGTGATGACACACAGATTTTGGAAGTCAAAATGATGCTGTCAAAATGCCAGATTAGCAATAGACTTAGCACCTGTAAATGGCCTCAGCAAAGCAGTATTCCTAGATCCAAGCTTCAATGAGTTCAAGTCCATAAAGCATTTGGAGCAGTGTCTCACACACGGTAAGCACCACATAAATGTTTTTTGCTGCTATTACGATCATTACTATGCCTGCAGCTTTCAGGCATAGACCTGTCCTTGCCAAGGGTTCTTTTTGTTCTCCCTGTAGAGTTTTTCTTTGAATGGGCCCTGGGATGACCTTGGCACCCTCTCAGATGCTAATCCTCCTCCTGTCTGGGAGTTCCCTGGGAGGAACGCTCTGGAAGAGGAAGTGTGTTCGAGAAGAATAGAGTCTGGGTGTGTCCTCTTGGCGGAAGCTCAGTCCCTGCTCCAGCTCCATCAGCTTCTCTCCCGTTGGCTCCCATGACAGCAGGTGGATGCAGGGCTTGCCACCTGCCAGGTGTTTCTGAGCTTCCCCAGGCCCAGCAGGGCTAAGGAGAGGCAGAAGTGAGCTCAGTGACAGACTGCTCTGGTACGCTGCCACCCGGGCACCCACTGCCACCATGCTCTGGGGGTCACTAGGGGGGAGGCTGGAGGGGAGGCTGACCACTGAGATGAAAGCTCCTTACACTCCGGGGGAAGGTTTGGTCTGCACCTTAATTCTGAGGACGTGCCCAGGCCTTTCAAGTCCCCACAGGCCTGGCTCTTGCCCTGCCTTTCTGGGGTGGCCAGACGCTGAAAATTCCCACAGTTCTCCTCATCACGTCCTGCCCCGCCCTGCCTGGAATTTGGGGAAACTTGAGCATGGCACTTTTAGCCTGAACTGTGATTGATATTTAGTGCTGGGAAAATCTGGGGTTCCAGGCTAAGGCTGACAATTTTTTGGGCGAGGGGGAAACGGGAATTTCTAAGATGCTCCTGAGAGCACAAGGCAGGCCAGGACCCTGGGAAAGAGGCTTGCATGAAGTGGGGGCACCGAGAAGGGTGGCGGGGAAACAGCCCTGCACAGACAAGGGCTGAGGAGCAGGACACGTGGGAACGGCAGACGCAGCCCCGCAGAGAGCCACAGCCATGGGCAAAGGGCGGAGGCAAGAGCCCTGGCGGAGGATGCTGGAGGCTGGCGGAGGGTACGGAGGGGATGGAGAGGAGATGTTTTGCTTCTCCTCCGCCATGTTTCCGGTCAAACCCCCTTCCTTAGGGAGGCCTCCCCCGACCCGTGGGCTGGGCTGGATCCTCCTGGACAGGCCCCACGGGGCAGCGCCGCCATAGCCCTCGCTCTGTTGGGAAGTTAGTCTCTGCGGGTCCAGATCCCGGCTCCTCCTTTATGAGCTCCATGACCTTGTCCAAGTATTTAAACTCTTTTACCCTAAGTTTTCTCAATTTTTGTAATGTGACTGAAACCAGGGCCTTCTCACGAGACTGTGAAGGTGAAGTAAACTACTACGTTGAAAGTCCTTGGCGAGGAGCTGGCTCTTGACTGGTAAGAGTGACCGTGACCACAGCTGTGTAGTGGCCTGTCTCCCCGGTGACTGTGAGGCCTGTGAGGGCCAGGCCTGTCTGTGCTGTTCGCTGCTGGATCCCAGAGCCTAGCACGGGGCCTGGCGTGTCGTAGGGGCCCAGTTGACTGAAATGTGAGTGACTGAGGTATGTAAGGTTAGGGCCCTTGCGGGGGTTAGGGCCCAGGGTTGTATTTTACTATATGGACTCCCTGAACATTTTTCTCTAGGTGATCCCAAGTGTAAAAAGACAGCAATGTTATTACCCTGGATAGAATGACTACAGGCGACCATTTTTCCCTTCTATATCTCCATAACTTTTCTGTATTCTCCACAACTTTTCCATACTAAAGCATGGATTACTTTCTTTCCTTGTCTGTCTTTCTTTCTTTCTTTCTTTCTTTCTCTTTATCCTCTCTCTCTCTTTCTTCCTTCCTTCCTTTCTTCTTTCTTTTCTTATAAAATGACTTTTTTTCCTTTGGGTAGATACACAGTAGTGGGATTGCTTGATCAAATGGTAGAATTCTTTGAGGAATCTGCATACTGTTTTCCATAGAGGTACTAATTTGCAGTCCCACCAACAGTGTGTAAGCATTCCTTTCTCTCCACATCCATGCCAGCATCTGTTGTTTTTTGACTTTTCTTAGACCACCATTCTGACAGAGGGAAGGTGGTATCTCATTGTGGTTTTCATTTGCATTTCCCTGATGGTTAGTGATGCTGAACATTTTTTCAGATGTTTGTTGGTCATCCTTTTTAATAGTTAAATAAAGAACATGTTATTGAACAAACATAACGCTGTGCGTTGCCTGGAAGGGAGGAGCTGTGGAAGGGACAGGAGGGGCGGCGAAGCAGGGGGCAAATAGCGGGTGATGGGAAGTCCCCCTCCCGCCAGGCTTGTCAGCCCCCCAAGGCCCCGTGGGGGTTCAGACTGTTCCTGCCGAGGGAATTCTCAGAGCACAAAGCCACGGGGGTGATGGTCCTGCTTCCCTTAATCTTAAGAAGGAAGTTTGAGTTCTAACAAGATCTCCCTGTCTTCACAGAGAAAGAATATTCTCAATCCTGAATCTTTGCCAAGAAGTGATCACGAGTGTGTTGAAGGGTGGCACTTCGTATCCGGGGCCTCACTGGCACTAACACTTGGTATCAGTGGGGTGTTTGTCTGCAGAGGCTGGAGGCCCCCGGGCAGAGGGCAGCACTGGCCGCTGCCCCATGGGGTAGGGAAGGCGAGTGGTCTTGAGGGAAGAGGCCTGAACTACCGTCAAGATGCTTTAGGTTGTCGTTCTAACCCGGCTCTATCTGGCTGCATGAGCCATCAGCCTTGGCTTTCCCATCTGAAAAAAGCAGATAAGAGCATTTCCCTATTTATGTGGAATTCTGAGTATAAATGAATACCATATGTGAAAATGCTCTGGAGGGTGTACAGTGATGGACAGAGGCTATTTGTGAATGAGAAGAGCATTGGTGAGGTAGAGGAAAGCACAGACCTTCCTCAGTGAGTCATTTTATGTTGTTTGCATTTGCAGATCCAACATTTATTGAGTTTCCCTCTTCTTCCAGGAGCGTCCTATGGGTTATATTGTCTGGTCCTCGTTTGCTCCATGTTATAGATGAGAAAACTGAGGCTAACAGAAGAGACAGCCTTATGTGACTTGCCCAAGATCACACAGCTAGGAAGTGGCAGAGCAAGAACTCACATCTAGCTTTTCTATTCTCAGTTCAGTTGGGGTGAACAGCTTGTTGGGTTTGCCCAGGACTTTCTCAGTGTTAGGATGGAAATCCCTGTGTCCCAGGAAATCTCTTAGTCCCAGGCAAACTGGGATGGTTGGTCACCCTAACTCCAGTGCTCATTTCATAATAATTCAACATCATTAGTCTTTGCCAATCATCATGGGGGCTGTAGCTTTATGGGAGCCAGAAATTATTCACCCCTGCTTCTTCCTAAGGGGGAAATGACCCCCAGCCATACAGACAAGCCGGCAGGAACAAACCCAGCTGGAAGAGCAGGTGGGCAGTGTCCTTCTAGCATCAGATCAGTTTCTCTGTTTCTGTGACTTTCATCACTAGAGCAGGAATAGCTGAGCATGTGGTAACCTGCTCTTAGGTAAATAGGTAGGGAGAAAAGACATCTCTTCCTTTCCAGATAAATCCCCTCCCTGTGTAACATTAATCCTTTACACATGTATACAGCATACGATTTGTAATAAAAGAGGGCAGGGCAGGAATTATCACCTCCATTTTTCCAGATGAGAAACTGAGGCACAGAGAGGTTAATTGACTTTTCTGAAGGTATACAGCCAGCAGATGCCAAAGTTAGACCCAAATACAAGTCTTTTAATGTTATTAAATTCAGAGTTCATGGACTCCTGAGGGGTTCATAGGTGGGTCTCAGAAGGAAAGTTTGTGTATATGTGTACATTTTTTTGGGGGGGAGTGATTCCATATATGATCGATTTCTCAAAGGAATAAATCAGACATCTCAGACCTGTAATCAGTGCATGATTAACTTTTTCTGTGTTTAAACATTAATCATGCTACAAGAAAAGCTTTAGTGATGGTGAGTTACTGTGGTACTTAAAATGTGCTTCATTGTAATTGTGTTTCAATGCTATTAGGCAAAATGATTAATTTTACTTTGATACAGCTGGCCGAATTGAATTTTTCTGTCTCCCTGCTTTGGTAATTCTTCAATGTCTATAAGATGTCAAGTTCACAAATTTTTCTTCTGATACCACATTTTATTTAATCCTCAACATAGGTGCATACACTGAAAGAAAAAATACTGTATAATTCAACTCTCTGTCAGCCAGGATCACCTGTCTCCAACCCCTTCTGAATCTAATTGTGTTGGATGTAGCAAGAGAAGTATGTAAACCCTCTGGGCTCAATCTCTCTGAATTTCCTCTGGAAGGGCTTCACCTTCTAGGGCACAGAAGAACAGTGTTTCCATGGGGTCCTTCCCACCAGGCACCCAGGTTAGCAGGTAGGCTGTTCATACTGAACTTGCCAAAACCCCATACAGGCGGATGTGGGGAAACATCAAAGAACTGTGATCATCCCTGTCTTTGGAAGGTTCCATTCTCTGTTATTCATTCACTCAACAAACATTTATGGGGTACCTACTACATCCTACATTTTGGGGATAAAGTGATGAACAAGACAGACAAGGTTCCTGCCATCATGGAATCTATATCTAAGCCAGAACTTGACCTTAGGTTCTCAAACCGAAAGATTGATTTAACAAAGGAGTCATCTGGCCACGATCTGTTATACCCTCTCTACTTAGGAGAGAGTGTATAACAGCCCTCCTCCACCATCAAGTCTGACAGGAGAGAGATTTCAGAGTGGCCCAGACAACCTGACATGAAAATGAACAGCACACAAAATAAGTCCACACATGCTAAGGGGACACCAAGGAGAAAAGAATGCAGCAAGGGTGGCAAGAGAGAGATTCCTAGAGGAATTGCATCTTGCTTTAAGTTTTAGCCCTGTGCTGAAATTCTTAGCTCACTTCCAAGCAGATGCTGACAGCTGGCTTCTATGCAGCCTGCCACATCGAATGAATTTGTACCTGGAATGTGGTAGAACTTTAGCCAGTACAGGGGAGGAAATCCTCTAGGAAAAGAAGTCTGAGCTAAACTTCTGGCTTTTTTTTTTTTTTTTCATTTCAGCATATTACAGGGCTACAAATATTTAGTATTTAGGTTACATATATTGCCTTTGCCCCGCCCAAGTCAGAGCTTCTTCAAGCGTGTCCATCCCCCAGACGGTGCACAGCACACCCATTAGGTGTCAATATACCCCCCACACCTGCCTGACACTTGATGAATGTCACTACCACCTGTGCACATAAGTGTTGATCAGTTAACACCAATTTGATGGTGAGTGCACGTGGTGCTTGTTTTTCCATTCTTGTGATACTTCACTTAGTAGAATGGGCTTTCTGGCTTTCCTAATGGACAGGATCCCGGGAGCTGGGATGATACCACAGCAAGTGCCACTGGTTGGGGTTTCCTCCAGGAAACCATGTGGATGCAAGATGTGGTCCTTGTGTCTGGCCTGCTCTCACCCCTCAAGTATTCAGATGGGTCAGTCCCTGCTCAGCCACCTGCTTCCTATAACTGTGCAGTAAGCTAGCACCCTCCAGCCCAACCCCGTCCTCCTCCCAGATCTCCCGAGGTGACCTCCCCCCGCCCCCCAGGAACTCCCTGGCTCCCGGTACCGTGGGAGCAGCTCTTTTCAGCTGACATGATTTATAATACCAATAAGGGAAAAACCGCATCCAGTTTCCTCGGAATCATAGTTTCTCCTGACGTGCCTGGATTCGTTGGTTGGGAGGGCACTCTCAGCCCATCCTCTGTACCATTTGTGGTTTTGCTTTTCATTTGCTTGGAGGGTAGAGATGCCTTTGTTTCTGCAGAAAGAAAGTTTTGAAGTGAGAAGAGGTGACAAAGTTCCTGTGAATGCAAAGAGCACTGGATTGAGAGTTCAGGGGTGTGGGCCCTAGTCCCAGCTCCCCAACTACTCAGCGGCGGGGTTGGGCAAAACACTTCTCGCTGAGCCTCAGCTGTTTCCTCATCTGTAAACGAGAAGACTGGGCAGATGCTCTTTGGGGTCTGGTGCCGTGACGGGGTCAGGCATGGAGGTGCTGGGGTGGGCTGCTGTGATCGCACCCTCCTCCCGCCCTTTCCCGCCTGGGTGCCCTTGGGCGAGGTACTTAGTAGCTCTAAGTCTCGGCTTCCTCATCCGAAACAAGAGACACAAAAGTAGTATCTACCTTATGAAGTAGGTGTGAAGATTCAAAGAGCTAACACACAGGGTTGCTTAACACAGTACCTGGGCAGGTAAATGTGCTCCATACTTATTCGCTATTACTTTTATTCTAGCTCTTTTAGTCTATGAACTTTGAGTCTGTGACCACAGGAAGTGTTAGATGTTGGAATGAAAGGTAAGAAAACATTTGGACCTGATACCATTCTTCTGGTTCTCCTAGGAGCAAGTTGAGCTACAAGGCCATAGGACAGCAGGACTTCACCTTCTCCCAGTAGCTCGGACATCACTGGGCGGACTCGAGTGGCCTGTTGCCTAGAAAGAGATGCTGTCGCACTATGTTTGTGCTGGCAGGATGGAGAGGAAAGCGACGTGCGTATCTGGGGTATTAGAAAAGAATTAAAATCTTTATCTTCCATTGTAGTAAGCTCATGGAAACAACCACAACCAAAGGAAGAGACTGAATATCTTTTTGTTCTCTTTGCGAAAAATAACAGTCAAGAAAAGTCATTATCATAAAAGAAGCAAACAAAAAAAAATGTTGGGCAGTTAATAAAAATGTTGATTTATTTTTCTGGATCTTTTGGTGTGTGTGGTATTTGTCAGCTTTTTAAAGTTGGTAATTTGTTGTGATTTCTCTTTCTGAATAAATATTCATGTTTGTCTCCAATTTTGTAATTCTATTTCTGAATTCTGTTTCTCCAGTGGAATTTCCCCTCCTTGCCCACAAATTGTGTGGGCTATAGGCCCTACACAGCCTGGATCTGGCCCTGGTAGCAGGTTCAGTGTAGGATCGTCAGATGGAGCAAATAAAAGTGCAGAACTCCAAGTTAGCTTTGAATTTCAGATAGATAAACACTGAAATGTGTTTGTCTGAGGTTCAAAGTTAACTGGGCATCTTGTGTCCAGAGAGAATATGAAAGAAAGCAGGGTGGGGGTCGGGAGGAGGGGGGAGGGAAAGGAAAAGGGGGAGATTTCACAAAGAGACACACTGGAGCTGAGTCTTGAAGTTGCATAGGTGTTTGCAAGGCAGAAAAGCCAGGGGACAGCTTTCTAGGTGAGAGTGGTCAGTGAGGTGTGGGGGCCCCTCAAGACAGATGAGGTGGGAGATTTGGCAAGGTCTGATGGTGATGGGTCTGGGTGTCCTGGGGAGTGGGTGCTACTGGAAGGCCCCAGTGCACCATGCTGGGAGTTTTGTTTTATAACAATTCTGGCTGCCCAGGGAAAGGAGGATTGTTGGGAGTGACCTGGGTCAGTGATCCAGGAGAGGAACTGGGAGAATTGCTTGGGCTCCTTCCGTGCATGAACTGTCCTTCCATCCCATCTCCCCTGGGGTTGTGTCATGGCATGTGAGCCACAGAGCCCACTGGCATCAGATGTCAAACAGGACCTGAGGCTCTAGCTGAGCAGGCTTTGAATGAGAGTCCTGTAGGCAAAAAAGGAGGACGAAAAGGAAAGTCCAGGTGGATGTGGCGTAGGTGCCCAAGGTGGATTTATCCTTCCTTCCCCATGAGCACGGGAGTGGCCAGTGTGGATTTCCTTAGTCGTCAGCTTCCTGGGTAACACAAGTCTGAACAGCCTGGCTTGGGAGACTTACGCCACTTCCTCTGCTGAGCGGGCGTGAGGTCCCTCAGCATCAGCTTCCGTTCCTCTCCACCGGGCCCAAGGTGAGAGGGAGCATAGGGTCAGAAAGGGCACAGAGCTAGAAGTTAGGAGACTTCTAGGTTTGTGTGGTGCCGCTTCCTTGCTGTGTGCTGGGAGGACTGGTTCATCGCAGTAACGGGAACATTGAACTGGGGGCGCGGTTACCTTTTCTGACTCTCATTTCTAAATCTTGAACAAAGGAACAACTTTCTTAGGTTTAAATTTCCCAAAACTGGAAAATTCATCTTTTTTTTGCTTTGTTTTCAAAGCTATACACAGTTTCAAACATATCATTATGATCCAGATATATTTACCAAGACATTTAAACATTTATATTCTTTCTGTTTTTAAATTCCTATTAACTTCCCAAATGAAATATTCATCTATCAGTATCAATAATATATCTTCCTTTTACAATTTTTTTCTCTGTCATACTTACTAGTGTTTTATAGTCCTCATAATGCTGGGTTCTTTCTCAAATGTAACCAAAATTATTCACATAGACCTAATCATTTCATCCAGATCCTGCCGTAGGGCCACACATCGCTCAACTCCATGGAGCTCATTCCCTTAGAAGGCAACAGGCATGGTGCCCTCTGGACTTGTGCAATTTTTACCTGGGCCCCAGGACTTAGCACTCAGCAGTGGGCATGCTCCACTCTTTTATGGAGAAGAACTTTGTCCTGGCACTGTCGTGAATGATCCATGAAGTTGGAGTGAATATTAGGTGGGGTAGGGGATCAGAAGGCACGAAGAGAGCTGTGTCCAGTACATGTCAAACTTGGAGCATCCCCCATTCTGGCTCTCCCGTGTCTTCCTTCACACTCTTTTGCTTCCCTACTTCATAAATAGAAAATTGAGCTCTGGTATTCCAGTGGTGGGTCTACTGGTTCTGGACGTTCCAATGCTAAGGCTTGATAGAACCCTATGCCTAGAGAACAGATTCATAGTTTAACTGCAATCCTGGGACAGATGCCACTCCATTTCAATCTATATTCTTATTGTTTTATATCAGGGGTCAGGCAGCAAGGCTTAGGATGAAGAGAAATCATTTTTTATTGTTCTTATTAGTGTTGGGCCTAATTGAGGGGCTGTAAAATTAATAATAAAGGATATGATCATGTGCTAGGCACAGAGCGGAGGACTTAACATGCAATCATTTGATCTCCACGCAATGCCGACACAGTGAATATTCCTCAGTAGGCATGATTTGCACCGTTTTACAGGTGGATAAATAGGCACAGGGATTAAGTGTCTTGCCTTCAGTCGACAGCCACAGGGAACAGAGCCAGTCAGCTCAGCTCAGTCCCAGCCACTATGATACACCTTGTGCTGGAAGAGGATCTATAAACACCTTCCATATTTTCCCTTCCCCTGCAAGCTTCCTGGTTATGACATCTTTGCCCTGAAATGAAAGCTGGGTCAGAACATACAGTCTGAGCACAAGAGGATGAACGTGGAGTGCGACTCAGCAAGGACAGTGTTGCAATCTTCTCACATGTGCAGTTGGGTTCTGAGCCAGGCAGCTCAGGCGCTGCAGGGAAAGCAGCAACCACCTCCCCCCATGCCAGCACTCTGGGGACACAGGGCTCGGAGTAGAGGAGATTCCCGAAAACCAAGAGCAGCTCTTTCCCCCATCTCCGGAAGGAGGAGAGAGGTGCCCATGAACTCCTAATAAAGGTGTCTTCTCCTTTTTCACGTGCCTGGCACATAGCATAGAAATAAATAATATTCATTAAGACGTGCTTACTATGATACACGTCTATTAGCTCATTCAAACCCTCACCATTTATCCTACCTATTTTATGGAGGTTCAGAAAGGTCTTAAATAGCTTGTCCAGTGTCTCATAGAGAACAGAGAGAGAGACCCAGGGTTTAAGTCCAGAACTACAGTGTGAACCACTATTGTATACTGTGTTCCTCAACAGGTATTATTTCATTACTTCTGAGATGCAGGACAACAAGGCTTCCAGCCCCTGAGGTTCCTTTCCCTTGCTTCTGTCCCATGAAAAGTCCCCAATCTTCCCTGTCCCTCTTCCTTCTCTGCCAGTGCCCTATCTGTCTCCCTGCCGCCCCAGTCCGCTGCAGGAGCAGGGCTCATGCCAGCCCGATGGGGTCTCTTGTAACAGCACCCCATCCCACAGCTAATTCATTTGGTAAAACAAGCTCCGTTTATTCCTAGAGTTTGTTTTGGGGGATGCCAGGAGATAAACATATTTAGTAATAGTTTAAAGATTTTCATTGGCTTTTATTTGGGATTCTACAATCGGGCAACATCTCATTTTATAAAAATAGAGCGAGTGTTCCCAAGAGCAGAGGAGGTTGGCTTCACAGAAAGAAAAGAGCTGAAGACAGCAGGCACAGAACAGAAAGCAGACTGAGCATCTCAAAGTTACTTTCCTCGTAAAGGTTAAAGCAGAGGGGACTTCCCTAGCATCCTGGCTTGTTTGGAGATTTGCCTTTTATCTGTCTCTCTCCTGATTTCTTGGAAGGTTCGATAAACCACTTAGTTTCAGCTTGGTGGAGTGGAACTTCAAGGTGAGTAACTCCATTTTGGCTCGGTCTGTTGGGCTTGGTGCAGGAGCTCAGTGCAAACCAATGGCCTCCTATACATTTTATTTAACAGGGATGTAAAACTGTTTACATCCTGTCTTCCCATTGCCCCAAACCCTGATCCTCGCAGAACTTCATGGTGGGGAGTTCGTGTCAAAAATTAATTTAGATAGAGGGTCTTCTAGCCCAAGAGCGAGGATCCCAGGCCCTGTTCTGTGACCTGCCCCTGGCTGCCCTTGTGTCTCCACTTCCCAGTCTCATTTTCTCTCTTCGCGTTAATCAAGAATGAAAGGACCCTCCAGGGGACAAGAGGAAGGGGAAAGAAATGATGTGCAAAGAAATCACGAGGGAAGAAAATGTTCTCCAAGAAGTTAAACAAAATAACACGGGTCAAGCATTTAGTCAGCGCCTGGCGCATGATATGTGCCCAACAGCTGTATGAAGTAGGTGCTCAACAGCTGTATGAGGATCGGGAGATGACTGTGCTGGAGCCAGAGGCACCTGCAGAGTCTCCTGGGCTGGCTTCTGGCAGGGAGAGTGCATTCCTGAGCTTGCCTGCGGGCTACAGTTGGTAGCATGCCGCAGCTCTGAGGAAAGTGACCTAACTTGGATTTTTCTGTATGGACAAAGTGCTGCAAGACATGCTCATTTGCATGGAGATGGGGAGTTTATTTTTCCTAGAAACTGCATGTCAAGACCCAGAAGGAAGAGTCATTTCATAATAATGATTAATCAGCCATATCTCAAAGAGGAAAGAAAAGAAAACAATTAAGGAAATAAGATGCTAAGAAAACAAGGGGAAAAACAATTTCCCTAAGGTGGACCCACCCAGTAAACCTTGACAGCATTTCCTCTTATCCACCTGCATAAAAATGACCAGCCCTTTCCAGATGGCAAAGAGCACTGGGAGAGGACGCTTGGGAGAGGACACGCGGAGCAGCCGCAGGCACCAGCAGAGGTGAGAGGCTCATGCCGTCCTTCGCATCCTGGCTCTCGTCCTTCACAGCTGCAGGGCGGCGACTCGCTGGCACTGTGCACGGCTCTGACGCCCCAGGTGCACCTTGCAGAATGTGGAGGAACACTTCATATAGGGGCGAACTTTCTAGGATCTCATTTTCTGTGAGAAGAGATAGAGAGTGGGAAGGAAGGAAGAAAGCAAAGAAAGGAAGGGGAAGGAATCTCATGTCTTTATTATTGCTCTTTTGTTCCAGGAACTGTGCACTTTATAGTGTGTTATCTTTTTTAAATTCTTTGCAGTTATTAAATATCTTTTTAAACGTAAGGAGCACCACTGGCTCCGTGGGACCCAATCAGAAATGGGTTCCTATCTGTCTGGTGTGAAGGGAGCTACTGGGACGTCCAGGTGAGACTCCCGGGGAAACAGTGTTGGGGGTGGGGCCGCGCACCTGGAGGAAGAGCTGGCTCGGGGCAGGCCTGGCTTGGGCAGGTCACTTCACTTCTCTAGGTCTCAGGTCCCTCCTTGGCAAAATGGGGATACAAACAAAACCTACTTCACAGGGTGGTTGTGAGCCTTAAATAGGATAATGATGTAAAATGATCGACGAACTTGGCATGTAGGATAGATGTTACCTACTACCCATGTCTGCACGGGCCCAGGTGTCTGGGATGGCTGCACCGAGCTAAGGGAGGCATCTCCTCCTCCGCAAAATGAGTGAGGTCCTGGCACCGGGTGAGCAGGCGATGTGCCACCGCGTCTGAGCGTTACCTTGTCGGAAGGAAAACCGTACTCGCTTCCTAGTCGCTGGGAATGGTGCCCACTTAAAAAGAGACGAGGCAAGACGGGTCCTCCAGACAGGACGTGCTGTTCTCGGCTTTGCAGAGAAGGGGCTGGGAATCCCGAGGAAGGTGCGGGGCGTGCAGGTGGGGAGCGGGGCGGTTGTGGCGCACGCACGTGTGCTCTTCGTGGTTGCAGCAGCGGGAACTGTCGTGGGGGTTCAGAGGGGCGCCCACAGCCCCTCAGCTGGCTCCCTGTCCTCCCCCCAGCACACCAGGGGAAGGAGAGAGCGCAGCGGGCACCACGGGGGATGCAGGGCAGAGGGCCGGCCTGTTCTCGCGCGTTGCCATGTGACTTCCCGCCAAGGCTAAGCTCTGCGTGTGAAGCTCGTGCAAGTGTGGGGGAAAGCAGAGAGCGAGCGAGCACTCAGTGAGCTTTGCCGTTCTATTGTCTGCACTTTTCTCCGTGCACGTTGCATGGCATAATGTAAAGTGGTTAAATGAAGAGGCCGAGAGAAAGACAGAGGCGGGAAGGGTGAGACAATGAGAAGAGGAGGCAATCATCTCAGGATCCGGCCCTGCCTAGGAACTAGCCAGCTGCACGTGCCCCTCACGCCCCCCGGCTCAGCGGGCGATGGACGGGAAGTCGCCAACTCAGCCTCTGCCGTGGGTGCCTCCCCCGGCTCCTCGCCAAGGCTAACCAGTTACAGGAGATGTCACGGGCCTCTCTTTCCTATCTTCTCCAGAAGGCAAAATCTGCATAGTTGGCCACAATCGAATGATTTTAAGCAGATACACACTAGGGGTTTATAATAAAAAGGTTTTGTCTATTTCAGGGATAAACATAAAAAACCAAATATGCTTTAATGGTTTTTCAGATCTGTTGCCTAATTCCTAGGGCGTATTACCAGGCCTCTTTTTCCTATTTAATTTATTAGAAACAATGCTTTTCACCCCTGTTGACAAAGTGAGCTCTGTTGAGTCACAGGAGAGAGAGATGCGCACAAATCTGCTCCCAGGGACTTGGGACAGCTCTGCGCTTCCTGGGGGTGGAGGTGGGGGCTGGGGTGGGGGTGCGGGAGGACTCGTACTCAATTGATTCAAGGAAACCAGAGGAGACACAGGCCCCTGAAACTCCACAAGGCTGAGGTAGCGAGTCTTGTTCTCTTGAGTGCCGCTTGGCCTGCCCTGTGGGGTCCTTGGGGGCGTCTACCGGAGGCCTTTTCTTTCGTTGCCCCCCACCCTTGGCTGGGCAGCTGACTTCCACCCCTGTCTGCAGGACATGAAGTTGCAGTATGTTTCCCTCTGGCTGCTGGGCGCAGGGCTTATCGCGTGCTCGGTGCACACCCGTGGTCTTAGGAGGTGTCTGATTCCCATGGACATGCACCATATAGAAGAGAGTTTCCAGGAAATCAAAAGAGCCATCGTGAGTACGGGTTGGGGTAAAGGTGTGGACAAGGGGTGTGCCTCCTCTTACGTCTTTGCTTGAAAAGTGAGTTCCTTCTCGTTATCTTTGGTGTCTCAAGAGAACACAGAGTACTCATCGCTTGTGTCTGTTCTCATGTTTCTCTCCATAGCAAGCTAAGGACACCTTCCAAAATGTCACTATCCTGTCCACATCGGAGACCCTGCAGAGCATTAAGGTATTGGTCTTTGTCGGCTCTTTCCTGTTACTTTCATCTTCACGGTGAAGTGGCTCTGGGCTCAGAAAGAAATCCCCACCCTGTCCCCTGCTCTTTCTTAATCTCCAGTGTCCCTCAAATGCACCAGGCTTCTCATGGGTCAACTGATGTGTCAGGGCACACTAGGGTCCCAGGGACTTGGAACCCCTGGGGAGGGATTAAAGACATGCTACTTCCCTAGAGAGGGACTAGGAGTGCCAGGCACTCAGGACAGGATTTCTGTGACTTGGGGGTAATTTTGGAAGGTCCCCTGGAGAGAGCTGAGAAAATGAACAGTGACTTCAAAGCCAAGGAAGTTGTAGATTAGTAGATAAAAGGGAGGAAGGGAGTCGGAGGGCACAAGAGCATGGTGTAAGGTCAGTGAAGGTAGGAACGTGTGTTGGGCACAGTGAGGTTTGTGATGGGAAGGACATGTAGGCAAGTGGTGAGCGATGAGTTAGTAAAACACCCTGGAGTCATCTCACAAAGACCCCTGAAGGCAGGCTGAGCCTCTGCCTTGCGGTAGAGGCAGCAGAGAGTCACTGAAGGCTTTTGAGCCCAAAGTTGTCTGATCACAACCTGCTTTAGAAAGACAGTCTGGTGGTGTCCTCGCAACGGACAGCTTGAGGCAGGAAAGCCAGTGGGAAGGTGAGTTTAACTGTCCAGACAGGAGGTGATAAGACTGTGTCGTGAAACAGTTGGCTCGCCAGGTGAAAATTCATTTTACAAAAGGGGCCACGAGAGATGCCTTTAAAAATGAGCTCCTCCAGTCCTTGGAAGCATTCTAGAAAGATCCAGGTTTCTCAGGGATTTATGTAATGCAGTGTAAAGTGTATCTGCAGTGAGTGACTTTTTCCTTGGGCTTCTCTGCGCATGTGAGAGAGACAAATGCCTTCGTAATTCTTCTAGGCAGTGACTCATTCTTGGTGAATAGATGTAGCCACTTACTAAATAACATTCCAGCCAACTGTATTAGAGGCTCAAAAGATATCACAGCTGTAAGGGACCCAAAATACTTTCTCTTCCTAAACCATTATTTTCAAATGAGAACACTGAGATCTTGGGAGGGAGAATGACTAGTTAGTGGCTGAGCCGTGCATAGACCCCAAGTTTATGTCTCCGACTCCAGATTCTTTCTCCTCTCAAGGTCAAGAAATAGCTGATGTGGAATAAGGAAAGGGGTCCGTGAGGATTCAGGGCTTTATCATATTCCCTTCCTCCTTCCCTCCCTCCTTTTCTTCTGCCCTCCTTCCTTCCTTCCTCTCCCCGCTTCCTTTTTTCCTGTGCTCCTTTTTCTAGTACTGCAATCTTTGATATCTTTGATAACACAGAAGTGTGTAAGTCTTTGCCCTTTGGGTTCAGGGAGCTGGCAGGAGCAGAGGAAGGGAAGGAGGTAGCGTTTGCCATCTAGGAAAAGCCACCACTGGGGCTGGGGACTCTGCTCTTTCACTTCTAAGGAAGATAGATGTGTGTCCTGCTGCGAGCCACTCCCACTTAGACTGAGTTAATCTTCTGCGGAGTAATTCACTGGCTCTTGGGGTGGTGGGTGGGGTGCAAACTGCTGGAAGGAAATTCTATCCAGCCAGCTTCTCTGGGCTGTGCCTGGGAGTTTTAGGGGCCCTTTCTTGGAGACATCTGCTCTCTGTGGGCCTACCCAGATGTGCCCATTGCTGCAGCTGTCTGTGTCCCTTCTTGCAAAGCTCGGCCCCATTCAAATGCTCTGCATGGTTTAAAAAGGACAGACTGGAGGGGAGCCGAGCAGTGCGGCCCAGAGCAGGTGGCCAGAATGAACACTATGTCACTGCAGTTGAAGGGATGCGTGCCCAGCACGAAGCCTGGCATGCCATAGCCCTCGAGTGTTGCCCGATGGGAGACATCACAGAGAGGCCCTCTGTATTGTAAGGAAGTACTTTTCAGAAAGCTGCTCAGACAGTCCTCTTACAAAGCAGGCGCCTGATTCCTGGGAGGATTTAAGCAGAAGTTAGTGATGATACGCTAGGAATACTGTGGGGAGAATCTAGTCAATGATGGGGTTCGGGGCCCAATCATTTGTTAACGTATCTCCTGGACATACAAAAAGAAGCGTTCGTGGGAATCTCCTCCCGCCATCTTTGTCCCAAATAGCTTTGATGTGAGTAAGGGGATGAACACTTAGAGACCATCATAAATTAAAAAAAAAATGACTCTTAATTCTCTCACTTCTTGCTACCTCATACTCAAATAGACTGCTTTGGTCTCTAAGACAATAAGAGAAGAGGGCCTCTGAGAGTTTCTCTGATCTGTGTCTTGCAGCCCTTAGATGCATGCTGCGTGACCAAGAACCTCCTGGCATTCTATGTGGACAGGGTGTTCAAGGATCATCAGGAGCTGAACCCCCAAATCTTGAGAAAAATCAGCAGCATTGCCAACTCTTTCCTGTACATGCAGAAAACCCTACGGCGCTGTGTGAGTCACCACGTCCGGATTCTAAGCATCTGTTCCCCGTCTGCCGCAGGGAGAGCCCTGGAGGTGCTGGCCCCGACTGGCCTTCTGATATGGTTGCCAGAATCAAAGGAATTTCCTTGCCTGCCATCCAGATCCACAGGGAGAACTGTCGAGAACTTCTCCCAGTGGTCGCTGCTTCCCCGGGGCTTCCTGCCTGCTCACAGCTCAGCAGACGGGTCTCCTCATGGATAATCCTCCTGGGGTGACCAACTTGTGGCAAAGTATTCCTTAATCGAGAGACTCATGCCAAGGGGTCCAGCCTCACCATAAGCATACCCCTAGCGTCCTTGCTTCTGGCCCTTTGGGGTTTCCGTACCAGGTAACCTCTGGGTCATTCTTTGGTATAGCCTAGCCCTAAGCGTCACCTATAAATTCATTGTGATCTATTAAAATCAAACATCAGAAACAAAACCATAACAAACCAACTCGTTCTATCCCTATTCCAGTTAATGAATTCCTGTGTGACTTCGTGGCAAGTGACTTCACCTCTCTGTGCCTCAGATTCTAAAATTTTTAGAAGGGGTAGCGACCCCTGTCCTACTTACATTAATAGGATACTGGAATCACATGGAATCATTTAACCAATTATATAACCAATTAGCTCAACAAGTGTATACTGAGTGCCTACGTTGTGGGGTTGCATTCACAGGGTGGTGACAAGGTAGACCAGACACAGTGCTTGCTCTCCTGGTGCTGACAGTCTGGGGGGGCTACAAATCCAGAAGAAGCAACAGCCATGGTCAAATGCAGGTGACTCTGCAAACAGGCCCTATTCTCCCCTGGCTGCTGTCACGTGAGTTTACTCACCTGACTCTCACTGTGAAAGCAAGGAGAAATGTCACTTCTTGTGTGGGTAGGGGTTGGCAGTCAGAGCATGCCAGGGTGGAAATGTCCTCTGATAGGAGCTGCCTCTACTTTATCACAGCAGGAGCAGAGGCGGTGTCACTGCAGGCAGGAAGCCACCAATGCAACCAGAATTGTTCACGACAACTATGATCAGGTAGGTTCTGGGCAGAGGACGGGGAAGGTGGAAGATGAGCGGGAGAAGCCTGAATGAGAGAGTGCCAAGCCTTCAGCCTCCTCTCTGCTCAAATTCATTCATTCACTCCATAAGTGTAATTGTGGACTTTCCCAGTCCTACCTCATTTGCTAATTGCCTGGGCTCCATTCTCCGTCATCCCTCCTCTGTTTTCTTACAGCCTCAGTATCAGGCCTGACCTGTATTACAGTTTGGAGAAAGCATATACTGTGTAAGATGAGGGTGGGACAGAGGGAGCTGAGATCTGCCGTGATCTGTGAGCTGTTATGCATGAAACAAGTTACCTGTGTGGTGTCCCTGTGCTCAGTACCTGCCATCAGCATTCCGCGTGGTGAGGAAGGCACAGTGCTTCTCCTGTAGATGCTGATGGAGACCACAGCGCACATCTCACGTGGACTAGATGGGGAAGCCGTGCTTCTCGTGCACGACGTTTGAAGATCTTGCTCAATGCAGATTCTGGTTCAGTAGGGCTGGGCTGACAACCGAGTTTCTGTATTTAGATCACACTCCCACATGATGCCAACCCTTTGACTAGCAAGGAGGGAGGGAGTCTGTTCAGAGCTCTGCTTCTTTATGGAGAGGCACTATAGGATAATATTACAGAAATAGCTAAAAGTCATGTGGTTCCTACTATGAGCCAGGTATTGTTCTAAGCACACTACGAGTATTAACACAGCTGTCCTTTACAACAATGCTGTCATTATTTGCATTGGAGAAATGCAGAAACCGAGGCACAAGCAGGTTAAGTACCTTAAGTTCCTGCTGCGACCGTGTGGTGGAGGTAGGATCTGATCACACGCTGGCTGGCTCTACAGGACATGCTTTTAGATCTTGCCACCTCCTTTAAGTCGGCTGAAGGAGGTGAAATAAGTCGGGAGACTTGGGTTCTAGTTCCAGCTCTGTTACCAATTGGCTGGGTGACACTGCGGTGGATACTTATCCTTTCATATGTCAAATGGGGGCAACACGCTCTCCCCGCCCCCTGTACAGTGCCACAGAGATTAAGGCTTCCTGGGAGCACAGCAGGGCTAACACGAGCCAGTGTGCAAAGGAAAATGAGCAGAAAAACTGGCCAGGAAGGCAGATTTTTTTTTCTGTGAAAAAGAAGGGGGAAAAAAAAACAAGAGGAAAAAAAGAATGAAGCACTTTTTATTTTATGTATAAGGAACTGACATGATTTAACTGCTTGTTTGTGGGGGAAAAAGTTTGGTTGCCTGTTAGGAACATAATTTTGAGTCTGTATGCTATGCAAATGGATTTGATGAGTAAAAAGAAAACCTTGTGGGGACCAGAATATGGGGAAAGTGAATTGAAAACTATTGCACAGTCTAGAAAGGCAGGTTCTCACGATGGTTTTGCGGGTTTCAGCTGGAGGTCCGCGCTGCCGCTGTGAAGTCCCTGGGAGAACTCGGCGTCTTTCTGGCCTGGATTGACAGGAATCATCAAGACACTTCGGCTGCTTGATGACATGGCACCTGTTGAATAATCCAGGGATGAACACCCCCTGTGTGGTTTCCTGGGGGAGACAGCATGCTTTGAAGGGGAGGGGAACGGGGAAGGCCCCCGTGTTTATCCAGACGAGAAACCTCTCTGTTGATTTGGAATTCCTTCCCCCAGGGCTGGGGAGAATCTGGGTTCCAGCAGATCTCACCCTGCAGCTGCGAGTCTCACTGGCTGGCCTCGGGCTGCCTGATCCCACCTGAACATAGCCGAACAGTCCACTGTGGTATTTATAATAAAATATGTCTGTTGAACGGTCCTGTAGGCCGTTCTGGAAGGAAAGGGTCAGCCCCCCACTAATTTATTGTGAAATTGTGTATCCCGTGTCTGTGATATGAGCGAGTGATATCCGTACATATTGTACGGACTGATATTCCTGAATAAACTTTGTAGTTTACCTGTGAGTGGAAGTGTCTTCTGATTCAGGAAGAGTCAGTCGAGGAATCATAAATGGAGACTGTTAGAAAGGAAAGGGGCCTTTAAAAACATAATCGATGGGGAACCTAAGGCCTAGAAGGGACCAAGAATATACCTGGGCTCCCAAAGCAAGTTAGTGCAGAAAGGGGTCCGGACTGGGCCCCCAAATTCCCCAGCCCGCACCCTTTCCTGATCAGGAAGGGATGGAGGAGCTCTGACCACTGACTCCTTCTTGACATCGCTCCATTTCGGATCTTCTTTCTCTGTGTCTGTCTCCTCTCTCTCTCTCTCTCTCTCTCTCGTCTCTGGTTTTTCTCTGTATTTGTCTCCCTCTGTTATTTCTTTCTTACTGCTTCCACCCCAACCTAGATATGTCTTCCCTGACCCCAATGCATTCTCCACGGTGTATGCATTGGGCTGGCAGAGGGTGTTCAGACAGAAGGATGGTCCTCATGGTTACAAAACTGAACAGAGTACAGTCCACAGGCAAGGGGTGCGCTGGGTGGAGGTGCCAGGGCCCAGGGCACAGTGGAGAGAGGCCAAAATGGGCACCAGCTTCTGGATGGGCACTCCATGGATGATTCAGACACAAACACCTGTCTTTAATAGTGACAACAACTTGCCCAAGGCCACACAGCTAAGGGCCTGCAGATCTAGAGAGTCCAGGCCCCATCTTCCTGGCTCCCGCACTCTCTCCTCTTTCTGCTGGGCGAGTTCACTTTATCCCAGCCACAGCTCTATGACCCAGGGCCCAGGTTACCGCACTGAATGCCAGCAATGCAGATAACTAAACCCAGATGCACAAAAGGGGCCTGGACTTATTAGTGACAAGCCTCTGAAGTTACACACAAATTTATGGACCAAAACAGAGCAAAGCAGCAGAGGCTTCTGAGTGTGTCACACAGTGTTCCTGGCCCAGCTGAGGCTTGGGCTCCACATGGGGACACTCTACTCTCCTTCCATCTTCCAGAGCAAATTGCAGATGGCCACACACACTCAGGGCTGCTGTCTTTTAGAATCAAGGACTTGCCTAGAAGTTTGGCCAAGTGGGTAAGAGGACAGGTTTTGTGTGAAATCTTGGCCCTGCCACTTATTGTGTGACCTTGGGCAATGTACTAAACCTGAGCCTCAGTTTCCTCATCTGTACAATGAGGAGATATCTGCCTCATGGAACTGTCATGAGGACTTGAGACCCCATTTATACAGTGCCTGGTGTGCAGTAGGTACTCATTAAAAATAAGTGATGGTTGTTACTATTTAATAACTCTCAACTTTTCTGATCTTTCTTGTTCTTACACGTTTTTTTGTTTGTTTGTTTTAACACACGACTGCCACAGTAGAAAAGTGTGTTAATCCAAGGCCGGTGTCCAGAGTTCTGTTCCCGACTCCAATTCCAGGGAAGGATCTTCCCAGTGCCTCCCACACTACAGGCAGGGAACAGGAGGAGTTAGCCAACGTTGGGGACCCAGCTGTGTCAGAGGAAGTCTCAGCAGAAAGGAGGGAAACAAGTTGAGCTGGTTAAACAGAGCGTGATGGAAAAATGCAGGAAAGGGAAATGACGTCATTCATGCTGGCAGCTTTGAGGACAGGGAACTGAAAATGTCTGCTTCTGGTAGTCAGCTGCTCTGCCCATCCCTGCCTGTCTCCTGGGAAGGAAGCAGGGGCTGCTGGCGGGGCAGAGCTCCCAGCACTGCTGGCCTGGGAGTGGTGAAGTCCTCTACCTGCCCACCTCGTGAGCGGAGGTTCTTCCTCCAGCAGAACCCGGAGGCCCGTGCGTTTCTCTGCAAAGTGATGCAACTGGGCAGGAAGCTCAGATGTCAGCAGCTATGACATCGTAGACAGGGAAAACCCTGAGCTGCAAAGTCAGGACTTGCCATGGGAAAAAGGAGCAGCTGGGTGTCTAGAAAATTGTTTCCTGCCCAAAAATGGCTTGGTTAGGAAGCTGAGTTTGTTTCATAAGAAAGGATTCTCCTTCTCTTCCCTCTGCCCAGCTTATCTGTATAATTACACTGGCACTGATTAGATGCTGACCCCCAGTGTTGGAATCCCACTTTCTCAAGTTGGCGTGATGTGCTCATGAAATGCACCCCCCCGGCTTCTCCACCACAGCTGCCTCCCCGAGCTGTTCCATTGGGCGCTAACAGTGTGCCAACCACTGGCTGCCTTCGAGCATCCCATGGCTAGTGCACGGCTATTCCCCTGTCTCTCCTCCACTGAGACGCTTCAGTGAACGGCTGCCCTGTTGCCTCAAGGGGGAAAACAAAGAATCAAGAAAGCCAAGTCGAAAGGGACTTAAGAAATCATCCAATTTATTTCCCCACCATTGATTCACTGATGAGGAAGGGAAGTGCTCTTCCCAAGACCACACAGTGGGTGAGGCTAGAGCTAGAACTTAGGTTTCTAGACTTCCAGTCCAAATGCTCATTCCTTGGCATGATGTTCTTGGTCTTTGATGTTATAGCTGTATTTCCAACTCGATTTTCACACTGCTCCTCTACACGAAACCCAGCTCCAGCCAAGCGAATCCATTGCCAGTCCTCAAGTACACTGTGGGCTTTGCTGCCCTAGCTCATCTCCATCCTGAATGCCCTTTGTCTGACCTCACCCTCCTCCTTACCCCTCCCCAGCATCTCTGCCCACTTACATTTTGCCCACCCCTCAGGGCTCAGCTCAAACTTTCCTCTACGTCGCTGTAGCTCCCTCTCCTGTGCCCCTCGGCACTTACTTTCTGCCCACTCAGTAGTGCTGGCATTCTTGGTGCTCCTGCAAGCACAGACCTCATCTCCCCAACAAAGCTGTCAGCAACTAGGGGCCAGAGATCCGACCGGGGCATCTCTGTAATCCTCACAGCATCCAGCACACTGTCTTGTGCACAGTAGGCATTTAATAAATGTTTATTGAAAGAATGGCTTTTAAAACAGTTTCTATCAGCTATAAGGAATTATAAAAATGACTTTATGTATTTAAAGGTTTATATAAATATGCATATATATATATTCCTCCTGCCAACTCAGTGAGCTATACAGGCAAGGCAGGTGTTATCTTTATTTTATGGATGAAAAATTGAATACATGAAAGGTATAGGAACTAGTCTTGGGTCCCCAAAGGTCTCCCTGAAAGCTGGAGAAAAAATGAGTATTAGAACTGGGTCTCCTGGCTGTCAGTCCCATGTGATCTGCTGTGTTAACATCCTCTACCTTCTTTCCATCTAAGACTAGTTTCTTCTGCCAAAATTGCAAGGAAGGAAAAGCTTCTCCCTCAGTCTAATTTCTAAGGCAAGCATTTACTATAGAAGAGGAGTTTATAATGGTTTAACGGTACCATGTAGTGACATGAGCACTGAATTCAACTTCCGGGTCTGCCTTTTACCAGCTGAGTGACCTTGGGTGAGTTACTTAGCCTCTCTAGACTGCAGTTTCCCCATTTATAAAACGAAGGAATTGGACTAGATGTACTTAAAGTCACTTCCAGCTCTAACAGCCCTGGAGGAATAGTCCATCACTAGATAAGGAGATTCTTGCCATTGGGATATAATTCTTCCACCTAGAAGATCTGTGCGCCCTCCAGGTCCTACTAGAGAAGATATGTGGGAGGGGAGCCCCTGGGTCCCCTCATAAGTGAAATCATGGAGCTTACGCTTTAAGACACAGCATAATGAGGAAACAATAATGAATCAACATGTTCATTCAATAGTCATCAGGTATTAACTGAGCACCTAGCAAGAACCATCAGGTGTTGCAACCAAGGAGATGAACAAGTAGCTCTCAGGCTAGTGAGAGATACAGATATGTAACCAAAAATGTACAATTGGCTGTGATATGCACAAAAGAGGGATATACAAGGTCCAGTTGAGGTGAAAAGGTGAGAGGGATCAGTTTTGCCTTGGGAAATGGGGGTAGAGAGAGGTTAGGGTGAGGCAGGGACAGTTTTGTAGAGGAGACTAGTTGACTTGGCATCTACGCAGAGTGTGATATGGGATCTGGTCAGTGGATTTTAAAACAACAAAGTATTTTGATACAGGAAAAAGGGAGATGATTATTGAAAGCAAAATTGGGATTGTGTGTGAATAACTAAGTTTAGTTAATCATTACAGGTAACTTAAACCAAAGCAATTGGGTTCTTCTTGGTTAATGGGAAAGAATTGACTTGCATGGCTATATAGCCTATACAAGCCTAGATTTACTGAAAATCTTAACTTCAAGTATTCTTGTCAGACCACGTTTCCAATTTTACTTTAATCACACTTATAAATGATCATAAGAAATGGGTTACTCAGCACCAATGATGGGCAAAACAGGCATGAGCTTAAATAGTTTAAGAGAGATTAGATATTTGCACATGTTTTTGACATTTATAAAGCATTACAATGAAAAGTCATGGTCTTTGTTTTCAGAAAGCTCTGGGAAAACATTGAAAAGAGCATTCTGATCCAAAAGACAGAAGAAGAGCTTCAAAGAACCATTGAATGTCAGAACTGGGAAGGACCTTATGTGTGATCTACTCTGTTTCTCTCATTTTATGTATTCATAAACTGGGATCCAGAAAGATGAAATTACATGCCAAAGTCATCCTGCAAACTGTGGAATCTTTGGACTCAAATATAAGACTTCAGAGTTTCAGATATTGAGTACGAAAAAAGCTGAAAAGGAACGTGTTATAGTCTCTGCCATCTTGACAGTTTTCAAAGGATTGTCTGTAATGCATCTCAGGCTCTTTGAATTTAATCTTGTCAGGGAGTGTGGTCCTACATGACAGACTAGTCCCTGCCTAAGAGAATCTTCCAGTGTCATTAGGGACAAAAGGGTAAGGCCCATGAAACAGAGAGTAACATCAGATGCTCTCACTTGCCAAAGAAAAATCGGCTATTGGAAGTCAGACAAGGAAGGGGCTGACGTCCCGCAGAGTCGTTCAGGAATAAAGGCTTTGGGTCTCCTTTCTGATGACGAATGGAGGGATCTGGCCAAGTTGGGGAGCAGTGGTGGGGACAGAAAAAGCAAAGGGGAGACAGCAGGAATGAGCCCATAGTGTCTGGGGTTGGGGAGAAACTGGGTTAGGGAGAGCTGGATTTAGAGGAGAGGGGAAAGCACCCCCTGGAATTCTCTTCCAGCCCTGTAATTCAGATCTTCTCTGTCCTATCATTTTACCAAGCAGGAAGGTGGAGCCAGAAGGAGGCACATCCTTAATCCACAGTTACAACCAGTAATCCCCTTGGGCAGTGCTTCTCAGAGGAGGAAGGTGTTGGGATAATCCAGGCTACAATTGGGCTGCTTTAGGACTTGAGGAAGTGCCATGCCGAGAGAGAAATTCCAAGGGAGTTCCAGCCCTCACCTGCCCAAGCTCACTTCCTTCCTGTGACTTACACACGTGTGTATATAAATAACTGGAAGCTTTTCAGCTTGAGACAGACTCCTAGGAGACCAGAAGCCGCAGCCCTTCCGAGCACAGGTAAGAGACCCTCCCCTCTACTGACACTGCTCACAGTGTTCTGGGGATCAGCCCTGCCCTCCCAATCATTTACCCAGGTGTGTCCAGGGCCATGTCTAAAAGAGCCTTTTCTATGAGGACAAGGACTTGTCATGTTTACCTTTGTGCTTTGGTACCAGCACAACATTCAGGACAGTGCAGCTCAATAGATGCTGATCGAATTGCTGAACTTCAGGTAGATTTACTACATACTCACTAAGTTCAAGGCAGCTAACATCAACTACTACTTAAAATGAACCGATCAGGCACTGTGTGCTAGGTGTATAAATTATACATTATTTTATTTAAATGTCAAAACAAGCTTCTGAGCTAAGTTTAATTATTACCATTTTGGGGGCTAAGAAAATGAAGCTCAGAGAGGTGAGCTGACTTGTCCAAAGTCACGTAGATGTGGGATGACCAACTCATTCCCATTTACCCATGACTTTCCAGTTTTAAAACTGAAATTCCTGGTATCTCAGGAACCCCCCTCAGTCCTGGGCAAACTGGAACCACCTACATAGCTGGGAACTGGATTTATTTGGACCCAGTTCTCTTCTCTAAACCCAGAGTTCTGTCTGATACTTTTGTATTTGGTGTGCTCATTCCCTTCTCCTACATTTGGCAGTATCTGTGGTGGCCAGGAATGTGAAAAATGTCTATCATATTGCCTGGCACATAGGAAAAATTCAGTAAGTGATAATGATTATCAGTGCTGTGCCAAGCTATGGAGCCAAGATGTACATCCATATATATATACACACACACATATCTTTATGCATTTTATGTGTGTTATCTTTTCCCAAGATATTAAAGTAGTTGAAAAAAATTGAAAAAATTACATAGTAGGTTTATTATAACTCACATTATTTTAAGTTTAAATATTTTACTTATGCCCCCAAACAAAATTTATAATACTTTCACTTTCCTGGCTTTAAGAGAAGAAAACTCATAAGTAATATTTTCATCATATGTTTTTGAGAGAAAAGTTAACCATTAAAAATATGTGAAAATATATGCATAGCGGCAACATATTTTTCCTTTTGCTCCTATGTGGTTCAGCATGGCACTTTCAAATTCTGTCTTTATTTCAAATTTTGATATTTTGCTCACTGTGATTTTTTTCATTCATTTTGATCTTGCATTAAAATAGTCTTTATCTTGATGACTGAACATTTTGGTGCCCCCCTTAAATTTTGTGCCCAACGTGAGTGCCTTAATATATCTTACCCTAACCCCAGCCCGTTGCCATTTTATCTTAAAACTAAGCAGACACCATAAACTGCTCGCTTACTGAGCAGCCTCGCCCAAGAATAAATGAATTCCTTCACTGCCTTTCTTCTCTGTCTTTTGGGATCGCTCCATCTTTCGAGTCGAAGAGCAGGGAAGTGTGTGCTCTTGAATTCACCCCAGAAGTGCCTGATTACAGTCTTCCTGCAGAGGGCGCTGTGCAGTCCCAGATGCCTCAGGAGGGAGCTGTGTTAGGTAGAATCTGGCTGATTGCCCATCAGGTCTTGCCTATCCCTGGCAGTAGGGTTGTTATGAAATCATTGACTTTTTCTTTGCCTTCAGGGCTGAAATGAATCTATTAATATTATCCTCAAATAACGTATCTGATCTCAGACAAATGCCAAACAGAGCTCAGCTCCTCTGCTCTGTAGGTGGCCATAAAACCCAGACAATTTTCCCCAGGTGTTTTTGATGGCACGGCCACAACTTTTGTGAGACTCTGTTCTCCCCAGTTCCCCCACAGGTCTGGTGGAACCAGAAGGGTGAGCTGCATGAGCATTCTGGAAGGGAAGGTTATGTGCGTCAGTTCCCTAAGACAAGTATTAACATTTTCCCCGAAATGCATCCTCTACTCACTGCAAGTTCCCGCTGTTCTGGGCCTTATCTGCTGGGTAGTGATGGTGGAGCTGGGACAGGGACAGAATAAAAGAACCACGACCGGCAGCACCGACTCGCACGCACACCCTGATCGGCACTTTAAGGCTTCTCTTCACGGGAGGCTCAGCAGTTTTTGTTAGTGAGTTGTACAAATGCGCCACACTGTTTGGAGGCAGATAAGGCTGTTCGGTTTCCCCTCTGTAGACACCTGGGGGAGGCACGTCCCTGGTGACTGGATTGACTTCTTATGGATCAGATGGAGACATCAGTAAGTCATGCTCTTTCCTTTGAATTCCCAGCTCCCGCCATCTCCAGATTCCAGGCATAAGATGAAAGCCTCGGGTCTTGCATTCAGCCTTCTCTCTGCTATGTTTTACTTCCTCTGGACTCCTTCTGCTGGGCTGAAGACACTTCATCTGGGAAGCTGTGTGATCACCACAAACCTTCAGGAAATACAAAGTGGATTTTCTGAGATACGGGACAGTGTGGTATGTACCGGGACATTCACCTCTCCCGGGTGCCTCTCCTCTTCTCTCCTTGTCTGGCTCTCTCTTCCCTGGGATTGTGATCATGAAAAAAGGCAGCTGGAGGACTCCTTACCAGGAGGATGTATTTCCAAGAAATATCCATAGTTCCTAATATAAAAATGTTTTGGGAAGGGTTGCCTCCCACTGGGCCATGGCAGGGAGGGGACACGAGATCTTGATATCTAAGACCCTGGCAGCAGTCACTGACCCATCCTTTCTCGCTTTGTCTGCTTCTGTTTAGCAAGCCAGAGATGGAAACATTGACATCAGGATTTTAAGGAGGATGGGGTCTCTGCAAGACACGAAGGTATGTGCTTGGCTCAGACAGGCGACAGGAGGAAGTGTGGCGTGGGAGCTCCTCCACTGCCCTGGTCTCGTCTCTGTCCTCCCCCGCCCCTCACCAACACACTTGTCTCCTTTGCAGCCTGCAGATCGGTGCTGCCTCCTCCGTCATTTACTGAGGCTCTATCTGGACAGGGTATTTAAAAACTACCAGACCTCTGACCATCATACCCTCCGGAAGATAGCAGCCTCGCCAATTCCTTTCTTGCTATCAAGAAGGACCTCCGTCTCTGTGTGAGTGAGGGTCTTGGGTAACAGGGTCCATCTTAGTCCATAGCTTCAATGATTTAGCAGCCAAGCTCTCTTTCCTACCTCCATTTGATGGCTGGAGAAACTGAGTCCGAAAGTTCTAATAATCTGTGTCAAGCCGTGTCACTAGGTAATAGGAACTCAGTTTTATTGACTTTTGAGTATATGCGCTGTGAAAAAAGTGCTTTGTGAAATCTAAAGAACTACAAAATGATAGCTATTTGATATAATGACAATTCTCTATTAACCTTGAAATTACACTTTTTCTGTAGATGAGGTATCTTACAGGTACCAGTGCATCCTGTGTCTAGGCAGCCAATCAACAGGCCATTGGGTTTGCTCTCAGAAGATGATCTGAATAGAGCCTAGGAATTCAATTGTCTGTTCCCATGGGGGCTCAGAGGAGCTCTGGGATGGAGCTCCTAGACTAGAGCTGGGGGAGGCGGGTGGCCAGATGGGGTACTGTGATAGCAGACTCCTTCAGCACTGCCTGCCTGTTTCTAAAAAGAAACAGTGGGCTCCATATTTGAGCCTAAAAAGCTGGCTTCCAGGCTAGGCACGGTGGCTCATGCCTGTAATCCTAGCACTCTGGGAGGCTGAGGTGGGAGGATCACTTGAGCTCAGGAGTTCGAGACCAGCCTGAGCAAGAGTGAGACCCCGTCTCTACTAAAAAAATAAAACAAAAACTGGCTTCCTCTTCCGGCTGATGATTAGTTTAATGATCCCAAATGGTGAGACTCGAAAGGACTTTTCTATAGGAACAGGTATCTACAGGCTTGGGGGTGAAAGAGTAGAATTCCCACCTGCTGCATGTCAATGGCAAGGGCAGAAAATCAGAATCTTTACTACAATCTATCATTCTTTGGGTTCTTTTCAGCATGCCCACGTGACCTGCCATTGTGGGGAGGAAGCAATGAAAAAGTACAGCCATATTCTGAGTCACTTCGAAGAGGTAGATGCAATGTTGGCATTGATTGGGATGGGAGTGTTTTTAGAACTGAGATCACTGATGAGTGGGGTGGATATTCATGCTGGTAGAAATCCTGTAGCCCTCAGGTTAATAGCCCTCATCCAGGCTCTAGAAGAGTGCCCTCTCTGGGTGATGCTCTGGAATTGGACAGAAAAGTCGCTCCAGAGACAGTGCGATCTTCCAGCTGCACAAATGAGGGGCAATAGCATTCCAGCATTCACACATTTACACGTACCCTCAAAAACACTCACAGCCTCACCCACACCCATGCCATGCTGTTGCTCACCTGGACACCGCTGCTATCTGCCAGGAAGGCCTGCGCTTTACCCCTCTCTGACTAACTCCTACTCAACCTTTCAGACAGCCGAGGCGTCCCCTCCGGGAAGGTGTTGGCTGCTTCTCTAGGAGTTAGGTGCCTCCCCTGTGGTGCTGTGGGCTCTACGATTTATTCACTACGCTACATTTGAGCTGCCTATTTCTGCCCATCTCCCTCATTCAACTGTGAATTCCCTGGGGATGGGGGTTGTGCCATTCACCTCTGAATCCCCAGCCACCAGTCCAATCCTGGCACAATCAACATCTGTCCAGGTGAAGTACACACAGTAAGCAACCCCTGCGCACACACACACACACACACACACACACCCCTCTTTCCTAAAGAAAACAGCCTATCTACTTTGATCTCTGTGATTCAAGAGGCTTAGGTTGTAGTCCTAATTCTGCTACCCTTCTGGGCCTCAGTTTCCACATATAAGACCAAGGTGATGGACTCAATGACTTCCCTTCCTCCTGTGAGGCCTTGAGGTTCTGTAACTTCTTTCAAGCTCTTCATCTGGAAAAGAATGCTCTGCTCATAATCCCCAGTGGACCTATAATAAGAGAGAGGATTAACCCTGGAGCAGGTGTGTCTCTTCAAGAGTTCTAACTACACGAGTGTGTCTCTTTTAGCTCGAGCCTCGGACAGCAGTGGTGAAGGCGTTGGGGGACCTAGACATTCTTCTGCGATGGATGGAGGAGACAGAATAGCACGGAAGTGATGCTGTTGCTGAGAGCATTGCAGGCCAGGAGTCCCCGTCCTCGGTACCTGGGCAGGCATGGCCCACGCCGCCATCTCTTTGCTGTAGTAATTAAGTGCTGGTCACAGTGTGTCTTATTAATTATTTGTTTCCACATGTGGTCATCTTTATGTGTCTCCAATCTTAATTTAGACCACACCTTTATAAGATTTTTGTAACATCTTTTCTACTGTTGGATATATTTATTATTTATTTTTCCTATTTAACTTATTTATTTTTGTACTTGAACATGAGACTTTAAAAAAAATTTATAGATTGTATTTATAACCAGACTAGAGCAGGTGATGTATTTTTCTGCAGTCAGCAAACCCTCTACCTTCTAGAAGAGTAGCTAGGGAGATTATTCATTTTTATTAAATTAAGGACATATTTACTCACCACCAATGCTCTGTGAGATACTTAAAGTTGAACCATTGGCTGGCTGGCTTGAGTCACGGAAGAAGTTCTGATGTGAGATTGCAGGTCTGTCTTGCAATTACTGACCACCCCTACTCGACTCCCCAAGCCCAGACTTGTGTATCTTCCAGCTATGGAATCTTGCATGGCCAACATGTATTTCTATGAATAAAATTTTCTTTGCAAAATATCTCTTTGGAGTTTGAAAATGCTTCATGAGCAGACACAATATCGAGGATGAGCTTGAATCTCAGTTCACATAGGATCTTCTTGCTCCTCCAGGGAGGCAGATGCAAGTGAGAACCTGAGCCTTCTCTCTCCTGCAGAATTAGTCCCCAGTTCTGTCTCGTTATTCCTTCACAGCTCTGATCCCACAACTGCCCTCCACCTAAAGGGACTGAGACAGAGGGAGGGGCTTTAGCCATTCTTTCTTTCCCTGCACCGTCTTCTCCATACCCCTGCTTTCTTCCTCACCCCAGGTTTCCATAGTCTTGCAACACAAATTACAATGGGCACAAGGTGCTATTGTAAGGGTTAAGAACACACAGGTGATGTGCAGTTCTACAGCCTTGCCCAGGGAGGTATACGAGGTCTGTCCAGAAATTATCCAGCCACTGTTAATATAGTGAGAATGGTTTGCATGACATCCACATAACCTGGCAGCCAAGGCGAGTGGACTGGAATGCGCATGCGTGAACAATGACTTTACCATACTAGTCAGTGGGGCGCTAGACCCCGATGAGTGAGCATGTGTACTGTGTGGCCCTTGCATTCAAAATAACTGAGCGAGTAGAGCATCAGATTTTGCATTAAGCTTGAACATTCCTCTGCAGAAACTGTTTGGATGATTCAGAAGGCTGTCTGGGACGATGCAATGAGTGCAGGGCAAATAAAAGTGTGGCACAAATGCTTCAAAGGTGGTCAAGAATCTTGAAAGTGATCCATGTTCTCAAAGGCTACGATAAGCAGAACACCTGAGAATGCTGACCTTGTACAGGCTGCAGAGGTCCCAAAGTGCCTACTTTGAAGGGGACTGAGGCGTCATTGTCCTGTGTACAATGTTTCTTGTATCTTCCTCAATAAATGTCTCTCTTTCTCGTATTACATGGCTGGGTACTTTCTGGACAGACCTCATAGTTGCCCTTGCTTGAGGCCTCCCATTTTGGATTCTGTCCAGCCTCAGAGTTTAGATTGTCTAAACTAAAGACACAAGTCTTTGTCTTTGTGTCCAACTATTAAGTTAGAGTTTCTTTCCAGGCCCCCTTCAGGTTGAGCGTCCCTGGACTCTGAGGAGCAGAGTTGTGGCCTGGCCTAGCCTGGGTCCCTCCTGCCTCTCCCACCTCACTCTGAGCTGCACCCCCAGCGTCATAGCTTAGATTCCCCAGTCTCAGAACCACAGACTCGGGCTGATTTCTGGTTCCTACAGGAGCTCTCCTTACTGCCTTTAATTTCTGCTCTCTGTCCTTAGCCTGGTCCCTGATACAGTTTTAATAACTTTAACTTTTAATAACTCTTATTATATAAGTAAAAATTGCCCAATAGGGAAAATTAGGAAAAGACAGAGAAACATCAAGAAAAAAACTAAAATCACCCACCATCTCACCATCCACACACAACCACTTTTTAAACATTTTTTGTGTACTTTTTCTGGATCTTTTTTCTTGGTTTCAAATTATGATTCAACCCTCATTACCTGAGTGGTTTGGGATGCAAAAATCTTAACCTTATCGAAATTTCATTTCTTTCTCTGGAAAACAAAATGATAATATCTACTTTTCCAGGTGATAGAAGAGATGGTCTTTTGTGTTCTTCTGATTTGTTCCCTTGCTTTCTTACCTCCCATTACTATTACCCATTTTCTATTAGATTTTTACCCCATATCACCCCTCTTCTATCAGATTTTCCACTTGCATGTTTCCTAGTTCTTTCTGACCAGTCTGATAAACAACTTGGCTTCAACTCTCAAGGAATAGAGTTGAGAAGCCAACTGCATTGAACTCAGTGCTAAAATTAGAACCATCAAGTGGTGTTAGATGGCAAAGAGGAGACGGGTTTTACCTGCCAAGGATACGAGTCTCCCAGATGGTCATGTCTGAGGTTGACCCACAGAACTGAGGACAAAGCTCTTCCATTTATTTCCTAGGAAGCATTTTTGACCCTTCTGAAAGTCTGGACCACGAGAAGCCTTGGTCTTTTGGGACTCCATGTTACCATGTTGCCATTGACCTGTCACCTCTTTGCCTGTGTATTCTACTCCCCTGCAAAACCTGTCTCCTCCTCTAAGTCATTTGTCTCTTCTCTGTTTGACTTACCATAGTACTAGCAATAGGGAATTCAACAATGGAGAGGTCAAAGCAGATTGAAGGTTAAGGGAAAACTTCATGAAGGTGGGTCCATTGAGGACAGACACTCAAGAATGGTTTATGATAGTCACTTCCAATTATAATATGATTAAAATGATTTTGTCAATTATTAAGTGTATGCCAGGTACTGTATCGGGACCTTCACAAACATTACATTATTCAAGCCTTAAAACAACCCTGTGAGCTACGTAGTATTATTACCAGTTTGCAAGTGACAATGTGTTCAGAGATGATAAATAATTTGTGCAAGGTTTTATAACTAATGGATAGCAGAACCAACATTTGAATGCGGATAGCCTGATCCCACAGACCTACAGACTTTTCCACTCTCCTGTCCACTTTCCTAACAATGGTATCTTGTACTTGGAAGCATAGTGGAAAGGAAGAATGAGATTTGACTTCCTAGAGATATGAGTGAAAACCCTGACTCTGACCCTCACTGCCTTGGACAAGTGACATAATCATTCTCAGTTTCTTCATCTGCAGAGTGGGGATTATATGACTTACAACACTGGATCGGTGTGAGGACTAAATGACATTGTAATAACTAATTTGTACCAGCACTTATTATGCAAGTGTTCCAAATATGTTGCAAGTATCTGCTCATTTAATTTGCACAATAGCATGATGATATAGTGCCATTATTATTCTCACTTTACAGATGAGGAAATTGAAGAGCAGAGAGGTAAAGTGTCTTGTTCAAGTCCACGCAGCTACCAATGATGGAGGTAAAATACAAATGCAGGTAGACAGACTGGAGAACCATGTTTTTAGCTAGTTTACTTTGCTGGATGGGTGGAATGCTCAGTACATGGAAAGCACTTGACCAAGAGCATCTCTGGCTGTATCAGAGGAAATTTATGAACCTTCCTAGCAAGCTGTAGCACTAACCATTAACTTCCTCGTGCAACTTATCTCTATAACATCTGTATCAAATTGTTTTTCTGTAGGTCTAAACCTTGTTTCCTCAACAAGCAAAATGTACGTTCCTTTAGAGATGTATGCTAGACCTCAGGTTGATCTTAAAACTCTAGTAATTATTAGTTCTTACTAAAAACTCTAGTAATTATTAACTTAGATAAGGCACTTCTCCTCCCTGGACCTCAGTTTCTGCTGAGACTGAATAAACAGACAATGGCCAGACCACATATAAAAATAGAACTCTGACCTACAAACTGCAGCAACCTGTCCAGGAAACCAACCCATTATCTATAGTAACCAGCCTACTGTCATTGAGTCAGACTTGTAGGAAGTCGGATTACTGTCTTTAGCACTGAGCCCAGAAAGCAATAACCTCTGTAACAATTGGCCCCAAATGGCCAGAACTTGATTAATAACTGACAGCATCTCTAATTTTTGCCCCTACTTTCAACTTAGGACCAACCAGAGAAAGCCAAATATACACCCCTAACCAATCACATAGGAAGCCCTATTTCTAGTTAGCCTCCTACAGCTTCCCCCTAAAGCCTCCGATCAGAGCGTACCTGAAGCCTTCCTTTTATTCCTCTACAAATCTTTCCCACTCCTCTTCCTACCTTGGAGTCTCTGCCAAAATGCAGGTCACAGTGGCTGACTCCCTTGCTATAGCAAGCTCTGAATCAATAGCCTTTTTCCATTCTTGTTTGGTTGATTTTTATTTATTTACACACTGCATTCATAAAATAAAAGGGTTGGAACAGATGATTCTGGATTCTAGAAACTGGATGTACTACCACGGTCTTAGGGCACCAGATGTTGCTGTTGCCACTGCTGCCTTCCATTGATTGCCAAAAAAGGAATCTGCATAGTGTCTATGTTACCAACTTTGGATGCAGAGGCAAATGCATCTGACTGAACAGGCCTAGGTGATGCCCCATGCCCTGGATGCCAAGGAGGCTGGAAAAGCCTTTCCTCTGATGGGAGGTGGGCTCTTTCTCAGAAGGAGAGACATCTTAAAGCTAGGAGTGAGATCCAGGTACTGGTGACTCAAAAGAATAAAAATAGTATTTTCTATCCCTTATTTCCACCATGTCTTGGAGTTGTCCAAATTCCCCATTTGTAAGGACTGGGCCTTTTCTGATATAGTCCACTGTAACTTTGTCTGTCTGTCCCTCTCCAAACAGATGGAGAGCAAATGGATCATTCGCCCACTGGACTCTTAAGTTCCTGGAGGACAGGGCTGGTTTTTTTGTTTGTTTGTTTGCTGTTTAGCCTGCCCCATCCTACCTCATCTCAGCATAGTATAACACTACATTATTGGTAAACACTGAATTCCAAAGCAAGAGAATGGAAAGAAACAGAAATTTAAAAAAACAAATTAAATTGCTTTTTATTTGTAAGTGGCCCTTGGCTAATTTTTTCATAAGTCAAAGACTTTTGACATTTTCTGGAAAACGGAAAATCCACCCTGCTCTGCAGACTGGGCCTTGCTCAAAGGAGGCAGTACAATAAATGATGAATGAATGACTGAATACAGCCGCTCCCCTATTTCACTGGAAGGTTGGGAAGAGGAAAAGCCACACTCACCAGTTGAACTCCACTGTCATGAGCGCAATGAGTCATTCACTTAACGGGAATAAGGTAGGACTCAGAGGCCTGGAGGCAGGAAGCTATGAATTATAAAGAGCTAACACCTTTCTGAGTACATTCTTAGTCTTACTGAATGTTAGAAGTGGGAGGGAACATACTGATCACAGAGAACATGCAGATCATTTCAGAGGGTAACTGTGGTTCAGAGAGAGAAAGTGACTTGCCAAAGATTACACAGTGAGCTATGGCAGAGTTGGCATTAAAACTCAGGTCCCTGTACTTCCAGGACCACTAAACCTGAATTCCATTTAAGAAGAAATAAAACTTAACCAGATTAGAAAAGAAAAATGTCTTTATTCACAGCCGAGGGAATCTACAAAACACTACTAGGTTTGGTGAGGTTGCAGAATACAAGATCAATATGCAAAAATCAATTGTGTTTTCATACACCAGCAACACACTATTGGAACTTGAAATTAAAAAAAAAAATTACTAATCACAATAGTATCAAAAAAGTTGAAATACTTCGGGATAAATTAAGAACAAAAGATTAAAAAGATCTGTACACTGAAAACTGCAAACCATTGCTGGGAAAAATTAAAGATGATGTAAATGGAGATATGAGCCATATGCATAAGTTAAAAGATGCAATATAATTCTTCCCAAATTTATATCAATTATCCCCAAATTAATCTATAAATTCAAAGCAATCACAATCAAAATTCCAGCAGCCTTGTTTTAGGTAGAAATTTATAAACTAATTTTAAAATTCATATGAAAATAAAACAGATGAAATAAAATTGCTGAAATAACATTGAAAAGAAAGACAAAATTGGAGGATTAATACTATCTGATTTCAAATTTATAAAAAGCAATGGCAATTAAGACAATGTGGTATTGATGCAAAGATAAACAAATAGATCAATGGAATAGAACAGAAAGTCCAGAAAAAGACCCCATATATGGACAATTGATTTTCAACAAAGATACAAAGGCAATTTCGTGAAGATAAAATAGTCTTTTCAAGAAATGGTGCTATAATAATTGGATATCTAGACAGAAAAAAAAGAACTTGAATTTATATTAATACACCACTTTAAAATTAAAACTTAATTCAAAATGGACTATAGATTTAAATGCACAACTATGAGAGGTCTTCAAAGATTTATGGAAAATGCATATTGTGAAAACTTTATGCATAGATTTCAAATTTTTTTTGTACCAAAATAAACTCATACTAACTTGTTATAACATGGCTGGACGGGATCTAGTTTGAAGCACTAAGAAGGCTAAGACATCAGTTTGAAAAGAACCCCTAACAGCACAACATAAATTCTATAACTGAGGCAAGAACAAACATCATTTTATGGTGAAGTCTAGGTAGAAAAATGGTGAAATCACTGATGCTTTACCAAAAATTTATGGGACAATGACCTAAAGAAATAAGCAGTTTACAAATGGATAGCTCATTTTAAGAAGGGACAAAACAATGTTGAAGAAACAATCCACAGCAGCAGACCATGCACATAAATTTGAGAGGAAAAAATTAATCTTATTTGTGTCCTAATTGAAGAGGACTTATGATTATTAATAACAGCAGGAACAATAGCCAACACCATAGACATCTCAATTGATTCAGTTTACGCAGCTCTGACTAGAAGATTAAAGTTGAGCAAACTTTCCACTCAATGGAAGCCAAAACAATTGCACCCAGATCAAGCTGCAGAAAGGAGCAGAGCTCTTAATGGAAATTTTAAACAAGTGGGATCAAGATCCTGAAATATTTCTTAGAAGAATCATAACAAAAGATAAAATGTGGCTTTACTAGTATGATCCTGAAGACAAAGCACAATCAAAGCAATGGCTACCAAGAGGAGAAAGTGGTTCAATTAAAGCAAATGCAGACCAGTCAAGAGCAAAGGTTATGGCAACAGTTTTTTTTGATGCTCCAGGCATTTGGCTTGTTGACTTTCTGGAGGGCCAAAGAATGATAACATCTGCTTATTATAAGAGTGTTTTGAAAAGTTAGCCAAAGCTTTAGCAGAAAAATGCCAAGGAAAGCTTCACAAGAGAGTCCTTCACCATGACAATGTTCCTGTTCATTCTTCACACAAAACAAGGGCAATTGTGTAAGAGTTTTGCCAGGAAATCATTAGGCATCCACCTTACAATCCTTATTTGGTTCCTGACTTCTTTTTGTTTCCTAAGCTACAGCAATTAAGAGAGTTCAGTACTGATATATAAGGCTGGACATACAGATCAATGAAACTTTATTGAAAGTCCAGAAATAAATCCTTATATTTATGGTCATTTGATTTTCAACAAGGGTGATACCACAATTTAATGGGGGCACAATACTCTTTCCAACAAGTGGTGTTGGGACAATTGTATATCCATATGCAAATTAATGAAGCTGTACCCCTATTCATATCATATATAAAAATTAACTCAAAATGGATCAATGATCTAAATGTAAGAGCTAAAAGTATAAAACGTATAGAAGAAAACAGTGAATCTTCATGATCTTGGGATTAGGCAAGGATTTCTTAGTTATAACACAAAAAGCATAAGCACCATAAAAAATAGATTGGACAACAAAATTAAAAATTGTTGTGCTTCAAAGGACACCATCAAGAAAGTGAAAAGACAACCCACAAAATGGGAGAAAATATTTGCAATTATATCAGATCTAACTTGGTATACAGAATATGTAAAGAACTCTTAAAACCCAGTGATAAAGAGACAACTCAGATTGAATAGACATTTCATCAAAAAAGGTATATAAACAGCCAAAAAGCACATAAAAAGATACACAATATCATTAGTCATTATGGAAATTCAAATCAAAATCACAAAGCAGTAACACTACACACTCACTAGCATTGCTAAAATATGAAAAAATAGACAATAATAAGTGTTAATGAGAATGTAGAGAAGTTGGAACCCTCACACATTACTGGTGGGATTGTAAGATGGTGCAGAAACTTCAGAAAACAGTCTGGCAGTTCCTCAAAATGTTAAACATAGAGTTACCATACGAATCAGCAATTCTATTCCCAGATATTGAAAGAGAATTGAAGACGTGCCCACACAAAAACCCATACATGAATGTTTGTAGCAGTGTCATTCATAATGGTCAAAAAAGTGGAAACAATGCAAATATCCTTTAATTGATGAATGTATAAATGTGGTATATTCACACAATAGAATATTATTCAGCAATTAAATAGAAATGAAGTACAAATACATACTACAATATGGATGCACTTCGAAAATATTAAGTGAAAGAAGCCAGTCACAAAAAGCTACATGTTGTATGATTCCATTTATACAAATATTATTTAGAATAGGCAAATCTACAGGGACAGAAAGTAACCCAGTGGTTTCCAGGGACTAAGGAGAGAGAAATGGGGAGTGACTGGTAATGGGTATGAAGTTTCTTTTCAGGGTGATGAAAATGTTCTGAAATTAGTGGTGCTGGTTGCACAACTCTATGAATATACTAAAAACCACTGATTATATACTTTCAAAGGGTGAACTTTATGGTGTGTGAATTACAGCTCAATAAAACTATTATTAAAAATGAAGATGAAATAAATGCATTTTCAGATCATCAAACATTAGGGGAAAGTAGAAATAGTTACTTAATGCATAATGATTTTAGAACAAAATGATGTGACTTATTAGAAAATCATTCCATTCTCATCTACTTTCATTACTACTGTTAATTAAAGAAGAGCTTGCTCAATTAATTCTGGACTTGAAGTTTTCATACTATCTTCTCATATGACTTATTTTAGGACCAAATTCCTGTTACCATTTTAAAGCAACTTTGAAGTCTCCCTAATTGTTTCTATCTGGGGTACTAGTGTGACCATATTATCAGGTGTTTGTCTTTTAAAATCACATAAAGGGTAAAAAGTTGTTTGTAGCCATGCAGCCTCTCTGATCCAAGCTCTTTTAGTTAGGGAAAGGCACTGAGTGTGGCATGGTAATATATAAAAGTAATAGTAGCAATATTTTTATAATAGCTAACTCTTTCTAGTATTACTGATGTATCAAGCTTTCTTCCATGTACTTTGTATGTCTTCTCTCATTTAATCCTCATGAATACGTATGAGGTAGGTAGTGTTGTTATTCTCACTCTACAGATGAAGAAACTGAAGCACAGAGGACTCAAGTAACCTACCCAAAGTCACACAGCTAGTAAGTTGCAGAGCCAGGAATCCAAACACAATGGGTGACTTCATGGACTGCATATTTTCCAGAGCACCTTCCTGCCTCCCAGATACCTAGCCTTGGAGATAGAAACCTGGGATCAATTCTAGGTGGTTCCATTTTCTAGCTCCATGAGCTTAGGCAAATCACTAAATTTCTCTTTGCCTTGGTTTATTAATCCATGAAACAGAAATAATGATATCTGCTCTCTCTGTATCTCATTGGGTCTTTGTGAATATCAGATTGTAGAAGCAATTTGTAAAGCATTACACAAACAGCTGGATTATTGGACTAGAGCTGAGACTCCTGCAGCTCCCGCCTCAAAGAAACTCAGCCAGCAGAGCTAGGCAACACCCCTGCACACGAGTATTTATTTACCACCATTGAATTACAGTGAGGCTGAAGAACTTTCTGGGGAAAAGGCTGAAACTCTTTACACCTGGGTTTCAGACACTCACAGACATAGCTCTTGGGCCAGAGCATTTAGAAGCTAGATTACAATGGGGATAATGACAATCCGTACCCCTCAAAGATGATTCACCCTGAGAAAGAAAGGAGTCTGGTGTAGTAGGTTGGGCTCAGTAATAGGAATCAATGTCACTGATATTGATGAATTCCAGTCCCAGCTACCAGAAACTACCCTAAACCAACCATTTGGCATCTTGGGGCCAAGAAGGGCTCAGAGTGTAAATTGAGAAAGCTGTTTCACAGAACCCTGTAGCACTCTGGGTCCAATTGCCTCATTTGGGTGAATGTGACCTCACAACAATTTTTGGCCAGAGCAAGTTGTTACTGAGAAGCTGGGAGGAGAGTCCCATTCTCACCATCATGGGGACAGTAGTTGGAATTTGCAATAGCTGGCTTGGCCAGCTCTGAAGGCACAGACTAGTTCATGAGAATGACCCTTTTGGGAATTCTCAAAACATTCTAGGAAGAGACTCTGCAAGAGCCTGCTATGTTTATATGAGCAGATGGAATCACAGAACTTCAAGATTTTTCATTTCTAATTTTTAATCACAGGCGATGGAAACATGAACATTCAAGTTATGCTATCCCAAATTATTTTTATTATTTTATTGTGGGAAAACAGAATTCGCTCAAGCAGGATTAAGCAACTAAATCTGCTGTCTAGGGTGGCCATCTCTCTGGGATAGTGACTTTTCATGGCAGGAAATACTCCAAGGCTCTCTTCATTTTCATGAGTAATACGTTTTCCAGGAGGATATTTTTGGGAAGTCGAAGGCAGAGTGTATGTGGAAACCCCACCCACTATTGCTGGAAATAGCTTCTAAGCTTCATCATTTCTTTGACTTTTGATGCTTTCCTGGATCTGATCATCTAGCTGGGGGCAAAGGCTGGAGGTGAGGAGCCAAAAGAAAAGGAAAAATTTGGTGTAAGAACCTGAGTCATTTTGCATTTCAAGGATTATATACGTAAGCCTTTTCTAAGACATAATCTCTAGTCTCTCTTATTCTGGGGCAAGTTTAGACCTGCCAGGCCTTAGCCTGCCTTTTTTTTTTTTTTTTTTTTTTGCCAGTTTTAAAATCCATGTAGTAAGTATGTGTGGTGTTATGTGTGTGTGTGTGTGTGTGTGTGTGTGTGTGTGATTGTTGGTTTGTCCTGAACTTTTTACTGACATCTTAGGCCATCTTCATAAGTAGAAGGTCCTCTACATCACTCCCACTAAGAACAAAAGGCTGTTCTGCAGATGAGCTTTCCCTCTTCCATCTATCACCCATTCTGGAACTGTTGTCCCCATTACATGACCCCTGAGTGAACTGAGCAGCCCCTTGCTGAATCCCAACACGGTCAGCATCAAGCTGAACTGGCCTGCTGACTGCATCGCTTACGCTATGCTCAAGGAGAAAGCAGTGCTTTCCGCCCCTTTGCAGATCTTAGTCCAAGAGAAAAAGAGAGAGAGAGAGAGAAGAAGTGCCACAAAAGAAGTTCACCTTGCTACAGTGTTCAGAGGTGACAGAAATTCCTTGCAGCTTTTGGGAACGGCATCAGGAAACAGGCCTTGAAGAACTCATAAAATTTCTAATGCAAATCTCAATCTCTCTTTCTAAAGCGGTAGGTGTTTGTTGAGCTTTTCATGCAAATTATACAAAATAGTTTAAAGATGAAAATAAAAGTCTGCCCAACCTGTAATCTTTCCTATGCCTTCAAAGTAAGCATCTTTAACAAGGTGTATATGTGTGTGTGTACATACAGCTTATACATATGTGCATATATATGCATGTACATATACACAGACTTGTATATGCAACCTGCTTTTGACCGTCAACAGCACGTCCTTTGCTTCCATGTCGAGGTGATAGAGGGTGGTTAGTGTTTGGCAGGTGGAAAGGACATCCCAGATCCTGCTGGGCAGAGGTGCAGAAACACAAGCTCAGATTGGCTGGCCGCACGGTGTGCAGAGGTGTGGGAAGAGAGAAGGCTGGGAAGGTGCATGGACGAGGTCTCAGAGGACGTGCTGCGCCAGGTCAGGGAATTTCAACAGTTTTCAGTGGAAACTAATGATTTATTTAAATTTAAAATAAATCTTTAGAAAGACTTGCACATTATATAAAGCTTGGAAAATACAGATAAGCTATAAAGAAGGAAAACTTCCATTATCTCACCACTCAAAGATAATCTTGTTAACATCTCAGGATTTATGTTTCCAGATCATTTTCCACACATGTGCCCATTTTATTTTTTGCAAAAATGGGATCATACTGCATATGCCATCTGTAACTTGATTTCTTTTAACATAAAATGTTATGAGGTTTTTTTAAAAAGAATATAAATATAAATTATTTTTAGTGGTGGAATAGCATTTCATTATATGGACTTTTACCTATAGAAATAACCCATGGAGGATTACATAAAGGGAAAAAGAAATTTAATTATCTTCTCCTTTAAATACATTCAATTTACCTGGTTTTGAAATTAAGGATTGACTTGGGAACAATCACATTTGATGAGTACCTGGTAGGCAGGTGTCTCTGTGCAAGGCACAGGTCAGGGGGGGTGGTTACAAAAATGGGATGAAAGAGCAATGGTTGGGAGTGGGTTTCTCTCCTTGCCAGAAACCAAATATGATTTGGGGGCCAAGGAATAATATGATCAGAGTTGTGCATGTAGAAGAATCTCCTAAATGTGGGAAAGGGATTTTATAGGGGATGAGACTAGAGGAGAATCTATAAGAGAGATGAAATAGGGATTGTCTTCCTTCTTGACAGAATGGGGCAGGTGGCACAGAGAAAGTACATGACTTGTTCAAGGCAGCAGGGCGTGGCAGCTCTAGGGACAAGATTAAGATGCTCTTATTCACAGACCCAGGACTCTCTCCTACGCTGGGCTAATCACAGATTCTGTTTCCCTGAGGTTCTATGTCCAGATGGGTGGTCATGGCATCATTTGTGAATTTGTACTCCCATGCTAGGGGGCACAAGCAAAGCTTAATAATGCCACTGGATGCAGGCCATGTCTCACAGCCTGTGTGCATTGCATGAGCAAAGAGGAGGAACCTCTGGCAAAGAGCTCTGGACGAATAGCCTGGGAGACAATTTGACCTTGTATATAATTAGATTTGGGGACCAGTCTAATTATGTAGTACTAACTATACTACTCTACTCACATTAATACTTCTGGCTGCTAAATGTGTGGGTTTTTTCCCCACACAAGCTAATTCTCAAATTCTCAGTGCCCTACAATTTGGTTAAGTTCCAACACTATCTACCTGGAGACAGTGATGGATCCCACAGGTTAAGGGCTCGGTCCCTCAAGACTGCTCCCACTTCAGACGCCAATCACAAGTCCAGGTTTTCACCTGTGCTTCTGACTAAATGGCTATAAATCGCAGGTTCCCATGATGCCCTTCTCTGGTTTGATCATATGCTAATTCGAGCTCACAGAACTCAGGAAAATATTAATAATTTACTTACTAGATTACCAGTTTATTATAAAAGGATGCAACTAGGGAACAGCCAGATGGAAGAGATGCATAGGGCAAGGTATGGGAGAAGGGACGCAGAGCTTCCATGTGCTTTCTGGGTGCACCACCCTCCTGGCACCTCTACATGTTCACCAACCCCAAAGCTCTTTGAGCCCTGTCCTTTAGCCATGGAGGCTTGCTCACCTGGGCATGACTCATTAAATCATGAGCCATTGGTCATCAACTCAACCTTCAGTCCCTCTCTGCTCCCTGGAGGAGGGATGGGGTGAGATGGGGATGTGCGGCTGGAAGTTTCAACCCTCTAATCATGTAGTTGGTTTCCCTGGCAAGCTGTCCCCATCCCAAGACTACCCAGGCAACCCCAGCCATCAGTCATCTCATTAGCACAAAAAAGACACTTATCACTGTGTAGATTCTAAGGGTTGTAAGAACTGTGTGCCAGGAAAGGGAGGCGGTTATGTCACCACGGTTAATACCATTCAGTTATTCAACAAACGCTGACTCAGCTCTTGCCATGTGCCAGGTTCTGAGGGGAATTCCGAGATGGATAAAACTCAGTGCTGGTGCCCAGGGAGTTCACAGCCTGGTGAAGGAGACAACCAGGTTATAGGGAAGGATGACATTGGTGCCATCAAAGAGGGACCAGCAACTCTCCTAGGAGCACAGGAGAAGGGGAGATTAATGCTGTCCAGGAATCTAAAAACTCCTTGTAGGTGTAGAGAACGGATCTGGAGAGGAGGAAAGGGAGGAAAGAAAAAAAGATTCTTCTTCAAAGCTGGGCATGGTGGCTCACGCCTGTAATCCTAGCACTTTGGGAGGCTGAGGTGGGAGGATCGTTTGAGGTCAGGAGTTTGAGACCAGCCTGAGGAACATGGCAAGACCCTGTATCTACAAAAAATAGAATAATCAGCCAGGTGTGGTGGTGCGTGCCTGAGTCCCAGCTACTCAGGAGGTTGAGGCAGGAGGATTGCTCCAGCCCAGGAGTTTGAAGTTGCAGTGAGCTTTGATGATGTCTAGCCCAGGCAACAGAGCTCTGTCTCAAAAAAACAGAACTAAACAAAACAAACAGAAAAACCCAAACAAAAAAAATAAAACAAAATAAATTATTTTCCAGAGAAAGCAATCTTGAGTTTATGACAGGCAGGGTGACACAGATATCCCAAATCCATTAGCACATGAGTTTCCCAGACAAATGGGGAGGTAACGATTTGTTTTATCTTAAAGATTAAGCACAATTCACTGGAAGAAAAATGATGATGTAACTTTTTCTTATCTTTTCACTTTCAGGAAATTATAATTAATAATGCTTATTACTTCTGTCTTGTAGGGTGTTTGCATCAGAGAGGGGAGATTCAGGTGTAAGAGTGAGCTTTTTGTTGCATCACCCAGAAGTGGAGAAGAGACTCTTCTCCATCGTGATTCAGTCTCTTTCTCTCTATCTAGGTTTAGAGGAATTTGTAAGGGGCGTGGAATGCAAGTAGATTTATTCCCCAAATGTAAAACTCAGACGCTGTGGAGAGATATACTGGACAGAAGTGGCATGAGATTGTCAAAATAAAATCCCTAAATCTAATAAAGAGTATTTTGAAAAAAACTGGCCTGTATGTGAAGATTTATCCTTAGATGAACTTTTCTCCCACTCAATATTTCTGGTAAGGAAACTCCCCACGTTCCGTCTTTTCACAGAGATTAGAAGAGCTTCAGATGCTGGTCTGGTCCAGGATGGAGTTTGGATAAAAACACATGGGCCCGGACGAAAGGAACAGCCCCACTTTCTCCAATCTCTCAAAGTCTGAGACTTGGGCCTTCCCCAGAGGTGAGCCAGCAGTCCAGGCCTCACCCACCTGTTCCCACCTGGCAGACTTTGGGCACTTTCTTCCAACTTGCCATCTTGTTTTTTCCACTCCCCAGCCATCTCATCAGTCCACTGCCTCCACCTCCAATGAAGGTTACCTTCTTATCTTTCTCTGTTCCGATTCCAGCTTATACCCCACAGCCATGGCTTCCTTCTAGTCTGGGGCTGCTTAACCTCAGCACCATTGACATCTTGAGTCACATAACTCTTTGAGGTGAGAGTCTGTCCTGTGCACTGTAGAATGTTCAGTGGCATTCCTGGTCCATTCCACTAGATGTCCATAGCACCTCTCGATTATGACAATCAAAAATGACTCTAGACATTTTTCAATGTCCCCTGAGGGCAAAGTCACCCCGTTGAGAACCCCTGCTCTAATCCTTTCTCCCTTTACTTGGAGCTCTTGTTCATTAAGCATTTACCCCACGGAAGACACTGGGTTAAGTCCTTTGAGTGTTTTATGCAGATGCTTCTCAAAATTTAATGTACGTAAAAGTCACCTTGGCAGTTTCTTAAAATGCATATTCTAATTCAGTCATTTATGGGAAGGGCTTAAGCTTCTACATTTCCACCAAGCTCCCAGATTGTGCTTTTGCTGCTGGTTCATGGGTCACACTTGGTGAGAGCAAAGCTACACGTCTTTGCATCCTCATGGTCCTAGGAGGACTCTGTTTTACAGGCGAGGAGGCTGAGCCTTGGACAGCTCAAAAGCAGCCCAGTGGCATTTTGCACCCAGGTCTGCGTGCCTCCAAAGCTGTGCTCATAACCAGAGTCTCAGCTGGTGTTGGCCGAAGGCCCCTGAGTTCTCTGCTGCCCTCCCTCCTTAGGTGATGATGCCATGATGAGCTCCTCGGAGGCTGAGGCCCAGGCACGCGTTCGCCTGGACTGCCCACGTTTGATTACTCCTTCCTCAGACAGTGAGCTACTCACAACCAGAGGTGTACCCTGGAGCCTGCAGAGGTGTAGCCATGACCTCATGCCTCTGTCCTAGCCTGCCCCGAAACAGCTCATCCCGCCTGCCTTCCTGCCTACCAGTAGACAGTCGGCTGAGTTGCAGCTGCCCTGGGGGCTCATTTTCCTTCTCAGCTTCCTGCCTGAGCTGCCTATGTGCTCCAGCCCTCTCCTGCCTCCCCCTGTCGATTGCTCCAACACTCTTACCTGGTCTTCCTTTCTGTCTCCTCACTGCCTCTTGGCATCCTCTTCCCCTACTGGTTAGGGACTTTTAGTAATGCCCTAGAATAGATTCTAAAGGGGGGAAAAGTGTGCTGTGGGCCCTTGCCCAGGACTGGAGGGCAAGACTCAGGCCCTCCAGGAACAAAGCCCTCACACTGGTGGCAGCAACAGTGGGGCAGGCTGCTGGCCAGGCATTGCCCGCAAGTATTTTGTTCGCTTAAGAAACCACACAACACCGAGCATGCGATGGCGGGCCAGGGTGCTAGTGCCCTGCCCGAGGGATTGGGAAGGGTCGGCTAAGGGCCTTTCCCACCCAGTGTCCCCTGTTCTTTCTTCTCCACTGAGCTGGAGAAAGCTGCCTTGCCCCTCACATCACATTCTTATGCCCATTTCTCTTGCCTGGACCCAGGTTGAAGCAAACTCTCAGCGTGGTTGTGCTGGGCCGGGGCAGGGCGGGGGGTGGATAGAGAATAAACATTTTAGGTTTTGTGGGCCGTACAGTCTCAGTCACAACTACTTGTCTCTGCCATTGTGGCACAAAAGCAGCCAGAGACAATATATAAACAAATGGGCTTGGCTGTGACCATTAAAACTTTATTCATGGACGCCGAAATTTGAGTTTTGCATAATTTTCATGTGTCACAAAATATTGTTCTTCTGATTTTTTTTTCCCCAATCATTTAGACATGTCAAACCTATTTTTAGGTCACAGGGCTAAGCTGTTCTTAACTTAGCAGTGGCAAGCTGGTCTGGCCCGGGGCCTGCAGTTTGCCAATCCCCGATTCAGAGTCCAGTGTGTCCTGGGATGTGTTCCTCAGGGACAGGGGCAAATACTGGAAACGCTGGATTAGGCAGAGTCAAACACATTGCCCTGCTCCCACTGGGCTTCTCAAAGTCTTCACTCTTCTCCGGAGCATGGTATGTTTCCAGGAGGGGCTCGCACACGCCAGGCTTCTCCAATTGACCTGACCAGGAACTCATTTGTTTCGTGCCGCGTCTTGTAAGACAAGCACTCTGTGGAATGTGCTTTGGGAAGCCCTGCTCCAGCTGATGCCTTTGTCTGACACACAGGGAAACGGAAGCCCGAGCTCCTTGCTGTCTGGGGATCGGGTCAGAGCACTCGACGGCACTCCTGATACACCCACATTGCCTGTGTCCCCTGAGTGGTTCCAGGCAGAGCCACACGGTCCAAGGCTGCCCCAGCAGGACAGCGGGGCATAGTTTGGTAGAGTGATTGTAAGCCTAGGGACTGGGGGTGGCTGCATGTCAGGGAACACTCCTAAAATGCCTGGCCCTGAAGGATGAAAGGAGAGGCACTTACAGGTTATCCTTAGCCTCTGGACTACTGTCCCATCACCCACAGGGCATAATTATTAAGTGATTTTGACAGCAAGGAGACTGATGCACGCTGCACAGTAATAATGTATTTACATGCGTACAGTTTACAAAGCTCTTCCGTGTTATTTTTGCATGTGTTCCCTACACCTGTCCTCTGGGGGATGTGGAACAAATTTAGAAATTTTATTTTAATAGATGTAAGACACTGCGGCTCAGGGAAGCCAGGAGACTTGCCCCTTGCCCCTAAGTGGCAGAGTCTGAACTCAGACCCAGGTATCATCTCACCTCAGGGGCTGCTTTCTCCATTGCCCTATTGTCTTAAAGTGAAGGGTGACTAGGCAATGAAGTAATTCTCTAGGAAAGCATGACCCATTTCCCTGTCTCCACCTCCCTCTTCTTCCTCCGCCCCTCCCCCCAGCCCCCATATATACTCACAAATCCCCACGAAGCCTTGCTTGCCTGCACACCTTTGCTTTTGAAACGACCTCCACAGCGGGGACAGGAACTTCCCAGCCACAGTGACACCCCTGATAGGTGAACGGTGAGAGTGCTGCCCAGCCTTCCCCTTCTAGAAAAGCACTAGCCACCTGCAGACAGCCACCCTCGAGTGTCACCTATAGGACCTGAGGTGAGCCATGGAGGATTCCTTTTTTTTTTTTAATTAAGTAATTTATTTTTACAGTTAGGTCTCACTATATTGCCCAGGCTGGACTCGAACTCCTGGGCTTGAGTGATCCTCCTGCCTCAGCCTCCCGAGTAGCTGGGACTACAGGTGCCACCGCACCGGGCCACGGGGGATTCTTGAGTACTCCACTTTGATGCACTGGACCGCTGCCTTATCTGGGAATGGGGGTTGAGGGTGGTGGCAGAAGTCACTTTTTTGAGTGTTTCTGTAAAGACAAAGCATGACTGTGGGTGAGGAGCTGTTGTCTCCAATTTCACATCAAGGAGAACTGAGGCTGGATTGGAGGGAGGCCAGGAGGGTTATGAGAACCAGAGATAAATTGTCAAGAGAGGCTGTAAAACCTATGGAGTTTGGAAGAACAGAAGGAAAAGACTTGGAGAGAGATGCAGAAGCACACACCCACGTGACGGAGGGTAGTGGGTGCCAGCCCTGGGCACCACTTCCTTGCCCAGCTGTGGGCGCCATCCCAAAGACAGGTCTGTGGCCCTCCTGCCCAGTCTGGGGCTGTGAGACTGTGCTGGGAATCAGAAAGGTTCTTAAATGGTTGTGGAAGTAAATAAGAAAGAAAGGGAGGACGCAGATGAGAAGGAAAAGAGCAAGCAAGGAAGAAGGGAGGCAGGTGGGCAAAGGGCAAAGGGCAAAGAAGGCACTGGAAAGGAATCCTCTGCATGTGGTTATGATAAATAGATAATGATAAGTTCCTCCAGCTTGGAGGCTCTTCACACAGTCATCCCAATGGACATTCCAGAGGAAGGTTTTAAAAGTGACTCATCTGGAGTCTTATTCAGTTACTTAAAAAGTGAATTTTTACAGTGACGTGTGAGTCAGTCAGTGGAGGTGGCAGAGTGAGTGTGTGGCCCCTGGCCTGCCCTCCACGCCCCTCCCTAGGGACCAGGACTAGCCCCTCGGCTCCCTGGGGATGAGGAGTCAGGGACGGCCGCCTCCTGGGAGGGACAGAAAGACCTGCCTGAGTGTGCCTGGTGACTTGAGGCACAAGCACACGCCTAGCTAAGCTCTCCATCCCCCCGAGTTTGGGCTGCCCAGACACGTTCTGTGGCACATTGGGACCCCTCCCCCATTTCTTCACTCTTCTGGGTCCCATTCCGAGCAGCACGTTGAGGCTACAGAGCACCGTGGCAGACAGGGAAGGAGGTGCAGGGCCTGCGGGTGCGGATGGGCCGGGCAGGGGAGGGTGGGCAGAGAGACGGCAAGACCAGTGGGCATGAGCTCGAGGGGCAGAAAGCCCCTCCGCCCCACCCCAGGGCACCCCAGCAAGGCCGCAGGTTTGCAATACTCTAGCCTGGGGACCCACCCCAGGCCCAGGATTCCCATCTGTGTGCCCCGAGGTTGGCCGGGCAGACCCAGGGAGAGCTATTCTGCAGTCGCCTCAGGGGCTGCCTGCTTTGTCTCAGCAGACCCTCCGTCCTCCCTGCCGATGGGCTCGCAAGTGCAGGCGGCCGCCCTCCCTTGCCTGAGCCTGATGCTGCTTCTCTGGAGCCAGCTGCCGGGGGCCCGGGGCCAAGAGTTCCGATTTGGGCCCTGCCGAGCCAAGGGGGTCGCTCTCCAGGAACTGTGGGAGGCCTTCCGGGCCGTGCAGGACGCGGTGGTAAATATAATAAAGTGCGCTCCGGACCCAGCCGCAGGAGTTGTCGTGGAGGAGGGATGATATTTTGTGACTACGGAGCCCTGTGCAGCTTGCTAATCAGCTCCCTCTACAATAACCCTGTGAGGTCAGAAGGCGCCACAAGCCCCGCTTCACACGCGAGGAAACTGAGGCTCAGAAAGACGTGGTCAGCCTCTAGGAGGATAAACAGAACCCAAGGGAAACACAGAAGAGAGCTTGATTCATCCAGGCTTCATCCTGGATGGACTCCGGCTCTAAATCCAAGAGCTAGAATGAGTGGCTGGGCTGCACAGAAAGCAGATCTGGGGGGCAGCCTGTGCCCCCCACACGCCTCCTCACCATGAGGAACATGGAGGTGAAATCCTGCCCTAGGGGTTCTTAAACCCAGACCAGAGACAGGCTTATTTCCTCCCGTCTCAGATGACTCAGGGAGTCACACAACTAGCTCTCTCATCAAGTAGGTATTCAGGCTCTAAGAACTCCTGGGATCCCACTGGCCCCTGGGACGTTGAGCTGGCTGGTCTCCCGTGGCGGAAACCTTGCATCCCCTCTCCAGGGGCCAGCTCAGCACAGCGCTCCCTGGGTCCTCCTTCGGTCCCTCTGGCTTCTGAGATCTCCTGGGCGGGATAGATTCAGGGGTCTAGGGAAGCAGCGCATATTTGCAGGGTTGGTTTCTATGCCGACCCCTAACCTGGAGACATCTTCTCTTTCTGTTCTCAAAGCAAGCTCAGGATAACATCACGAGTGTCCGGCTGCTGCGGCAGGAGGTTCTGCAGGACGTCTCGGTAATCAGACCCTGGGGAAGGACAGTGCCTCCCTCTGTGGGTGGGGGTGGGGCTGCCTTAGGGGAGGCTGGCTGGAGCCCTTCACTTCTGCCCTGAGCTGACCTCACACGGGAGAGGGCCAGGCAGGGAGGGCAGCGTCCGTCTGGGGCTATCGGCGTGTGCTGTGCGTGTGCAGTGTGGGGAGCGGGTGCGGACTGGGGCTTGTGAACCTCTTTCTCCATTTAGCCAGAGAGTTGGCACCAACTCTAATTTCCCTTTTGCTGCGTGGGCCCAATGGGCATCTCTTCAGGGTCGCCTCCCGCTGCCCTCTCCATCCTTTTCTCTCCCCGCTACATCTCCTCATCACCCACTTTGTCAGTGAGTGAGCACCGCCGGCTGAGCTCTGACCCCTGAGAGGTGTTGAGCTTCAGGAGCTCGAGGGGGACAGAGTGCAATGGCTGTGTTCAAGGACGTTCCTTCTCCTCATTTCTTCTTCTCCCAGTCATCTTCCGGCCAACTCTCAACCACCAAGTTCAAGTTCAAGTGCTTTTCAGGGTCCATCACCTCCCCCATAGCTATTAGAGAGGCTGTGTGGTGTAGAAGAAGAGAATATTAACTCCTGGGCAACCAGGAGTCCTGGGCGCTAGGCCTGTGTCTGCCGCTGACCTGCTCTGTGCAACCTTGGGCAGGTCTCTTCTCTCTCTGGGTCTGGGTTCCTCCTCCAAAACAAAGGTGCCGCTAGAGTAGCCCCGGAAGGCTCCTTCAGATCTAAGGTTCATTCATCTCCTAGAAGATCTCTGCCTCTACTGTGCTTATCTTGCCTTGGGTGGCATGTGGCTGTTCCTCCAGGGGGCTGGGTGGGCAGAGGTCTTGGCCCCAGGGTGACCCAGACCCTCCCCAGGATGCTGAGAGCTGTCACCTCATCCATTCCCTGCTGAAGTTCTACCTCAATACTGTTTTCAAACACTACTACAAGAAAACAGTGGAATTCAGGACCCTGAAGTCATTCTCTACTCTGGCCAACAACTTTATCGTCATCAAGTCACAACTGCAGCCCAGCGTGAGTAGAACAAGGACCAGGAGCCACGGGCAATGGTGTGTTTTGAGAATACGCCCCTCCCCTTATCTGGTCCTGGGTTTATTCCTCCACAGGGAGTCGCAGGTGTCGTGGGAAAGAGCACAGGCTCTGGACGCCGACAGCTCTGGGTTCAAGTCTGGGCCTGCTTCTGTTAATAGTCAGCTAAGGGGCCCTTGGCAAGGTCCTCAACCTCTCTGGACTTCAGTTTTGTTTTCTATAAAGTGGGCATGATCACTCCTGCCTGGTGGGATGGCTGTGAGAATTAAAGGAGGCAGCCCCTGCCACAGGGAGGGAGTTTGGCACTGGCTACTTCGAGGATATGGAACTCAGCCCTGCTGTCTCAGGACTTAGGAGCCCCTCTGGCATCGCCAGGAAGAGTGCGGGGAAAGCTGGCCTCTGCTTCTCCCTAATGCTTGGCACAACTTTCTGCCCCTGTTATCCAGCAGGACAACGAGATGTTTTCCATCAGTGAGGGTGCACGCAGGCGCTTTCTGCTGTTCCAGAGAGCGTTCAAACAGGTAAGGCCAGCAGCGGAGAGCTTGCCCATCTAGCAGAAATAGGCCAGCCTGAACTGTCACATGAGGGTGCCTCAGAAACCTCACGCAGAATTTAATGCAGGGGTCTCCACTAGGCTTGCCCCAAAGCCCCCTGACTTAGCAGGAACACAGGTATATTTGCATCGATTACCATATACTTTGTGTAAGCATCACAAGCTAAGCGGTCTTTTTTCCTGCCAGTTTTCAAGTTAAAATGCTACTATATTTCCCTGCAAGATGATTTCACTATCGAAGACTTTACCTGTGAGAGTGTTTTATGGGTACTTGGGCTGAGGAACTGAAGTCAGAAGTGAGGGAGAAAGAAAGTAGACGCTCCACCCTCATCCCATATACATCTGCGGTATTTTCCATGATGTGCAAATGGTCTCGTTTGTGGGAAAAAAAAATGGGAAATTATATCACCTTTTCCCAAATTAAGACAACAAAGAAAACCCAAATTTCATGCCCAGGCCTCCTTCAAAAACATATGATTTTGATCACTTTTTTGAGGAACAGATACATCAGCCTGTAAATAAATGGTGAAGACAATAACATCCGACAGGAAGGGGGCACCTGGGCTCATTTCCTCGGGGGCACAGTGGACACAGGTGGTGGGCCACCTGCACCCCATGCTGGAGGCTGTGATCCTGTTGTTGGGGCCACCATCTGCTTCCCCATGCTCCTTACCCACTGCTACTCACTGGCCCATTTGTCCTCACCCCTGAGCGGACAAGCATGTATAGATGGGGGACAAGTGATAGAGAGGTGAGTTCGTTAAGGTCATCCCAAAGGTGACCCAGCCCATGATCTAGAGTCAGGCCTGTTTTAGGGAACACTATTCTCACAGCAAACATGTGTGGCCTTCAGCTCTCCTGTCCTTTTAGTTGGACATAGAAGCAGCTCTGACCAAAGCCTTTGGGGAAGTGGACATTCTCCTGACCTGGATGGAGAAATTCTACCAGCTCTGATGCCCGGACCAGCGTCCCTTCCGCACCTGTTCCCTGTGTCATTTCAAGTGGGTGTCCCTGCCTGCACTGTTCTCTGGGCACTCCACCCGCTTGGAACAGGCTTGTTACCAAAGATGTTATTCTTTAAGCAGCCCCAGCGACAGTCATGGAAGGCGCCTTTGCATGCTGTGAATAGTTTACAAGGTGGATTCCCGTATTTATTACAACTCTATTTAATTATTGTCAGTGTTTGAACTGAAGTTATATTTATTTGTGAGACTGTAAGTTCCACGAAGGCAGCAGAATACAGTGCCCCGTGCTATATTTTGTCACTGTGATCCTTGCCACAGTAGGGGCAGTGGATGGGTACTCAGTAAATACTTAATAAACTGGGTGTTTTGCTTGTCTTTGGATTGTCGAGGAATGATGGGGGATGCTGGGATGATGTAAAATTGAACTTTAGGGCATGGAAGCCACACTGTCTTATGACATCTGTAGGGACAGCACTGGGGTGGGGATGAGGGGCACCAATTTGAAAAGTAAATGATGAAAGATAAAGTATAGGCTAAAGTGCCCAGCATGAAGCAGATACCCACTAAACATTTCATGTCCTGCCCATGCTCACCAGCCCACCCCACCGTCCCTTTCCTTTGGGTGCCCTCCTGTTCTCATTCTAGCCATTCTTCCCTTGTCTGCCACTTGAGAGGGTGCCAGTGTCAAGCTGACATTGCTGATGGGGTCATTGTACCTGGACGTACTGTCCAATCTGTGATGACATTTCCTGCTAATAAAAGGCAACACAACTCAAGTCTGGCAGCCTTTCCTTTCTATTTCTGGGCAAATGCCCAGGGAGACTGTGCTGTCTGTCTGGGAAAGGCCTTCTTCCCAACAGCAAGACTGGGCATTCTCCAGCCTCAAGCTCTGGCTGAACTTTGTAGTTGACATCAATCTAAAGCTATAATGTCCGACTATGACCTTGCTCCAAAATCTTAAGGGAAAGAGTATAGGTAGGAAGTGAGATGTCTCTTATTCCACAACATCAGGGCTATTGCAGAGCCCCTGGCCCTCCAGGAAACCCGGATTGCACTCCTTCCCCACCTTGCTATATGTTGTCTGCAACTGGCAAAGAGATGGGGGATGTTTCGAAAGCAGAAAGATGTAATGGTTTGGGATGGTTAAAATCAACCAAAGTTTAGATAAATGCACAAATGTCAATGCCAGGCTGTGGAAGAAGGATAAGGGGATGACAAAGATGATTTCTAAAAGAGGGGAGATGCCAAGGTCAGGGTACTTATGTGCATCAAGTGAGGGGGACAGAGTAAAGAGGGTTTATGGATATATACGTGTATCTCACTAACACTAACGAGCCTGGTTCTGAAAATTTAGAATGCATCATCACATCAGAATAAATTGCCCTTACCACAGAAGCTGAGATAAGTAGAAGCTCACTAGCAAGTGCCAGCTTTTGGATCAGGGCAAAGATGTTCCCAGGCGTGTTTTCATGCCAGGCCCTGCCTAGCTCGTGGGGCTGGGGCATGTCCTCACGACACAGACCGAGAGCCTTATACTTGTGTGAGGCCTGGGAAGACCCCTGAAGCAACAGCTATGCCTCTGCTCCAGCCTGACGCCATGTGACCTAGAGCCGGTGCTGCAAAGACACTGTGATGACAGATATTGAGGAAACACTATAAATCCCACAGCCTGTCAGATGGCTTGGAAAGGAAGCCCGTGACACTGGGACAAATGCTCTGCATGCCCAGACCCCCCCACCACCGACAACCACAGGGGGGTGCAGACGTGTGTAAGAGGAGCTGGAGGCAGAGCCATGCTCAGGGCACAGATACATGGGGCTGAGAGTTGAGGTGGGGCATGGGAGGTGATGAGGGCTCTGAAGACAAATGGAGTGGGTATTGGAAATCGGCAGAGAGAGAAGACTCATTGGCAGCACTGTCCAGGCCTGGGGGGACAGCCAGGGAGGTGAGTAAGGCAGGAATATTGATGTAGTCATCTGAATCGGTGTCCTCCATCTTGGCATCAGGCGGGTGGTAGAAACTCACGTATTCACAGCTGGTCTTCAAAGACGAGGCGTGGAGCCAGGGAGCTTCAGAGTCCTGGGGAAAACCAAAGAAGCATCACTGGATCTGGGCTGGGTGATTTTGTCTCTCCTGGTGGATTTCCACAGTGGGCAATGGGGGGCATGGGCATGGCTGCTGAGCTCCAGAAGATACAGAGGTGGCTGAGCTCCATCAAATGGGCCAGCCCTGGGGGTTTGCAGCGTGGTGTCTCACCCTGGATAACTGGAAAACAGATCTAATGTGGGCAGGAAACAGCTTAACTGGGGCTCAGACTAAAATCACATGGCTAAGCACAGGTCTGAAGGAGACCCAGCTGCCAGAGGAATATCCCCTGGAGATAAGATGATGTGACCTGTGGGATAAATATGCATATTCTTAGGGAGTTATTCCAAAGTAGGGTGAGTCACCCTCTGCCCCTCTGTAAGGGCTCAGAGAGGCTGGGATGTGGCATGACAGTGCATTCCAGGAAGGGGCCGGGTGGTGAAGGGAAGGAAGATGGCAGACCACGTGGGCACGGTGGTGCTCCTCTTCCCCAGACAGAAACTTCAGGATCATCCACCTTCAGGATGGTCAGTTCTCTGACGACAGGGCTGTGCCAATGGCCCCAACGTGGCTCAATGACTGTAACATCCACTGAAGGCCACGGTGGGGACCATCATGTATTTAAACACAAGCTCTGAGAACCAGGAGTCCAGCACCCTGAACGTAGTAGGCATTTAGTACCTACTCACCGAAAGGGGCTTTTTATATTTTACCAAAGAGGGAGGCAGCAGCGGCTTGCTTCAAAAATGTATCTTTCCATCAGCCAAGGAAACAAGAAGCCACAGAATAGAAAGGAAAAAGAAGAGAAAGGTGAAAAAAGAAGTAACAGTGAGAGCAAAGAAAACCGGAAAATATAATAGATGTACCTGGTGAAGATGTCAGAGAGGACAAGGCTCAGTCAAGTAATGAACAAAAGAAGCCAATAAGCATGAGCGGGCACCACTCCACGTGATGACGTAGGACCACATGGGCAAGGAAGACCCGGATCCTGGAACAGCTCAGGATGTCAAACTGAATCACATACACAGCACATAACAAGAGCAGAAATGACACACGAAGTTGGAGGCGAGACAGAAAAAAGAGAGATGATCAAGATGCAGTTTCCAGGGTGAAAAGTAAGGGTGGTAATAGCCAAGCTTCCTTTAGAGGCCGAAAGAGAGGCCGAGGATGGGGAAGAGGATGAGGCAGAGGAAATCCTTGACGTATGATGTGATTTTTTTGTTTTGCTAAAATACATGAATGTTGAACAAAAATGAGCAGACCCTCTGTTAGTTTTTCACACTATCCTCTACTATGCTTTAACTAATTTTTTTTGTCTGATAATAAAGATGGTTTTAGATTTGTTAAAGCAAACAAACGGAAATCTATCTTCCACTGTCAATTACAGTTCATCATTTGAGATTAATTTATTTGGCTTAAAAAATGAAAATACTCCTTGTGAAGACTAAAATAATCAGTCATTAAGTGTATGTACCCTGTTGTAAATGTGTTCCATCAAGTTTTTTGCCCCTAATATTGGGAATGAGAGTTTCAGGGAGGGGAGGCAGGGAAAGCTTTGAGCAAGGCCCAGGCCCAGGTGAGGGTCTGTGTGGTCACAGGTGTGGTCACAGGTGTGGTCACAGGGCATCCCAGAGAAAAGGGTGGTGGAAGGGTAGAGCAGACAGGCACCGTGGCACCGTGCCCAAGCTGGGGTCAACCTTCTCTAGCAGGGGTGGGGAAGGGCAAGCTCGGGAAGCTGGAGGTGACCGTGGCAAAACTGCTACTTGTTGCTGGGTACCGTTCTCCCCTCTTTAGCAAGGCACACGATTGCCCAGATAGGAACTACATTTCTCAGCCTCCCCTGAAGGGAGGTGTCGATACTCGGCTAAGTTACAGCCCGTGGGATTCGAGTGGAAGTGATGCGTGAAAGTTCAGGGTCAGGGCTTAATTAAGGAAGCAGCTTTCTCTTTCTCCCTCCTCTGGGTTGGGTTGTGCACATCCTGCTGGTGACTGAGTATTGACCACGGACCAGGTGAGACTCCCGGGGATGGTGGAGCAACAAGACAGAAAGAATTTGGGTCCCTGGGTGACCACGTGGCTCAGGGCACCTCTTCCTGTCCCTCTGCGTCTGAGCACCTATTTGGGAGGAAAATGGGCTTCCATCGTGTGAGCCCCGTCTTTCAGGGTCTGTTGCATTAGCTTAGTCCACACTCAAATTAAAACGGGGATTTTTGCCACACTTAGCTTTTTTCTAGTTCCTTAATAGTGTTTTAGCCACTGTGGCTACTTTAGAGAGTAAAATGCTTTCTCTTCTTAACTCAGGAAAACAAAGATGACGGATACAGGCTTTCCCATCCATCAGTGGCTACTGACAGACACACGCCTTCCCTGTGTCCATTATGGATTTAAAGATGAATCTCCCTCCCCCAGGGTGTTGAATCCCGTCTATATCTCTGCCACACCATCCTCTCGACCAGGCCCACCTGCCTCCAGAGATGGGTAAATTACCTCCTCTCATCTTAGAAAGTTTCCTAGAAAGTTCTCCCTCATAGGAAGGTGAAACTGTCCGGGCAGCTTCCAGACCCTCAGGACCTCCTAGAAATCTCATCTCTTCCACGTGAAAGCCCTTCGCGTGATTGTGGAGTTACCATCTCTCCCTCTCTGCTGAGCGGCCGGCATCCAGCACCCGTCTGCCCCATGACAACTGCTTGGCTAAAAGCCACGCAGCCAAGTCTCCCCCAGTTCCTGCCAGTCCGTCTCCCGACACCGACAGAGGAGGAAACTGACGCAGCGTGTTTCCCGGCCCCAGCCCGGGAGCGGCGGGGGAAGAGCCGGCGGCCTGGGGCGCCCGGTGCACGCCCGGAGCTCACCTGCGGCGGGGCCGGGGACACCGAGGTTCCGGGACCTGGGACGGGGGCCTCTCCGTCGCCTAAGGGAACGAGAGGGCGGAGATGAGGGCGTGGCCGAGGCTGGGTCCCCACCCGGCCCCACCCCAGCGGACCCCGCGGGAAGCCCTGGGACCCAGGTGCAGGCCCTGCCGCGCCCGGCGTTCCCGGGGCCTCCGCGCTCACCTGCGGCGTCCACCGGCCGAGCGCGCCGCGGGCAGGCGCTGTAGACGTTGTTTTGGGAGCGCAGCCGCCGCGACGTGCCGGGCCTCTGCGCCAGGGGCCGCTGCGAGGCCTCCAGGGCGCGCATCCTCAGGGCCAGTCGGCGGACTCGCCTGGAAAGGGCTTCTCGGCAAAGCCACAGCGACAGAGGGAGAGAAGAAAATGGCATCAGGGGCCCAAGGCCCCCTTGGCCCCCCTCCCCGAACTAAAGGCTGCCCCCTTCTTCATGCTTGCCAGTGTCCGACGTGGGGATGCTCCGTGAAAGTGTGCAGAATGTACGAGGCACAGCCTCGCCTTCCAGCGAAGACCACGTTCCTCTCCCCATTTCCAGACCACGGACCCCCATCCCACTTCCTTACACCCCGGGCTGCTCTTCGGAATGTCCCTGGCTTTCCCCTGAAGTCCGAGCGGGGGTCTGAATGCCCTGGGCGCTTTGGGCAGCCCAGCTCTCCAAACCAAAGCCCAGCCCAGGCGCTCACCTTTCCTCCTTTGAACCGCCCTTTTCACCAATAGCCCCACAAGGACCAGCAGGCAAAGGCCCAGGGTGGTGGGGATCAGGATGTGAAATCCTGGGCCTTCCCTCCCAGACTGTGAGCCGCGGCTGGGGGGGAAAGGAAAGGGAGAGAGGGAGGAAGAGAAGGTTAGGCAGTGAGGTAGGTTAAGGAAGCACCAGCGTTGTTTGGAGATGACTCACAGGTTTGTCCCTTTGTTAACAGAATTCGCCCCACTCTGCCCCCAAAGACTTGCCTATAGAATCAGGAAACTTGGGTTCAAATTCAGGTTCTGTCTTTTACTGGCTGTGTGATCTTGAACAGGTCTCCTAACTTCTTTGAGCCTTATTTTCCCCCCATAAATGGATAGAAAACCTATTTCACAGAACTGTCACAAGGATGAAACAAAATAGCAGATGTAAAGGATTTAATGCACCAGGCCCATAGCAGCGTTCAATAAATACCGGTTCCCCTTCCAATGTTTGGTTTCTTCACAAGATTATTGCAAAGATTGAGCTAATTCCTTTCTCATAGTGCTCCCTCTGCCTACGAGGTCTCCCCTCCACTCCATTTTCTCTACATATTGAAATCTTACTTTGCTTAAAGGGACAGTGCGTGAGTCCACTTTTCTTCCCCACCCACAGTAAATCAGAATCAATTTTTTTGTGCTCTGTGTTACTAATTCTTCTGCTCATGCCCTTGCAAATCTTATCACAGTCAGACATATGTTAGTAAGACCAGGATATTGCATGTTTTCATTTTTGCTAGGAACATAGTAGAGACTTAGAAATTAGTTGTTGAAATTTTCCTGATACCTTCTCCACTGATAGGTTGGTGTGATTTACTGAACTAGGAATCAGGAGTCCTGGTTCTATTTGAAACCACTAGCTCTCAGGACTTCAGTTTCCACACTTATAGAACCCAAATGATGTTGGAGGTCCCTTTCCTCATAACATGTTTGTCTTTGCTTATGCAAAAATAATTCCTGCTATTACAGATTTTCTTTGGAGTCTGCTATAATGCTGCCCCCTAGTGGTTTATTTCAGTACTTCCTGGACTGCCCTCCAGCCTTTAGACCAGTGCTGTCCAATGGAAATACGTGAGTCACGTATGTAATTTTAAATTTCCTAGTAGCCACATTAAAAAAGTAAAATGAAACAGGTGAAAGATAATTTTAATATTTAAGAGTCTAAGAGTTAATTTTACTTTTATCCTCCCTTAGTTCTTCCTCATCAAAACAGATTTGAATGAATCTGAGTGACTGAAAGACTTGGGTCTCACTTCTTTCTACAGGGTCAATGCTGGGGCATGGACAAGTGTCTTCTTGCTAATGGGACTGATGAGTTAATGTGCTATACTCATAGGTAGTATATTTTGCAGAGGCCATCTAGAGGCAACGCCAAGGAGGCTCTCTAATAGTGGACACTGCAGGAAGCTATCAGTGGATCTTCCAGTTCCAGCCTCCTTTGCCCGGGGTCTGCCCCATCCTCTGTGGACTCTTACCTCTGCCTGTGCAGCCTGTTGTGGTGGTTGTAGCTGGCCGTCTGAGGCCCGAGCAACCTCTCCTGAGCTGAGGTCTTTGAGGTTGTGGTGGACGGCGGGAGGGTTGGGGGCTTGGTAGCTGCTACTGAAGATGCTCTGGAAACTCGAGGGTGGTGGATGATTAGGGTGGTGGGGGAGGGGTGGTGGACTGGAGGGACCTCAGTCCGTTGAGCCTGTGTGGTAACTAGAGGAAACAGCAGGGTAAAGTGATCTTCCGTATGTAAAGTCTCTTCTCCAGCAGGAGACTATCTAGACCATCTCTTTCCTCAGTACACCCTTCCCTTTTATGCAGACTACCTCTGTTCTTGCAGTACTCATGGCCTGAAACACCTAGTCAATTCCAAGCATCTTTGCTTCCAATACCACTTCTTCCAGGAAGCTTTCCCTGACCTCCTAGGCAGAGGAGCTTGCCCTCCTCTGAGCAGGGGTGGGGGCAACCTTGTTTGTAGTTCTGTTCCCACTCTGCCTTGTGCTATATGTGTGTGCTTATCTGTTCTCTCCCATCCTACACCTGTCAGCCACAACCCTGGCTATGTGATCTGCTCAGGTACACCATCCCTCTTGGCCCCCAGCAGAGTTCCCTAGCGTAATGATGTTCAATAAATGTATCCACTTCACAGGGTATATGGGAGGATATGATGGGAATATTGCATATCAAAATGTATTTAAAGCTGGAAAATGGTATCTAAATGTAAAGGTATGGTTAACATGATCATCGTCAATCTTTTAGTTGCAAAATAGAGTTGTTCAAATCACTAGACACCAGCAGGTAGAAGACAGCCCTAGGGTGACAGGAGGCATGATGACCTCCAGCTGGGAAACGTCTGCCCAGTGTTGGTTTCCGAAGTCATTCATAAAAGAGCAAGATTTGTGAATGGAGCACACACTTCATTGCTTATGGTGCCACCTGGTGGTAATATGTAAGTTCTGCGACTAGGGCCGCGTGTCCTGGCTGTAGGGTAGGCTTGAAGGGTATGGAAAGCAGATCCCAGGGAGGTACCCTCTCCGAAGGCAGGGAAATACACATCTGAGACTCAGCTCAGCTCTGCCAGCCACTCCGTGAACTGAACACACCCTTTCCTCCTTTCTCACCATGCCACAGCATCTTCCCCACCTGTCCCACCCTTGCTGTATGAACTGACCTTTAGGTATGAATTTGGAAGAACTGGCACGTGTAGGCGCCTGGAACCAAGGGGACATGTGCAGGTGCAGAAATTTATGAAACCATTTTGGAGGCTCATGCATCAGCTCCTCTTCCCAGAATGGCTCATACTCTATTGGAGGCAAGAGGAATATGTGGGTGGTCTGGGGGGAGACCGAGGCTTGAGGAAGGGACTGCTGCTGCAAGCTGAAGCTCGCTCAGCTGGGGTGGATGGCAGTGAGGTGAGGAGGGGAGGGTCCACCGAGAGGGGCAGAAAAGGAACTGAGCTGGAGGCTTCCCTGAAGGAAATACTCATCCCCCCAGCCCAGTTGACATTCCCTGCAAAACTGTCAGAGGCCGATGGGTTTCCCAGGGATAAGCAGACACTCACTGGGGTTGAGTAAGTGCTGCATTGGTAGGGAAGTCAGCGGAGGAAAGGAGAAAGGCGGGTTCAGGGAAATAAAGCATCAGACCACAAAGTAACAAGTTTGGGTCACAAATGCGGCTTGATATATGGGCGTCTTTCCTTTATATTCATCCCTGATACTTCTCATGGGACAATTACATAGGACAATTATGTCCTTTTGCTTCCAATTTCCTCCCATCTCAGAGCCTCTCCTCGACCTCAAGCCCGGAGTAGGGTGGGCACTACAAGGAGAGCACCCATCTTGTTCCTCTCATCCACTTTGGATAGAAAACTCTGTGGACCATGAAATTAATTGACTAGGAGGTCTCAACTAGGTGGATCCCAATTTTGCAGCTAATACAGCAACAGCATAAGAGTCCGGGGACTGCTGCGGTCAGATGGCTGAGTGGAAACGTTTTTGGGGGGAAGGTGCTGAGCCTGCAATCAGCAGAGGTACCTACCACTGTGGACGCTCAGGGTGACTTTCTGGGTCTTCCCCTTGTCTGTGTTTCTGCCTGCCCCACAGGCATAGGCTCCACTGTCACTTTCGGTCAGCTCTGTCACCTCCACGAGGAACAGATTCTTGTCTGGGCATAGCTGCAGAGTGACTCGGTCCCTGTATTCCTTCTTGATGAAGTTGGTGCTGGACACCACAGTAGCACATATTCCGGATCTACTTGTCTCCCGGCACAGATATAGCCTCACTTTTGTTTTAGGGAGTGGGCACTCGATGATAACGGATCCGCCCAGCTCCGCCTCCACGTGGACTTCTGGGAGGATCTTCAGAGCCCCAGATACTGCAGGGAGAGGAAGTTAATGCAGAGGAAGCTGCAGCGACAGCCACATGCCACCCCTGTCCACTTCCCCAGCTTCAGCCCTCCCTGCAACCCTAGCCCAGGCCCCGGCCCAGCCCCACGAGCCCTAGCCTCGGCCCTACCAGCCTTTCCACCCTCAGCCTCAGCCTCAGCCTCTTCCCATCCCCAGCCCTACTCGCAACCTCCGGCCAGCTCTACCTCCGTCCCCAGTCCTATGCCCAAGCCTTAACCTGACATCAGCCCATCACCAAACCCAAGCCCATGTGGACACAGACACCAACCCCCTGAGAAGATAGTCAAAACTACAACGCCCACTCCAAGGAGAGATAATAGGTCTCGGGTGACCCAAACAGCACACGGCCCCCAGGTGACTTCAGCGGGTGTGGGGAGGTGTGGCACGGTCCTGCTGCAGCAGGCTTTCCTTTCCAACATGGCTTTGCTCAGATCCATCCCTCCAGCCACTCATGGAGAGTTCCATTTCCTAAATCAGTCAGCAGGTGTTCCCTGAATGCCTGTCCTGTGACAGTGAGCTAGCCGGCGTCCCTGACTCGCAGCGTGCGTCACATCGTGGGTGGTGCCAGTACACGGCCACTGCGGCATGGATAAACCCCGTGACAGATGCGGCAGGGGGCTCCTCGGAGGGCGAGAGCAAGCGCACCTGATCCCGCTGTTGCGGGTGCCGTAGTTGGAGAAGGGCTTTCTGGAGGGGGCGATATCTGAGTTGAGACCTGAGAAAGGGGCTCAAAGGCCAGCTGGGAGAGTGACACAGCTCGTCTTGGAGGCAGGGAGCACAGGAGGGAAGCAGGGCGAGTCAGAGTGTGTGCACATGTGTGCAGATGTGCGCACGCTGCATGCGTGTGGGGAGCATGTGGAGCCAGGGGGGATAAACGACGCGGTTCCCGAGTCCCTGACATCAAAAAGCTCATGCTTTGGGGGACAGAAGGCGGGTCTAACAGGCCTGAGCCAGCTGCAGAAGAGGGTAAGCCCGTGTTCGATCAATGGTCAACTAAGTGGGTCCCAGTAAGTGTCTGCTTGTTTCTGGGAAGAGGGTTCATAGGGTAGAGCGTGTGTGTATTGAGGTGGGGCTGGAGGGCTGGGGTGGAGGAGGAGAGAGTCCTCCAGACGGCAAGAACGGTCCCCATGAAGGCTGGGACATGTGAGAGCACACAGCATGTCCACGGGTGGAGAGAAGTTCGCAAACGTGCTGAGATTTATCTGCAGACCATGCATTAAGAATAGCTGCAAGGTGTACAGTCCCACGAGAGTCAAGGAAAGCGTCACGAAGAGGCGGCTTGAGGCTGTGGGATGAGGACGTCGTAGGCAGGGGGAAGAGTGCACACGACGGCAAAGAGCTAGAAACAATCGTGGGAGCCGGGGAGGGCCTAGGGGAGGGCGGAGAGGGGCTGGAGAGGGAGCACTTACAGGAGCACGTCGAGATGTAAAAGTGGAGCTAATGTTAACGTGGTAGGGAGAGGCCACCCAGAAACACAGCTCCGACACGGACACCCCCACACGAAACTCCGAGCGCTGCTTTCAACCTGCCAAACACTGAGTCAGGTGGTAGCCTCACAAGTGGAACGTGGCCATGGAAGGGTGACCTGGTCACAAAGTGTCAATCAAAAGACAAAGACCCAATCATAGGGGTGGATGGGGAAATCACCCTGTGCATGCAGACAGCCCCCACCTGTGTGGGAAGCTGAGCCCTGAGGGTGGACGCGCATGGAGGTTTTTGAACGAGGCTAACCCGGCCAGGGATGGGGTGTGAATGCTGCTTTCCCAAGAGCAAGGTGGATCAAGTGAGCAGGGGCAAGACACCAGAGATGGGGGGGGGCATCGCCTACGCAGACGCCTCCAGTGGCCTCAGTCTGCTCAGGGTCACGCTTTGGGTAGATGCCTGGCTTGTCCATCTACATCCTCCACAGCGCACGTGAGACTAAGATGTGATGACCTGGTCCTACCCTTAGGCATGGTGATTACATCTGCCTAGGGCGGGGCCTGATTTTAAATGAGCGGTCCAGGTTCCCTTGCGTTTCTGCAATCCTGGGCTATAGAACTACATTTACAAATGATCTGGGGGAAGAAAGGGAGAGGTGATAGAAGGTATCTAAAGGAACCAACCTGTTCAATATTAATATTTTAGAGAGCCTACTAAGTAAGTGACATTAATGTCTAAATTGGTGACTTGATTTTTAGTGGTAATGGTAGGGGAGAGGGAGATACGGGGTTTAAAGAGTCACTGTCAATATGTAACTGGATGTAAATATAAGTTTGGAACGTAAAAAATCCCATGATTTTCATAATGCAAAATAAGGTCAGGGTCCAGAGGGCCTTGGCGGCTGGGGTTGCTCTGGAGGTAGACTCTGGCTTCCTTGTGGTGGCGATTTTCTAGAGGACTTCACCAACTCAAAACAGAGCAGAATCTTGTGAAGAGGAGAGGTGGCCTGAGATTTTTATGTTTATCAAAAGGGGCGTGGAATTTTTTTTTCAAAAAAAGGATGAGGAGCATCCCACTCAGCTTCCCACACCCATATCCAGCAAGCTGGGCGTGTGTAGCCCGCTGAATGAAGCGTCCACCTCCTTTCAGGGGCCGGCCCCTCCCCCTGTCTCCCAAGTCCATCCTTCTCACCTGTTTTAGAACTTCTCGTCTGGCGGTGCTCCCCTTTCTCTCCCTGACCAAGGGATGCTCCTCTCCCAGCATTGCCATAGGTTACACGCATGCTCTGATACTGCCCATTTTTAAAGACCCCCCAGTGACATTTTCCCTCCCCTCCAACTGCCAACCCACCTCTCTGTTTTCTTTCTCAGTCATCAAAGTCACTAAATCAAACTCACTTCCACACCTCCTAATTTCTCTTCAATCTACTCTCATCAGAATTTTGTCTCCAACATTCCATTGGAATTGCTCTTGTCAAGTCACCAAAGTTGCCCTGTTGCCACATTCATTGGTCCCTTCTTTGTCTCCGTCTCACTCGCCCTGCCAGCCGCCGTTGGCAGAGTGGAGCCCTCCCGCCTTGGGACACTGCCTGTCCTGGCTTCCCTGGTGCAGGCTCAGTGGCGGCCACCTGTCAGACTCCGTCTTCCTTCTCTTCCACCTCGCCATGTTGGGCTAGCCCAGCGCCTGCGACTTGGGCCCATTCTTGTCTCTGTCCTCCCTCCCTCTGTCATCTCACTAGCTAATGTGCTCCCGTGGGTTTTAATGCCAATTCTATATCGATTTCACCAAAATGTGATCTCTGGTCTTATCTTACACACTCTGAGCTCCAGACTTGCCTCTCTGACCTCTCCACTTAAATATCTAGATATATTCCAAACTTGCACGGACAGAAAAACCCTTTTGATCTCTCTTCCCAAACCTGTGCCTCCACATATTCTTCAGTGGTACCATCACCCACCCAGCTGCTGATGCCCAAAACTCAGCCCCATAATAAATTTTAGGTGTGTGTGTGTGTGTGTGTGTGTGTGTGTGCGTGTGCGCGCGCTGCGTCATGACATCAAGCGTATGTATTAGGTATTGTTATGAATGTATGTATTATTATTGTGCATCAAGGTGAAAAGCTTTGGAAGCCCACACCTCAAGATGCTGCCCCGCTTTATCATGGAACCCCACACAGGGCTCCAGGCAGAGTTGGAGGTGCCAGGCAACTCCCCTCCCTGTGGCCAGTTCAAACCTCACTAGAAGCCTCAAGTGTTTCCCCACAGTACTCACCTGGCAGGAAGTAAAGTGACCAAAGCCAGAGGCCCATGGTTCCTTCCAGAGCAAGGTCCCGTCCAAGAGGCCCTGGAGAGGGGGACAGAGACCCGCTGCTTGCCCAGGAATCCTTCACAATACAGAGCTTGAATGAGACTGCCAGCCCCCACGAGGAACGAGGCTTGAAAATGAGGAAATGACAACCTGGCGTGTTTGCTAACGCGTCTTAAGCTAAAACAGAACACGGGCAAACCACAGCGGAAGTCAGGAGTGGAGAAAACATGTTGTGTTCAGTGACAATGGGTCACCCGGTTCAAAGGGCCTCTAGGAAGTTCCTCAAGACTCTTAGCAACTACCAGGCCTGATATTTCTTTGCCTTGGCACTTTTTTCTCAGAGGGGCCTCCGGTGCTGCATATTAACATATATATATGTTATCACCGGCTCCCCAAAAGCTTTCCCCACCTGACAAAGGCTATGGACGGAAGCTTGGCCCTGGAGTCAGAAGATATGGGTGGAGTCCTTACCAGTCACCAGTGAACTCACATTCACAAATGTTTTATGCACCTACTGTATTTTGAGCAATTTACTCCTTTCCCCTTTTCTCTGAGCTCTGATTTCTTTATCTAGAAAATAAACGAAGGTGGGAGTAGCGGATCCCCGGCCTCCCTCCTGCAGAACGTCGCTCCTCATCCCTCATCCCCCAGTGTCTCTGTAACGTGCTGCCCTCTGGCAGGGCCCAGGCTCTGCCCAGTGACCACAGCGGCCGTGCCAGGGGTAGGGTATGGCAGGTCACACCAGCTCTGCCTGAGGTCACAGCAGCCGGGCAGTGCCGTGCCTCAGGACCCTGAGCGGCCGAGGGCGAGGCTCATCGCCTGGTGGAGGGAGAGATGTCGGGGCCACAGGGTGTCACGGAAAGAGCTTTGGATTCGAGTCAGGAGACCCGAGTTCTTGTCCTGGCTTGGCACGTTCCAGCTCTGGGCAAGCTCCCCCGGCCGCTGCTTTCTCGTCAGCAAACTAGGGCTGGCCCCTGCCCTGCGGACCTCGCCTGGCTCCCATGAGGCCCGGCAGAAACCACACACGTGGAGGTGCGAAAGAGCCTTTAATGCGGAGACCCACAGGCTGTTACTTAGTGCAGGATGTTTCCTTCCTGGGCCTCGGTTCCCAGGGCCCCATCCCCGGGTGCCGCAGCCTCTGGTGCCCGTGGAGGGGTCGGCCCACTCCCACGCTGTTTCTGGGAGGCTGCTGCTAGCGGAGCCCTCACCACTCCCCGCTCGCCCCCGCACGCCGGGTTTGTCACATGCTTCTCCAAAACACACAACAGCAACATCCGGGGTGGAAGGCGAGGGTGAGGCGCGGAGCAGGTGCAGAGGAAGCGCGTGTGGGGGCAGGTAGCCTGCCCTGTCCCCTCCCTAGCTGGGTCCCCCGTGGCCCAGAGCAGCTGTGATTGTGATGTCTTTGAGAGGGCAGACTCGGGACCCGGTGGTTAGAGTGACTGCCTGCCAGAGGTTTCAGCTGGGATCAGCTCCAGCCTTCCCTGCTCGGAGGGCGCTTCCCAACGCCCTGCAGCTGGTGCACAGCTGGGCTCTGCCGTGCACTGGGCTCGAGGCCTGGAGCTGCCTTGGAGAGAGAGAGAATATGAAGGAATGAATGTGATAAGTGTGTGACTGGGTGTGGGAGTGTGTGAGTGTGAATACATGGGTGTGTGATGTGTGAATGTGTGGCGGGTGACGTGGGAGAGTGTGGACGTGCGCATGTGTCTTGGGGACCAGGGCTTGGCTGTGCCGAGGCTAGGACCTGCCAGGCAGCGCGGAAGGTGTGTGGGATGACAGTGGGTGGAGAAGTTTTCCATGAAATGTGTGGCCCAAACGCAGCCCTTAGAGACATCCCATTGAGTCGTTAAGAACAAGAGTTAGAAGTCTGAGGACAGTTGGTAGGAGGTGAATGCTTGGAGTTTGAAGGGATCAAAGCTTCCACACCTGAGCCTGTCCGGTGTCTGGCTTCCACTGTCACCCCCGGATCCCAGGGGTTGAGGCCCAAGGGAAGACTGACCCCTGGCAAAATTGTGAAATTTACCATCTTAATTCTCTTTTCTCTTTTCTTCCTGCCTAAACTTGATTTCTCCTTTTAGACTCCCAGGGCTGCCTTAGTGCCCTGGCACTCCTGCTCCCAGGAGAATATCCAACAGGCTGGAGCACACCAAGGGGCAGGGGACTCAATGGCCTAATAATACCCTCCGGCAGCCAGAAGGGGTGAACTCAATGGAAAAACTTCAGAGGTCAGTGAGAGGCAGGTGGAGGGAATAAGTAATTCCAGATATCCCGGGAAGTGTTCTGGGTTAGGCATATTCATTCACTCTCTAACTCAGGCTCTGTCATCCTCCCATGTTACCAATGGGCTAAGAAGAGTGTTTCTCATAAGGCTACTGTGAGGGTCACATGGGTCGGCGTCACCACGGACCTAGCACACAGCCTGGAACACACAGCGCAGTGGAGATCAGCCGTCGTCACTGGGTTGGAGGTTGTCGCTGTGTGTTCTGTTAGGTTATTGCATTACTCTCCGTCGGCCTCCTCGCGGTCGAGTCCCAGGGGCCCTGTCCTGGGCCTTTCCAGCCGAGGCCCTGCATCCCCAGGTGGTCCTCCCCATGACACAACGCTGCTCTCTGCAGCGACAGACCAGTGACTCACCAGGAACCCCCCTCCCCTCCAGGTAGAGCACCTGCCCCCGGCATCCTGCAGTTCCCCCCTTCTAGGACCTCGGACCACAGCTTGCCTGTCCCAGAGTGAGCCACTGCGGAGCAGCGGGGCCTTAGAAGCATTAACCTTTACGATAAGCCTGCTTATGATTTTCTTCTACAAGAAATGGCAGAACTTTGATGACTAAGGTTTCTTTCCTGAATATGGCCATATTCCTGTTGGTGTTCTAAGGTTAAAACCCCAAATATGTGGGAATTTTGGATGAACTTTAATGTGATTTATCAGCAAAAACCTGGACTTTAGAATATTTATGTGCCTATATCTAGGACAAAGATTTTTTACTCTAGGGACAGTGGATTGGCCACCCCTCCCCCCCCTTTTTTTAATCAGCTTGGAAGAGAATCTGTAGAACCCCTGGGTTTATATGCCTGGATGATCTCCATGTCTGCTTAGCTCCAAGGCCAGCTGGGGGCCACTGGTCCCAGTCTTACATCATCTTTCTCCAAGGGCCCACTGGTCACTAAGCTATGCAGTCTTTCTGCGATGATCTCTTACTATTTTTCTTGTAGAGACTCCCCTAGTAGCGTTAATCATTTTAGGGATGTGGGGGTGGGTGGAAAATTCAACTTGTTTCTCTGCCTTGGGGACCAGCTTCATAGACCAGAGCATGGTCAGTTCCTCTCTCTGCTGTTTAATATTCTTAGGAGATATATTCGGTCATGAGCCTTTGGAAAAGTCTTGAACTAATTAGAGATCCTTTTTTAAGCTTTATAAAACAAAATCAATTGCTATAAACATATTCCTAACCACAGTTGGGCCTTATTAATCTATGATCATATAGTTACATAATGGGCTTTTAAAGGGGAAAAAAAAAGCGAGATAATTTAAGAACTTGGGGAAGATTTCCCTGTCATCAAACGTTTAAGTAGTTCCCTGAATGCTTGCTGGCCGCTGAGCATTGTTATTCGTTTATCATCGTCAATGCTGCAGTTGCTTGTTACTCCCTGTACTGGCTGAATTGCGTCCCCTGAAATTCATGTCCACCTGGAACCTGTGGGTCGGCTTCCTTCTTTAAAAGGGTTTCTTACTGCAGAAGGAGCAGGTGGACTTTGGGCAGGACATTATTATACTTCCTTATATCCGTGAGGAATAACGTCAGATGCCTGTGCCATTAGTGACATCTCTTGGCTGGTGATTCTAGGGACCGGGGCAGGCTACACGAGCTCAGGGTTGGCTTGCTGGTCGTTGGCATCACACGGAAGTTGCGTCTTAATCCTCTGCCATAGGCGCGGCCCTTTGGTAGGTCAGAGAGCAGCTTCCCAGGGGGTAAAACCGTGGTAGGTTCTGACACACCTTGTAATTTTGCTTCTCCCGGAATGATTTGCTGTCATTGCAAGAGAAGCTAGACACTCACCCCCATCACAGAGAAGAGAGAAATGAACATTCCTGATGACCGTCTCTCCTGGCTGGGGAGGAGCCCAGGCTCTCACCTTGTCGTGCCTGGGAATTGGGACTGGGCACTGCAGTTGGTGGGCTGGAGGGGGGACCAGAGGAGGACTGGAGTCTCAGTCCTGGGCAAGGCAGGCTTGGGAAGCACACGGCAACCAAGGTGTTATGTTCAAGACCCGGGTGGGAGCGAAGGTTCACACCAGGCAGGGTGGCAGCCTGGGGAGACCTCTCTCCCAGAGGGAACTCTCCACACACAGGCCCTGTGGAAGGGTCTAGAGATGAGACAGAGGAGCAAGCTGCCAGTGGGCAGTGTGGACATTCCTTATAGGATGTGACATGGTTTAGTGCCAGAGCCTGGGAATGATCTCAATAGACACGGGGGCCCTTTATCTAATCACTGTCCACAAAAGAGACTTTGGATTCAACCAGTCTAAAACCTAAGTTATCATTTAACTAGCTTCTAGTTGGTAATCTTGTAGGAATAGTTTATTCATTTGGTTACCTCTGTTTTGATTAGCAGCCTCTTGATCTTGGAGGGTGCCACAGAAAAGTATGAGATTGGGGTTAAGTATTCCATTTATGCTTTACCAAGGTTATTATTATTTTTTAATGCTCAAAAAGAGTACTGGCTGCCCGGGTGCGGTGGCTCACACCTGTAATCCCAGCACTCTGGAAGGCTGAGGTGGGAGGATCATTTCTGCTCAGGAGTTCAAGACCAGCGTGAGCAAGACCCAGACCCATCTCTATTAAAAATAGAAAAATTAGCTGGGCGTGGTAGTGTGTGCCTGCAGGCCCGGCTACACAAAAGCTGAGCCAGGAGGATCGCTTGAGCCCAGGAGTTTGAGGGTGCAGTGAGCTATGACGACACCACTGCACTTTACCCGGGGTGACAGAGCAAGACTCTGTCTCAAAAAAAAAAAAAAGAGCTCTGTTTACAGCTATTTTCAGTTTATTCCACTATTCCTCTACAAATAGTCTGAGTTATGTTCCATAACAGAGAACTTTGGGTCTTGACCACTGGAGTGGACACAAAACTCTTCTCTTACTGAAGGTAACCGTGGTTCCACTGTTAGGCACTCTCCTCGCCCCTCAGCCCAGCCTTGGAGGTGGGGGAGCCTTTGGTTTGCAGACACATCCTGGGGTGCCTAAAAGTGGGTCCAAAGCAAAACGCTCCGAGAGGGCTGTCTGGGAGACAGAGTTACGGGGAACAAATGCAGCCTGAGCCTCCTTGGTGGCAATCATCATCTTTAATTATCCATTAAGTCACATTTCTGATTCATTAGCAAGTGCCAGCTTGTAGGTGCTGGTTGAAAGACAGAACTTAGAGGGAAAGAGACATTAAACTCGAGCTCTTTGGAGAGCAGCCCCTTCCTGGCACCATCAAACACCTTCTTTTCTTCCCTTCTACTTGGAACTTCTCAACTGTGAGGGGTTGTGAGGGTTTGGCTGTTCTTTAGTCTTAGGTCCATGTGAGTGGCAGGAAGGGAAAAAGGATCATCTTCCCGGAGCTGGGGCCAGGGAAAGATCAGTCTTCATTTCATTTTTCTCTTCTCCCTCCCCAGTCTTCTATTCCAAGACTCTGCCTCCAAGGGAGCAGGGGCTCTTGTAGAGAGACCCCCGGCCACGAGGCCAGGAGATGCTATATCTAGCTTATCTCACTGGGTGCCCTTGAGAAAAATGTTTCACCTCCCAGGACCTCAATTTTCTGACCTGTGAAATGGTAAGAATGTGTGCATATAACTACCTGTGTGTGTGTCCCTCGTACACGACCCCTAATGTCTTAGGGCTGCAGGTATTTTATGCTGTCTCCCAAGAAGGGTGGAGGTGAGCACACCTGGTGAGGATTTCAGGCATCAGTGAGCATAAAGCCGTGAGAGGAGCTTTGTTTCTTTCCGTGATGTTTACAGAAGTGGCGTGAGCAGGGTTTGTGGCATGTCTGTCTCAGCATCTAGCAGGGCACCTGGGCTCTAATAAGTATTCAAACACGTCTTTTGAATGAAGGAAAGAAGAAGAGAGAAAGGAGGGGAGGGTGGGATGGAGTGGAGGGGGAAATCCCACTGACATTCCATAATAAGGGTGCAGAGAGGCTGTAAATTTCTGTCCTTTCTGAAATCGGCTCCTCTGTGGGAAGCCTCTGGCTTTAGGGAGGCCCCACGAGGACTGTATTCTCTGTGCCTGAGGGTCTCCCACTAGAAATAAGCTGCGGGTGGAACGCCCCACGCCACCCAGCCCAGCAGGAACAATCAGACCAGGCTTTGATGCCACTGAGGAGGGGACCAGCACGCCTCTGAGGACAGGTGGGAAAAGCCTAGGTGGGTGTGAGTGCAGGCAGTGGAGTCCCCTGGAGTGAGGGCCCCGAGGATCATCGTGATTCTACAGGTGATTGTCACAGGTGGAGGGAGAGTCAGCAGCACGGCCTAGGCTTCCCTGGGCTTGTCCTGGGCCTCAGCAGCCACGTTGCTGGCCTGGAGCAGGAAGGCGGTGTAGGCCATCTCAGCTTCCTCCTTGGATGACTAGGGGGCAACAGGACAGAGGTCAGTGTTGGGGGCGTTGGCTCAGCGGGTGGAGCCGGGAGGGAGGGATGATCTCAATATCCTGAATCCATGACCTTGGCCCGAGTGACACAAGCCTGTGCGGCCCACTGTCCTCAGCCCAGCCCCCGCACTCACTGTGAGCGACAAATTCTGAGAAATGGAAAGTTGCAGCCTCTAAAAATATCCCCCTCTGTCTCACTACCTCCTTCCAACAGGCGGAGTGGAACCATCTCTGTTGCCTGGGCCTGTCCCCGGAAGCTGTGCCCACGCAGTCCATGGGCAAGGTGGCCTGGCCTAGGCCCGTGTCAGCTGGGGTGGTCTATGTGTCTGTTTCTCTACCGGCCCAGAGAGGTGCTTTTCAGCACTGCAAGTCCCCAAAGGCCGTCTCCAGGACTAACTCATTCGCCTAACTGTGCTGCATGCCGGGACCTCTGCTGTTTCAAGGGCAAGTGCGTGTGATGCGAAACATCAGTGCCGAGAGGCACAGGTGGTGTCCTTCTCCAGCCCCCGGGCCTGCGGGAGGCTTGAGAGGGTAACACAACTCAGGGCAGGTTGTGTGGCACTTGGTTGAGGTGGGCAGGGGCTTCCAGTGACCATCAAACTGCCCACTGTGAGCGAATGTCCTTCCAGCCCAGGCGAAAGGTTGGTCCTGAGCAAACCCTCGAGGGAGGATGGGTGGCTTGGGGTCCACGGTTCCCCAGCTCAGGAAGAGCACCCACTTAATCACAGCACATTTGATCTTCCCACCTGCGACTGCATCTTTCGTGCACTGGCCTTCCTCACTTCCCAGTCTCGCCCCCTCCTGCAGACTTACAACCTATGAATGCAACTCACCTCCCTCCTCAGCCTCACCCACACGTCAATACCCCACAATCAGTAAGATACGTCTCTCCCTCAAAAAGTCCTCCTGAAGCCTATTTACACCACCTTCCCTGTTCTGTTCCCCACATTGAGGCAGTTCTTCCTGATGTCTGACTGCAGTCCCTCATGCTGCATTTTTTTGCCACACAGTAGGGCCCCATTTTCCCTCCTCATCCTCACCCTTTTTGCCTTCTTGGGTTCTTTGGTCTCCGTGATGCTCTCAGTGGTGGTGCTGAACTCTGTGTAAAGAGAGGGGGTTTGTTAGCCCTTGATAGCTTCCTATTCCCACCCTAGACATGGGGTCAGGTTGAGTTCCTGCTTTCCCAGGGAATAAGCATCCCCTTGAGTGACGGACGTACCATCTTTTCCCTCGAGGGAAGTCTCCTGAGTGACTGCAGAGGCTCCCATGTTGTCATTGGCTCCAAATTCCCTGGAATTCTCGAAGTCCGACATGCTAATGTTTGTCCTGTAGCTTGCAATCGAAACCCGGTCTGTCGGGAGAAAGAGGAGTGGGTGGAGGGACAGAGCCCCGGGCCTAGGAGACCAGGAGGGCTGAGGGGAGCGGGCCTGTGGGAGCTCACCTCCGACAAGGCTCCAGGCAGAGGGAAAGGGTCTGTCTCCTCCCCACACCCTTGTCATGGGTAATCAAGACACGATAACCCCTGACCTTAGATTATTGCTCTGTGACCCACAAAGCACAGCCCTCATTTGGCCCTCACATCAGCCCTGACGTGGTTATTATCATTCCTGTCTTGAGCCCTGAGGAAACTGAGGCACGTAACAGGGATGCGCCAAAGTCACACAGCCAGTGACTTCTCAGACTAGGTCACAGCCCTGGTCTTGAGAATCCTGGTCTCCTCGTCCTGGCGGTCCTGCCCCTGACCTTACACCCTGAGCAAGGGGAAATGGCTTTCCAGAGACAGTGTTTGGACGGCAGCACTGAATTTAGGATTTGGGTGTGTGTGGGTTTGTCATTCCCCACGCTGCTTTCTCAGAGTCCTTGGTTTTGGGTCTATGAAAAAGAAAAGATGATGGCAGCCTCCTCTAAGGGCCTCTGGGCCTGGACTGCGGGCTCGGGCTTGGGGGCGGGAGGCGAGAGGCATCCCAGGGACTTACCCACGTTCTTCCTGTGCCGGGCTCTGGCCACCCCCACAGCCACAGCGCCCAGCGCCAGCACCAGGGTCAGGGGCACCAGGGTGGAGAGCAGCACTTTGTGACTCCCGCCTTTTCCCTTAGAGCTGGAAAGAGGAGCAAGTTAGTTAATCAGTGGACGGGAGAGCTGGGGGCCTCAGGATGCGCTTGGCTAGTTTTCCTCCCATGTTTATACGCTGTGTCCTCCTGATATAGCTCCCTAGCTCTGTTCTTCTAAGAAGCCTGCCAGACACGGCAAAGGCAAGGACTGGGCCATCTCTGCACTGTGGGCCTGGAACATTGAACTGAATTGTACACACTGCTGCAGCCACGGGAGAAGGGCAGAGGGTGCCACGGGACCCTCCCATGCACAAGCAGAGCTGTAAGGGCTGCCCCCCTGCTGTCCAAGAGGTGGACGGGCCGCCCTCCTTGGACCTGGTGGCCCAGCCTCAGGTCCTCAGCCTCTGGGGTGTTCTCTGAGGGGACAACACTGAATCCGTCCTCACCTGCTGGTATCCGCAGATGCGCTGCTCCCATGGGCTTGGTCTCCCGCATCCTCCACCACTCTTTCCTCGGCAAAAAGCCTGGGATCCTGGACGGCTTTGTTCTCAGTCTCCCTGACCCTCGGCTCCACCACCTCCTCATCCGGAGCAGCATTTGAGTTCGCTGGGCTGATGCTGCGGGACTCTGGAGCAGAGCAGGGAGGGGGCTGGGTTATGCGCTTTTATCTGCAGTCTTACTCCTGGAGGTTAAGGAGTCCAAGGAGTAGATTTCACTAGGAATCACAGGGTCAGGATTAGATTTCAAGGCTGTTGGGGTGGAACCCAGGATGACAGAAACTGAGCAGTGAGGGCCTTCTCTAGCGTGTCACAGAGGCTCCCTGCCCCATTACTACCAAATTCATTTCCACCTTCAAGGCTCCTTGCCATAGATCCAGCTGTGCATCAAGGCTGACCTTTCACTTAGGTCTGGGGAGATTTTTCACAGCTTTGGAACCCTGCCCCAGGCATCCTGGCTGCAGCGCTGGGTGTGACAGTGCTGTCCCCTGGCAGTAGCCTGGCAATACCCCTACACTCCCCGCCCCACAAAGTGAGCCATACCAGAGGCACACAGACACAATAGGACTTCTAGGGGACTAAAATACCCCCATATCAGACAAAGCATTTCATGTGACATTTTAAAAAGGCATGAAATGCAAACTTACTGGATGCGGTTGCCTTAATTTTCCTGACCAGACCTTGTAAATGAGGGTATCTGGCTCTCTTTCGAGAGCAGGCTTTCGCAGAGGGAGAGAGGATGAACATATTGTGTGTGATAGTGACTCTGAAAGTTCTATAAATAGAAGAATATCTCTAGATATAGAAGGGACGTCAATCTGGTTTGAAGGGACAACTATGGGACTTGTCTTTGTGCTGAGGTTAAACAGCAAACTATTTTGACTTAGTTTGTGTGTTCCTTTGGGATGTCCTTTTTGGAAGGCTCAATGGACTTTGTGGGATCTAAATCTCCCCCCTCCCTCCTACTTCCCCCTTCTTATAACTGAACCTCGGGCCAGCCCTGGTTGAGAAGCTCTTAGGCAGGGGCCTTCGAGGAGTCTTGCCTCTGAGGTCCCGGGGGGCCCAGGCCTGGCCCTCGGAGACTCACCCTGCACCTTCTCCTCAACTGCCACGTAGACAGCGGCGGTCTCTCCGTAGTGCTGGCCCTTCTTCACCCCACACCAGTACCAGCCCTCGTCTGCCTGGGTGACGGGGTTCAGGGTTAGGGAGACGATCTGGCTGTTCTGGTCGCAGTTCACAAAGGCCTGGCTGGGGCCTTCGTCTTCGGTGGGCAGGGCTGGGCAGCCCCTGTTGCTCCACTTGCACCAGTATTTTTCATGGGAGTAGAATTTGCACGGGAAGTGGCAGGGCAGCTTGAGGGACTCTCCCAGCACAGCAGTGACATTCTCTGGTACCTTCAGGTTCGGTTTTCCTGGAGCAGGGAGGGAAGAGGAAATAGGCACAGAAGTTGGCACCTGGAGATGCTGTAGGGAAGTGACTATAGTGGGCACCTTTGTCCACATTTCCTCTTTGGAGAGCACTGCAAATAAACACATTATTCTGAATACCCAAGAAACGTAGCTATGTGCTTAAGTGATAATTATTGTTGATAACCTCCACGGTCAATCCAGAGCCTATCACAGAACACAGAGCCTTGCACATCGACGCCAGTTTGCTTTCATTCCTCTGCCTTCTCTTCTAGACTTCATACAAAGAGCTACCTTCAAATGCTCGACTTCAGTTGATGCCCACAGACTGCAAAAAGAGGCCAGTGTTTTTGATAGTAGGAGGTGCTATGTGTGGTGTGTTAACTGGAAGAGCATGGGGTGCTTCTTCCAGGTATGGAAAAGTGACCTCTGGACAGGCAGGCTCCTTCCTGAGGTCTGTGCCATCAGCACGGATGTGGGTGAGAGGGGAGGGAGGTGGCCCGGGGCTGTGCTGCTGACTGCAGAGGTCTTGGGGCTTCCTCCCATCCCTCCTGCCCCAAGTCAGCTCTTACCTTCAATAACCTTGAGCTCCACAGTGGTCCTCCAGCGACTGTCGCCGTTGGTCAGACACCAGTAGAAGCCGGCGTCCTGGGCGGTGAGCTGGTTGAGTATGACGGTGTAGGTGCCGTTGCCCGGCTCGTCGTGCAGCGCCAGCCGGCCCTCGTACTCGTCCCGCACCAGGCCCTGGCTCTCCACCAGCAGGGGGCAGCGGCCGTTCTGGGCCCCGTCCCAGCGACACCAGTACTTGAGCAGGCTGCTTTCCTTGGGGTTGTAGGGGCAGAGCACGGCCACCGAGCCTCCCGCCACGCCCTTCACCACAGACGCGCTGCGGGGAATCGTGGTCTCTGGAAGCACAGACAGAGGTGGATGGAAGGGCGGCGACACACGACAAGCCCTGGACAACCCGAGCAGCCGCTTCCCCAGAGCCCAGCCAGGGCGGAGAGCCGGGTTTAGGCGGATCACCTCGCCCTCCTCAGAAAACGAAAAAGAACTTTCCTAATGTCACAGAGCCTGTGGCTGGAGCCACCAGGACCAGACTCCAGTGACCTCCACCGTCTGCCTGGATACCTCGTTCCTTTCTTTCCTTCACCTTATCCTGGGCAGAAAACGGGAGGCGTTTAAGGAGAGAATGTCAACTCTTCTCCGCTGGCTTCTTACGAAATCGCCACATCAGTTTTTGTCTGTTTATTAGCTCACCCCGCTGAAGTAGCCAGACACATTGTTTCCAAATCAAGGAAACACATTTAGAATGGTGTGGTTTAAAATGGAAACTATGTAACACAGATAAGTTTAATTGTTGAGGACTTGCCACAGACACATGGTTTGGAAAATAAAAATTGTTGAGGACCCCGAGAGGCACCTCAAAGAGAAGGACAGCTGTCCCCAAGCAGCTACAGCTGAGGTCCAGAGAGAACCCGGGGCCACTGAGGGTGCACGGGACTGTGGTGGGGACCCAGAGCCCGCCGTAGAAACGCTGTGCAGGGAACACGAGCCCCTTACAGAAAAGTCACAGGGACGGACACTTTGAACTGCAAGTCCTGCTTTGCTGCGTCTCCTGAGGGCAGCTCCATGCAGAGTGCTCCAGCAGGGAAAGGAGCAGGGACTTCATTATTCCACCGTGTCACAGCTCGCCAGCGTCCAGCTGAGTGAGCCAGACGTGGGGAGTGAAAACTAACCCTGAGAGATGTGGGCATGCAGAATGCAGGGGCTTCGACCCTTCCTTGCCGGGAAAGCTTTGCAAGCAAGAGAAGCCAATCCTTTTCCCCATGTGAATGTGAGGGACGAGGCACCATCCTGCTCAGGGCCGCGGGAGGGGACAGCAGCCGTCATGAAACACGCACACTCTACCAAGTCTTGCCTCAAGTGGGAGCTTTGCTCTCCTTGTTCTTACTAAGCAGGGAGAGCCGTCAGAGGGCCCGTAGGAGCTTCCACGGGGCAGAGCCTGCTTTTCCTCTCTCTCCTCTCTGGCTGCCTGGGCTGCATGCAGCTCAGGGCTCGAGGGCAGTGGGTACTGTCGACTGACTGATGAATGTTAGTGGACAGACCCAGGGAGCTGAGCGAGGCTCTCCCCTGCTAGGTGGCCCACCCTTGCCCTCTCCCCAGCTCACCCTCATTGACGAAGAGCTGCCAGGCCTGGGTGGGCCAGCCGTCCTGCAGCAGCCCGTCAGAGTGCGCTCCGCACAGGTAGTGCCCGGCATCCTCCCTCCTCAGGCCTGTGATCAGCACGCTGAATTCGCCGTTCTTGTCCTTGGGGGTGAGCAGGATCCTGCCCTCAAAGGACGAATTCCTCGTACCCAGGGTGTTGATGACCACATCGCAGGTTCCCCCCTTGCTCACCCGGCACAGAAATTTGGCCACATTTGCCACCTCAGAGCCCAGGGCACAGTCAAAGGACACCGAGCCCCTCAGATCCCCATAAACCAGCTCAGGCTCGGGCTTAAGCACTTGGAGGTCAACGTTCTTCTTATCCGCACTGGAACCTTCCCCGGCCTGGCAGACATACAGCCCAGCATCGCTGAGCTGGAGTTGTTTGATGGTGATGGCGAACACTGATTGACTGGTACCCTGAATCGTAAGGCTGATTCTGCCGCTATATTGGGAGTTCACATTCTGACTGGTGTCGATGACGAGTACGCAGTTCTGGTCTATCTGCTTGCACAAGGACTTCTTCTTCTGAGCATTCGCAGAGTTGAAAGGGCAGTTGATGGTCACTGTTCTGCCCACGTCTACTGTGTGGACTTCAGTGTCTTTTAGGAGCCCAGGATCTGCAGGATGAGGAGCAGGGGTACAAGCTGTGATTCCATTCTCTTGCAACATAGAGCTATTTGCTATTCCCAGTGAGGGTCTGGGTGGGCCCACACCTGGAACGCCCTCTTTCCCAGAAGGGCATTCTCAGACTATGTCTCCCAAGGCCCAGCTTGACCGCCGCCTCCTCCATGAAAACTTCCCCCAGCTGGCGCTAATCTCTCCCTCCTCTGTGCTCTCTTAATGCTTATGTCTGCTTCACTTACTGCATCCAATCTAGCATATAGTTAATTATGTTCTCCATGGACTGGAAGTTCCTTGAGGGGAGAGACGTGTTTTTCTCATGTGTGACTCCCCTGCTGTGACAAGCATAATGCCTATATGTAGTAGGTTTCCAAATTCACGTGTGTTGAAATGAATAGAATGAATATAAGTACAGAGTGGTGGATTTCAATGTATTGCAATAGAATTTTCTAAAAGTTACAAGTCCAAACATGGAATGGGCTGCCTTGCGATGCAGTAAGTTTCTGGAACATAGCGTTTAATCAGAGGCTGCCTACCCATCGTCCACAATGTTCTTCTGGACGTCCAAATAGAGTGAACTCTAAGCTCCCTTCAGCTCTTAAGATTCTGTGGTCTTATGAATCTCCATCACCACCTGAATGACCTCTTCATTTAGTCCACAGATAATAGTATGCATATCCCAAAGGAGCAAAACATATCTTTGGGAGTCCCTCCAAATTTCCTCCCTCAAGACTTCCTTCTCTTTTAAGTTGTCCATGACTATCTAAAATGCCCTCATTGCTAAATCCTTGTCAGAAAGAGCTTTCCCTGCTTTCTCCTTCTTCAATTAGAACAGGCCTTTTCACTGACTCATCCAGGTCAGACCTTTAGAATCCTGGTCTTTGGTCAAGAACTGATAATATAATTTATGCCAATAGTGCTGATGGGCTAAAAAGATGTGCATTTTTAAAGATGCCTTCTGGCAGCCCAAGCCTTGATCTAAAAGTGTGTCAATGGTAGGAATTTACGGATCCCTAGAAATGTCTCCCTGCCTTTTCTGTCTCCTTAGGCTCATAGACCTCCCTTCCTACATGTAACAAACACAGGAGATGTTGTCCTCCTAAGCTAGAGCTTCAGTGAAGCCCTAAGAAGGAAGACCTAGAAAGGTTTACCCACTACCTCCAACTGGCCTCTCCTGTCTTGTTCCCATGTCCTGTTTTTGGGGAGGGAGGAGCCGCCTTCCGACCCCTTGCCAGGACACCCTTCCCTGTCGGGACGTTCTTCCTCAAGCCCTCCTGTGCACCTGAGATGATTTCTTCTACCTTCCCCCCTGAAGTCCAAGGAGCCTGGATCCTTACCCTGGCTGACCTCCAGGCTGACGTCAAAGGACAGGCCTCGGTTGTTGAGGCCCAGGCCACATTTGTAGCGCCCAGAGTCATTCCGGGATAGTTGGGCAATGTCCACCACAAATGTGCCGTTCTCTGAGAAGTTAGTGAGGTTGGCTCTGCCCACGTAGTCGCTGGAGACGTAGCCCTCGGAGGAGATGAAGGTTGTGCAGCGGCCGCTGGCTCCCTGCCGGCACCAGTACTTCCGGGTGTGCCGGTTGACAGAGGTGGGTGGGTAGAAGCACGTGATGGACACTGAGTTGCCTTCCACACTACTCACCTCCTGGGGACCAAATATGGGACTCTTCATGGAGACCACTGTGGGGAATAGGAGACAGAGGCTTTCTGAGGCCCTTGGGAGGCAAGGCCTGCCGAAGGAAATCTAGACTGCCCGCCCTGGGGAGACGAGATTTTCTCCCTGACACCTGGGGCCTCTGTGGACGATTTTCCATATGCTACAACTGGAAAATTGCTGTGACTGGGTGAAATGATTGTTTTAATCATCATTAAATTCTAATTGTAATTCATTAATGATAAACATTTTAAGGACAGTGGAATGACAAACTTATGATATCCCTTGTTTCTTTAACAAAATGCCAATTTTTTAGGGTATTATCTGTTCTTCCCTTCTATTTCTAAAAACACTTTGTAGAGATGATTTTCTTTTTTCTCAGATAAAAATATTAAGAGCAAGGAAGGATGAGTGATTTCCCCCAAATTCCATAGCAAGTCATAGAGATGGTGGGTTGGAGGTCAAGGTCTTTTTATTTTATTTTTGTAGAGATGAGGTCTCCCCCTGTCACCCAGGCTGGAGTGCAGTGGCGTCATCATAGCTCACAGCAGCCTCAAACTCCTGGGCTCAGCGATCCTCCTGCCTCAGCCTCCCGAGTAGCTGGGACTACAGGCGAGCACCACGATGCCCGGCTAATTTTTCTATTTTTAGTAAATGACTGGATCTCATTCTTGCTCATGCTGGTCTAGTTTTTTTTCTTTCTTTTTTTTTTTTTTTTTCAGAGACAGGGTCTCACTATACTGCCCAGACTGCGTTTTTATTTCCAGAGGAGATCCTTCCTGAGACCGCTGGCCTTGGGTTAGGAATCACCATCCCTGTCCCTGACTACCAACGCCCACCCACCTATTTTCAGACATGGCCTCTCTGCATCGTCTGTGTAACTCCTCCTCAAGGGAGCATGCATTCTGAGAGGGACATCCTTTGGGATGAGTCTGGTTTCGGTGTCCCCAGGGAACTGGACCCTGGAGGGGACTGGCATGAGGGTAGAGCCCTGCGGAGTTGGCACCGGGCAGACGCACCTGGAAAGGCGGCCAGCAGGCAGGCGAGCAAGAAGAACGTCATTGCTGGTGGCTCCTGAGGGGGCCGTGCTGCCCAGGCCGACTTCTCGTGAGACCCTGAAAGACAACAACCACAAGGAATTGAAGCTCTTCTGTCTTCTAAGACTAGCTGACCTTATTAGAGTTTCGGTGACATCGGTTTGGCTTCGTAATCCAGCAACTGACATGAATCCTGTCGAGCGAGTAAGGGCTCCACGTCTCCCACGAGGGCTCAGCGTCCCATCATCCTACAGCGCTTACTGCTCCTCGGTACTCATAGGCCGCTTTTGTCTTCCCAACTGAGCTGCGGGTTCCTTTGGGATAGGGACATCAGTGTCATTGGTTCTACAGCCCTGCCCAGGGGGCGCAGTCCCAGGCACACTGTAAGACCTCAGAAGCGGCTCTCTGGATGATGGGTTACTACCAATATGTGACCCCATCTTTCTGTTTCAGCTGCCCTTCCTGCACCCCTGCCCTCCCTACACCCCTGGAGCGCTGACATATTTCATGGTGTGTTCAGATGGGGAAACTGAGACCCACAGAGGAGATCTAATGATCATTGAGGTTGTAAGTGTGATGAGAATGGTCATAACCCCACCAGTTGCTCTCTTACCCTGTCCCAGGCACTGTGTCAGATAGTTTATGTGTGTTATCTCCTTTGAACTTGGTATCAACCCTATGAGGTGGGTATTCTTATCCACATTTTGCATCGGAAGAAACGAGAGCTTAAAGGTTAAGTATTTTCCTCAACGTCACACAGGGGTTCAGTGTGTGGTGTTGGAGGTGGGCAGAGTGGGGGTGGGGGAAGATTCAAGCCCAGCTTTGTCTGACTCCAAAGTCCACGCTCTCAACTTTTCCACTGTACCGTGCCCACCTCAACCACGCTAGAACGCTCACACCTAGGCTTACTCCTGTTACCTGCAGAGCCCGGCTTCTTATCAGAGCTTTATAACTTCCCTTGAAATAAGATAGATGGATACAATCACCACCATTTTTATGGATAAGAAAATTGAGATCTTGAGACATTTTAAGATAACCTTGGCTAAATGATAGGCCCCAGGTTTCCCAGCTACCTGGTTATGGGGTCAGGGTTAAAAAAACATAGGTGCTATATAGTCTTCAGAGTCCTGCCTGCTGAGGCCAGACAGACAACGATGGAGAATCTAAGATAAGACCCCTCAGCGGGTGCAGCCCATGTGGAGTTTGTCACCACCCTGGACACAGCCCAGGGCTGGGGAGGCTTGGGGGCCCCAGGGCCTGGCCTGATAGCAGCTGTCCTCAGAGCCCAAACTGCAGCCTAGAGGGAAAGAGAGGAGGAGAGAGGGGTCCCCACTCTCCTACAAACTTTGACATACTTTAAACTTTGGAGTAGACCTGACAAAGAGAGTGTTAACCTGCTGTAAGCCCTGGGTGGTAATCAGGCTCATAAAGATAAGGACGCCAGGCATCCGCTCCTGCTCCCAGAGCCTCCCTGGCCAGCCTGAGCCAAGGGCAATAGAGTTGTTTATCTTGGTGATTTCTTTTCTGCAGGGGGATTTCCCAGCAAAGAACCGTTTTATTTCCTTGTGGAGATAAAGGTATTCTGTTCTCCAGTTCTCTGGAAGTGTCAGTGGAGGGGGTAGGGAGAGATAGGGGTGTCAGATGGCAACTTCCAGGCTCTCTTGAGTCTGGTTAATTGTCCTAAGTTTTTCTCACCAGGACAATGATTAACCTCCAGAGTGGGGCCTTAGCCAAATGCCAGTTAGCCCCAACTCGAAGGCACTCAAGGGTCCCTAGACGGGGTGTCACCTGAGTGGGCACCGCAGCAGCTTTCAGCAGGCTGGGAAGTCTGTCTTCTCTGCAACAGTTGAGATGGGCTGGCTGCGAAGTCCTGGGGAGTCTACCGCTTGCCGTTTGTGTGGCCCTGGGTGGGTGCAGTCACAGGTGGGAAGACAAAACATGCCTGCTTTGAAGAGCCCAAACCAGCAGTGGCTATCCTTGGTTCTTGTCCCTGTCCTCACCTCTAGATAAGCAAGCTTCCTAATATTTCTGTGAGACAGGAGGTGGGGGGCATCTTCCCATGGGCTAAACTGGGGGATGCAGCCCCTTCTCTGGATTGGTGAAGTGACTTGCCCTGAGTTACAGAGTCAGATGCCAGGTTTTCCAAGGTGAGAGTGCTGACTTGCATCCTGGACTTCTCATTTTGTGGCATGTTTGGTTGGCTCTGCATGTCACATAGAGGGGGGACGTGTACATGGGCCCGTTACCCTTTGCACAGTCTCAAGCCAGGGATAAGAGCATCAGTGTGCACAGCTGGAGGGGCCAATCTGGCAGAGGGTGACCTTGGCAACAACATGCCAAGGGGAGACGATGGGCAGAGAGGACCCTCACGCTCTCAGGAACTCTTCTTTGCCCAACGCTAAAACGTGAAGCACAATTTCTCTGGTAGCAGCTGAAAGGACCCTGTGATTTGAGAATTATAAAAGACCCCTTCCTCTCAAAACCAGACTTTCTCCCAAACCCAAGGGATTCAAGTCTCAGGGGGGCTCCAGTTCCAAGTTGGCTGGAGCTTGATTTGAAAGATTTACTTAAGGAAGGCAGAAAAGATCGTAACATTTTTGGGGGCACCTGCTATGTGCCAGATGCTTTGCCAGGTTCTTTTTTTTATATGATTTCATTCATTAGCACAGCAACCCAAGAGGTAAATGTTATTGTCCTCATATTACAGGTGGGAAATCTAAGGGTTAGAGAGATGCTTGGCACCAAGACCCACAGCAGAATTGGAATTTGAGGCCAGTATCCCATTATCTCTGTGGAATGAGCAGAGAGGCCTGTTCTATTGGGTTATATATATGCTAGTATATCATGCATGAAGACACCTTTTCTGCTTCTTAAACTAGGAGTTAGTTGTTTTTTCACTTGTGAGGCTGGGATGTTTTAGATCATTCTCAGTTTACTAAGTTAGAGCCCCAATATATTTATAACATGTATCCCCATGATCATGGTTTGGGGGCGGGGTGTAGGCTGTGCTGGAGAATAGAGTTTGTCTTCTTATAAAATTGATTTAACTAGCTCCTCTTCAGTTGAAGTGACTGTGCTTCAGCTCTTATGGCCTGGAGTCCAGACCTTTATCCATCCAATCTGGCCTGGAGTCCGGACCTTTATCCATCCAATCTGGCCTGGAGTCCAGACCTTTATCCATCCAATCTCAGGTTTCCTCCTTTTTCAGGGGAAGAAGGATCTCCTGGACCCTGGTCTTGGCTCGGTTTCTGGTGAGCCATGTGGCCTGGTAACCTTGCAGCCATTCTGGTCTTTTTATCTCTTTGGTACCAGGAGACGGGGAGTTGGTCAGTCCCCAGGGGCTTCAGAGGGGACAGAGAGCAATTGCTAAGGAGACTTGAAGCTAAGTTAGCAGTTTCTGACAGTCTATGAGCGTGAACTTGGAGGAACAGGAAGATCTGGAGTTCTTCCTGGCTGGGAGGGGGCTTTCCTTGGCCTGGACAGAGCAGCTCCTTCCCCTACTTCCAGGAGAGGCACTGCTGACTCCACTGGGGACTGTCATTCTCATCTCCCGTGGGTGGAGGGCCCGAGCATAGACTAGAGTAAGCTTGGAAATAGCTGCATGAAGAGGAGCCTTGAGGATGGAAGAGAACCTGGGCTCCTGCATCCGGCTCTGCCCTGGGCTGCAAGGAGAGCTCTACCCCTTGGGCAGAATATGCTGGCTTAGTTCCCGTGTCTGTAAAATGGGCATAATAGTCCCTGACTCTCCTAGCTTGAAGAGCTAATGCAGGATGAGGGACTAAAGAGGGGGATAATGGAATAGTGATATGGAAACTCCTTAAATAGCATAAAGCGCTTCTCAACTTTTCAACTGAGCAATTACTCTCAAGCACAGCAGGGTAGGGGTCTGTGCACTTGACTGAGAGTGGCACAGAGCATTGACCCCTCAGCTTGGCTATCAGCTCTCTCACTGGGTGGCTGTGTGTTTGGGGGCAAGTCATTCAAACTCTTTGGAACCTGCAGTGCCTCATCTGTAAGCTGGAGATAATCGTACCCAGTATAGAGATGAAATGAAACAACATATGTAAAGTCCTTAGTATGGTGTCAGAGGAATGTTAGTTCCTTTGCCCTCCCCTCTCTAAAATCAACCCAGTCTTCCCTTTTGTGCCTATCACAGAGTGAGGGGAGAATAGAAGCCTGCTTGCTGGGGGGCCTTTGAAGACTGAGAGTGAGCTCTTCAGGTGGGACCATGGCTGGGAGGAGGCACGCACCGTGTGCTGGGTCAGAAGAACACACATCGAGTTCTTTCCAAGTGCTTTGCATGTGTTTAACCTTCCCAGCCAGCCCATGAGGTAGGATAGCATGGGCAACCCCATTGCACGGGTGCGATCATTGAGGTTCAGAGAGGTAAGAAATTTGCCCAAGGTTGCACAGCTGCTAAAGGGCTGAGATGGGATTCTGGATCAAGGGCATAGGCTCATAGCCACTGCGCTGTCCCTCAGAAGGTCTTGCCGGAAGAGGAAGGGGCAGGACATCCAACATTAGAGGGGAGAAAATGAGTTCAGTTCTCTCCTCTCCACCTTTCGCAGAAAAGGCAGTTCCTGAGAAGAGGCACCTGGACTGAGGGGTAGGTGCCAACAGAGAAATTTCTTCCTGAAGAATATTAGCTGCTATTTATTTAGCCCCTACCATGCATAGGGTATGTTACCTTCGTAGCCTATAACCAGGCACGTTGATGCCAAAGCCCCTTTCTACTCTGTCACAGTCACACTGGGTCAATGCCAGTGACCTGGGGACCCCAGCCCACCCAGGGAGAGGGCAAGACATAGATGAGGGTCTCTGTTGAGCACGGTGCATGAGTAATAAAATTTCTTTTAAAGTTAGGTAATTTTTTAGGTGATATCAAAATGTCCTTGTGACCATATCAAAATAGCTGTACCCAAATGTCATTCATACTCGCTGGGTAACTTGGCATCACTCACATAAACTCAAAGTCTCAGTTTCTGCAACTATAAAATGTTATCACGATACGTACCCTGCCTACCTCCCGGGTTTGTATCAGGTGGGAATGAGATGACACCATGGAAGCCTGGGTTAGTGGATTTACTCAATGGAAGCCTGTGGGATCCCACTTTTATTAACTAAAACCACAGAAGTCTGGAGGTGCTAGGAGACAGGCAGAGCGAGTTGCTTTCCTGACTCCTGGTTCAGTGTTCTTCCTGCTACGTCACCCCATTCAGGGGCAGGGAGAAGGATGGATAGCGAATTCCAGCTCTGGCTTTGGGAAGACCCTCTACTTCCTGCCACAAATAGCTCCCTTCTACCCAAAGCCCCGAATTTGGCACATCCTCTATCCAGATGTTAAGGAACCTGTAATTCCCCTGGGGAAGGGAGGGACCGATGCAAAGGCTGTCTGCAAAACGTGAGCAGCTTGGGTGGCCCTAGGCTCTGTGGCACTTGCACAAAGGGGACTGGGGACTGGGGATGGAGCTTAACCAGCTGCTGCCCTTGTGCAGAAGGTCCCCCAGCTGGCTTGGGGTGCTGTCGGGATGGGCAAGGGGAGGGGAGGGCCATGTCTGAGGCTTCCTGGCTGCACAGCCAGGAGAAGCATCTGGACTTGGGGATGCTGCCTGTGCCTGGGTGGCTCTGCCCACCTTTCTCAGTGGCCCTGCAAGGACCTCATTTTTTCTGCCTGTAGCATGGGCAGGATGACATGATGACACACATTGATGTAGCAGGTGGCAGGAATCTGCTGGAGCAAAGCTGGGTTGAAATTGGAAAGGATTTCAGAGCCTCTTAGAAGCCCAGAAAAAGGGGCTGAACATGCCCTGGCCGGAAGGCGGGAGGAGGAAACCCCAAGGACCGGACGAGGACCTGCTGTGCAGCCCGTTTGCGGATCCTCTGAATCCCGGTCCCTCCGGTGCTTGCTATATCCCTGAGTAACCGGGCTAAAGTGAAAACACCGAATGATTCCTATTTCACTGTAGAGGTTACAAAGCTGCTTCCCACATGTTTTCTCATGGGTGTTATTTATGCCCCTGTTTTACAGATCGAGAAATGGTCTCACAGAGATGAGGTGGCTTGCCTAAGGCCACACAGTTAATGAGCTGTGGAGGAGTTAGGGCATTTGGGGACCAAGCTTACAGAGAGGAGCTCCATACTCTGACCACAGATGTCCCTTCCCACTGCTGACATTTCGCAAACAGGGTGGGGGCTTCCACACACCGTGTCCCTCCTTGTCCCACCGGGGTACGTGCCTCCACTCCCCACCACTCACGGTCACACCGCCTGCCCCCTGTCCGCCTCACCCCACTGTCTGCAAGACTGGGGGTTGTGAACGTAGGGGATTGCCTGAGCCACCGTCCCGGCGCCCTGCCCAGGTAGCATCCCATCCCGCCTGGGGATCCCAGACCGGTCACACTTACTTCAGCCACTTCCTTCTCTCCCGCTGATCCCCTGATCCCGTTTCAGGGGCGGCCAGTCCGTAACCCCTGCCTCTCAGGAAGCTGCCAGCAGGGCACTGGATGCTTCTGCCAAAACTGAAACTCTGCTCAGTGCTTGACCCACACCTGGGCTCTTAAAGGGCCACTCTCCCACAGGCAGCGTGGCCAGCCAGTGGCACGTGACTCTCCCAGGTCTCCTGCTTTCCTTTCATTTTGGCTTTCCTGACTGGCTCCATTTGCTCTCCTTTGACCTTGGGAGGACTCTGTTCCTTGGGAATCCTCCGTCATGGCAGCTGCGGGGTGCAGGACAGAGTGTCTACAGGGAAGATCCTGTCCTGTCACTTTCTAGCTGCAAGACCTTAGGCAAGTCCCCTTCACTTTTTTTTTAATCTGGAAAAAAGGGATAGTAATGCCAAATCTGCAGGTAGAGGACGTAGCCAGATATGGGATGTAAAACGCCTGGCCCAATGCTTGATATGAAGTTGACAGCATTCGACGGGTGGCATGAATGGCCCTCTTAGTTAGTCCTTGGTCTCACATCCTAGTCATTCGGGAACCCCTCCAACCCCCTAGGATATTTAGCCCGGACTAAGTCCACCCTTTATACCCCTTCTGCAAAGCCCCTTTTACCAGCCCCAGAGCTTCCAGAAACCAGCAGGCAGAGCTTCCGAGAACTGGGGGGACCGTGGCTCTTCCCTTTTCACTCCCTGGAGTAAAGACCCTGGTGCTCCTGGGTTCCCCCGAAAAGGGCTGACCTCAGAGTCTTGTTGGGGCCCAGGCTCGGCCCCACAGCGAGGAGGACACTGATCTGCTGAGCTGGAGGGGCAACCTCTTTCCTGCCTGGTTAGTCCACGGTGGTCTCCCAGGACGTGACCAGGTTGGGACTCCCAGGGGCTCTCCAAAGGATCGTGGCAGTCCTGTGTTACACAAGTGAAGCCCACCCCAACATGCATGCACACACACACGCACGCACACACACCCCTTCCCTCACCACACCCCCCGCCCCATCCTACCCGTGCGGGGCTGACCCAGGCCCTCCCTGCAGAGTCCTACAGGCGAATCCCAGGAGAGGAAGGAGAAAAGGAGAAGTGGAGCCCTGGAGAAACACGAGGCACTCGCAGCCCTGGTCCTAATTTACGTAATCACTCGCTCACTCGGGGCTGTTGATCCGCAGTGACAGATTTGGATGGCCAAAAAAGAAAACATGTTTTCTATTACGTAGCTTAATTCCAGACCTTAAACCCGTCATCTGGCTGATGTAAGAAAAACCATTACTAGGCACTTCCAGGCAAACTCAGTCCAAATCAATGATATCTCAGTGACTTCACTCGGGATCTAAAATGCAGTCGCATTCTGGGTTTTCCTTCCTTTTGGACTCCCTGCTCTCCTCTCGTGCTTATGGCTTGGGAGAGTGGTCACGGGTGAGGGGTGGCCAGCGTCACTGTTGGGGCAGAGAGTAGGAGAGGCCCATTGTTTTGGTCTTGCTTTGTCATGGTGCTATGTCGGCTCCACAAGGGAAGAGTTTTGTCTACTGAGATGTATAACTTGTCCTGCCTGGTCAGTGGGCCTTTGTCCCTGCTCTTCTTGCGAGGTCTGTGGTCCACTCTGGGCCCTCCCTGTCCATGCTGCTGGCCTCCTTTGGGTAGGAACTCGAGGCCCTCGGCCCTCCCTTGCCTTGCCTGTGGGTGCAGAGTAAGTCTGGCTCATCTGCATCCTTCCGAGGCCTTTGGCAGATCCCGCGTTGTGGAGCCACATTTTCCCAACACCCCTCATAGCCTCCTGTGCTCCAGTGGTCTCATATAATCGAGAGTACCATGGATATGAGTGGGACGGTGGACCACCAAGTTCAGGGTGGTTCACTTGTGGAAGGCAAGGTGCAGGCCCTCGGGGCACTTTCCCAGCCCGTCTGGAAGTCTCTATCAGCGTGGATGCCCCCTCCTCTGGACTGGACTCTGCCCGGAGGTGGCAGGTGGAAGGGCACCAGGACTCAGCAACAGCTAAGCTCTCTTTCTTCCTCGTCAGCCGTCTTTCTCCTCTTCCCTTCCAGGGTTGACATCGAGTGGGAGGATGTGAGGGCAGATTGAGATGTGCAGGGACAGGGATGACACGAGCCTGGCTCTGCCAGATTACAACTCCTTTCAAAGGGTTCCCTTCTTACACCTCTCTCCATTTGAACTCAATGGTCAAGACATTTGCAGGCTTGTTTTCTTATTTCTCGGTAATCTGCTTTCCCCCGAACAAGGAATAACTTGTGTCTCGTTGTCTGGGCTGGAGCAGAGGTTAAGGGAGGCCCACTGAATACTGGCAGAGAAACTTGATCAGCGAAGGCTCTCGGGGAGGGCGGGAAGCGCCCCCATTAAATCGCTGCTTCCCACTCTGCCTCAGCGGTGTGGTTAGGGGTGCATCTGCTTCCTTGCTTCATCATTACACGGCGGTGGGTAGTTTACTAGATCATGTCCTGGTGCATGTTTGCAGTAGACTCCAAAACTGTCTTAGCAGTGTCAGACACACATGCATGTACACCCCCACATTCCCAAAGCCCCCCCAGCCCACTGATCCAGCTTAGGAGAAGGGAAAAATGAGAAGTAGAACCCAGGCAAGAGCCAGAAAGTAAAATCCCACGTCACATTTTGGGCTCAGCCATACATTGGGGGCGTGATTGGAGTCACCAGCTTCCCCTCTTACACTGTGGCTTCCTGTCTGGGACCCACTGGCCCTAAAACAGCCCCCGTATCTCCACCCTGGGGGAGGAGGGACTGGCCCAGAGGGTCTGTCGCCCAGCTCAGTGACAGCAGGAATCCCCGTGCCTTCCGCCTGCTCGAAAGTCTTCCGCCTTTAAAGCAATAATATCATAAAATACATAATAAAAAGAGCAGCTTCTCATCCGACTTTCATGACTCTGGGACTCGGTATGAGTCAGTGTATGCAAAATTGGAGTGACTGATTTGGGGTCAGAACAGTCGTGTCCTGGCCCTGGCTCTGCCTCTAACTCGCTGCCGAGTGACCTTTGTCACTCTGCCTCTAACTCGCTGCCGAGTGACCTTTGCCAAGTCACTTCTTCAGGCCGGCAGCCTTTCCACCTGTTAAATGGGATGGCAGGGCCCGGTGGCTCCCCGCGCTCTTCCAGTTCTAGGAGTCTGTTTTGCTCGAGCACTGTATTGGTTTCCCCTGGCTTTGGTGACTAATTGTTACAACTCTGGTGGCTTAAAACAATAGAAATGTATTCTCTCTCAGCTGGAGGCCAAAAGTTCGAAATCCAGGTGTCAGCAGGGCCACCCTCCCTATGGAGGCCTTGGGGAATAATCTGTCCCTTGCCTCTTCGAGCTCCAGGTTGGTGCTGTCACTTCTTGGCATTCTTTGGCTTGTGGCTGCATCACTCCAGCCTCCTCCCCCATGGTCACACTGCCTTCTGTGGGTGTCTCAAATACACTCGGCCTCTCTCTTATAAGGACACTTGTGATGGCATTTAGGGCTCACCCAGATAACCCAGGATGATGTCCTCATTTCAGATCCTGAATTTGATCACATTTACAAAGGCCCTTTCCCAAATAAGCTCACATTTACAAGTTCCAGGCATTAGGATATAGACATATCTTTGGGGAGTTACTTTTCAGCCCACCACAGGCACCTGCTATGACCATGACTAGTTCAAGGTCCAGGGAGATTTGAGATGTGCAAGATGTGCATCCCCGTTCCGCAAGGGCATGTGGTCTACTGGAGGAGTCATCACCCACACACAACATTGTCAGGGAAAAACACAAGCCAGGAGGTCCCAAGCATGGAGAGGTGGAGTAGCCTTGTGGAAAGAGCACGTGCTCTGGAGTTAGACCGCCCAGGGTTTACATCCGAGCCTGGCCACCTGCTAGCCAGAGGACTTTGGACAAATTATTTAATGTCTCCAGGGCAAATTATTCTTACTGCATAGGTATGTTATAAAGGTTTAGTATAATATGTGCAGTGGCTGGCATCTAATAGTTACTTATGATTCAGCATCAAATGGATGGGACAGCAAAGGCTTTCGGAACTGAGAGTAATTCCCCACTGAACCATGAAGAACTGAGGGCAGAGAAGTGAATGACTTGCCCAAGTTCGTGCAGTGAGGTGATGGCACAGATGGGTCTAGAGCCAAGGTCTTCTCGCACTGGGCATTTTCCTCCACTTCCCAAAGCCTTGACTCTTGGGATGAATCTTCTGGATTGTTGCCATAGGCAGCAAGCAAGTTCCACTCACACCCTCCGTTGACCCAGAGAAGGCCGGAGAGGACCAAGCCCACGGGCTCGCACAGGCTGGCGTTATTAGCCGGCTGCTCCATGGCTGGGGGCTGACCCCATCATCAGTTGGGAAGGGGGAGGCCACGCAGCCCTTTCCACTCGCCACTGCCCACGGGCATCCCTCGGTATGGATGGTTCCGGTGAGTGGGGCTTTTGCCAGACAAGTGAGATAAGCGTGGACAGATACACTGTTTACTGCCAACTCTCTGATCCTGGGTGCAGGTCAGTGTTTAACCCCTGTCTGGAGTCAATGTTTAATCCCAGGCCAGCCAGCCAGCCTTGTAATCTGGTATTCCCCACCCAGCCTAGAATATAGAGTTATGTTAGTATCAATCACTGGAAAATAAATTTGTGACAGTGAATCTGCCAAAGCTAAATATCATCTACCCGCTGCCAAAGGATATTTATTGGCTGTTTGGGATTATTCATGCCTGTCCCCAGTAGCAGATAGTGATGTAGTGTTTCCTGACCCTGGCTCTTCCTGTTCCAGTTCTGCCTTTTGGGCTGGGGGAAGAGAGCATGGGTGGGACCACTGCCCTTGGTGCTCAGCTGGCCATGAGGTTGCTGCTAGCGGGCACCATGGTCCCTACAGTGGTTGCTGTTTGGAATCCACTCGGAGAGCTGGAACTGGAATAGTCTGGCTGGCCGGGCTTAGGCAAGTTTTGTGGGAGTGTCTGAGTCCAGACATATGTTCAGAGGCCTCTAGGCCTTTTCCCAGGTGAGTCTCCCTACTGGAGGAGAATTAATTATAAAGACTCCATATTTGCCTGGCTATTGGGTGATTCCATGGGGGCTCCCCAGGGTCCTTCCTAAGGAGCTCAGGGCATGACATCTAAGATCTGGCAGCATCCTGCCAATGCCAAGAGCAACCTTAACGAGGGAAAAGTGAAAGGATGGTCAGGTGGGTGGTTGGAGGTGGGGGTGGGAAGAGGGAAGGAGGGCTGCTGCCAGAGTAGCGGCTCTGATCTTTGGACAGGGTTGGAGAGAGGGTGACTTACTGGCCAAATGTATGCATGTGAGCCTCAAATGTTTCTTTGTCCTGTGTGAGCACACCGAGCCGCCTTGCCTCCCTGCGTCACTGCCCTCACCTGTTTTCCTAGCTCAGCTGACTCCAATCGGAGAGAGAACACAGCATTTCTTCTGGGGCTTCCAGTGGGGGTGGGGGCTGTGCGTGCCGTTTTATCATGTTGGCTGGTGGAGGAGTGAAGGCAGAGCCCCCCGAGACTGTGTGTCTGGCCCTGCACCCCAGCAGGAGGCTGTCGCGGGGAGCAGGGCATGGCGAGCTGAACTTGAAAGGCCCTGGAGAAGGAAAGTCCCCTCTCTCAACTTCCCTTCGGGCCTCGTCCCCAGGCCTCACAGAGCTTTTATTCTCTGGTTCTGAGAGGCAGGGACAAATGAGCAAACCTTTGCTCAGGTTACCAAACCACCATCTTGCCCTCTCTTACCTCCACACCCCGGCTAGGGAGGAGCGGAACGAGGAAGAATTTTGGAGCAGACATCCAAAATCAACAGGTGGAGCGTCAGGTGACAGGGCCCAGCCCCTCTCATAAGCCATTGGGGTCCTGCTGAAGACTCGCTGTTTCCTTGTTCCTGGTCTGAGTCTGGCCCTCGGCCCAAGACTGCCTGGCTGGCAGCCACTGATAAACTAGCCCCTGTAATCCCCTGTAGCCTGTGCCCATCTGAGCCTCAATGTTCTCGTCTGCAGAATGGGAGTCTGTTTCTTTCTGATGATGTCTACTGGGATTAGTGTTTGATTTTCTGTACTACTGTGTTGGAAGTGGGGGGGGTGTGCTGCAAAATGAAAAGTTTAGACCAGTTGCATTGACTAATTGGTCTGACCTTCCCATGCCAGGCCCTGAACAAGCACACTCCCTTTCTTCAACTCTTGTCTGAAGTGAAGTGCAACATCTTTGGACAAATTGTGGGGCATCTTGGAAAATGCCTTTGGGCATGGTAGTCCTGGCTGTCTTCCTCTTCTCTAAAAATACCCAGGGTTGGGAAGTCAGGAATTTGCAGCTCAGGGAAAGAAGTAGCCTTTGTTTGACCCTCTGTGCTCACAGCAGAGCTGGTAGACCTGGATGGAGGCAGCAAACAAGTGAGGAGCAGGAACAAGGCCAGAGGCTGGAAGAGGCAGAACATAGAAGAGGCCAGGTTCTGCCCAGTGACTGTGTCTTTAACGAGATGCGAGCAGGAGGCAGATGGCGGCCTGCTGGCCCAGGGCCTCAGGGCTGGTGATTTTCACATGCACCCAGAGGTGTGGTATGGGATCCTCCCCTGCAGCTTCCCCCTCTCTGCTATGCACCTGGGATTCAGCTGGCCCCTTGGAGAGTGGGCAGTGTAGTGACAGGTCACCCTCGTGCTGACAGTGAAGGGAGCAAGCTGGCCTGGGAGGGCCAGTGTCTGTAAACCAAGCCACGTCACTTGAAGAAAAATGGAGAGCTTGGTGGCACTGGACCCTGCATGCAGGGCCACCCACAGAGAGTCCATTTCCACGTTTGTCAAGCTCTCAGCTCTGGGATATCTGCACTGGTGGGGACGGTCCAATACCCCAAGTCTATGTGGCTAAAATGCACATGGGTTTTTCCATGAAGGTAACTTCCTTTTAGGGTGTGACTGAGGCTGTTATTAAATCGATTCGGTATTTCTCAGACCACACTGGCTGTTGGAGGTGAGGAGGAAACCCCAAAGTGTTAGCGGAGAGCGGTGAGAAGTCAGCTTAGGGTCAACATTTGCCCTGAGTAACCTGAGTTAGCTGGATGTGCCCACAAATACAGATCTGGGCTCTCTTTGTACAAATGTCAGCAAGGACCTCAGGGCTGGGCCTGAAGTTTTGGCTCTCAGTTCTGGCTCCCTGAACTTTTTTTTTTTACACTTCACTAAACCAGGACAGGAATAAGCTAGCTAGGTGACTAAAGAGAATGAATTCCTGGAAATGATTATGAAACCTGCCATGCATGAGCCTAAGGGAGAGAAAACAACAAGGCTTTAGAGCTTTAAAGAGGAAAAGATCTGACCAGCTACCCAGCCAAGCAAGGGGCAAGTCAGGGTGGCACAGCGACCAGGATGTGGCAGATGGACCACTTTGCAGTCACCTCCCAGCTTGCCTTTTCCCTAGTAATGTAATGAATTAATTATTCTGAACCTCAGTTTTCTCATCTGTAAAATGGGAATTATCACACCTACCTTACAGAAATGTCGCATCAAGTGAGATAAAACATCTGAAAATACCCAGGGCCCTGCCTGCTGTGTAGACACGTTACCAAGCAGTAGCAGCGTTAACAAGGAGAAGGGTTAGGAGCACTGGAGCGTGGTGCCGGAAGGAGCGCAGGAAATTTCACCGCAAAATATCACTCTTTGGTATAAAGCGAATTTTGAATTAAAGGCCTTTAGAGATCAACAAGCCTTGGAAGGGGCTTTCCCTTTTTCTTCATTAAAAAAACCAGACCCATCAAAAGGAACAATTGACGTCTCTAGAAGATCCTTAAGAATGCGACCAGACCTGGCCCAGACCATTTTAAGATAACACCTGTGTCTCAGGTTAATTTAGTTGCCGAAGAGAATCATTTGCAAGTCAATCTTCCCCCCCCCCCCATCCATTCATTCTCCCAAGTATCTATTCATCCTCCTTAATAACCATGTTTTGCCCCTCAACAAAATTACCTATATTCCTCATCTCCTCTTTCTCTTTAAAATGAAGGTATGTAAATTTCTGGACCCCACTGGGAAATTGGGTAATGACTCTACGGTTCTTGGGCAGAGTAAATAAATCTCTTTCTCTTCTTAATGTGCCTTGTTGTGAGTTGATCTTTCAGTGAGCTCCCACATGCCCTAACCCGAGAATCTGCTGGATCATATGAAAATCAGTGGCTTCTCTGTGTCCTGGATCAGAAATCGCCATGGAGACTTCCCTGATTCCAGCCTGGTGGTGGACGTTTCCCTGCCCCTCATCTCAGTGCTGTGGGCAATCACGCTAGCTGGGGACAGAATACGAAAAAACAAAAGCACCGACACTACCAACTGATGGAGTCGGCCTCCTCTGCCTGTTTTGCCTTTGGCCCTTTAAGTCACCCCTCCTGCCCCACTCCCTGCATCAGTTAGCCCATAAAGCAGAGCTGTAAACACTCAGGGGCTGCCCCACTTCCTTCCTTGCAAAGCTCTTACTCAGATCTTATCTCTGTCCCTCCAAACTCTTGGCCCTGAGACTCTGCTCAGGCTCTTTGAACTCTGTCTCCTCCCACTGGTGGATCTCGGCTTTCCCTATAACACAATTACTCCTGGAACCGCTCCTGGCTGTAGCCACTGGGCCAACACCCTTGCTGGGCTGGTCCCCTCCTCCCCCACCTCCTTCCCTCAAGATGGGGTAGTTAGGATGTTCTAGCTGCTAAATTCCAGATAGAAAGTACTAGAGCAGTTCAGAGGAAAGAGAGGTCCCTGAGAGGGGTGGTCAGGGAAGTGCTGGAGGAAGAGTAGGGTCTGATCCTTCAGATCAGAGTGGAGGTAGGAGAGTCATATATGGCCTATGGCTTGGTGCAGGGCTTGGCAGATTATGGCTCAAGGGCCCAATCCAGGCTGCCTCCTGTTTTTGTAAATAAAGTTTGTTGGAACGCAGGCACAGTTGTGTGTTTATGGATTGCGCCCAGCTGCTTTGTGCTATAAGAGCAGAACTGAGCATGGCCACAGAAACTGTAGGAGCCGCAAAACCTAAAATATCTACTATCTGGCCCTTTAAAGAAAAGCCTGGCCAGTCCCTGGTGTCGTGCATCAGGCTGCCCCCGACACAGAGTGATCTGAGGAACTCCAGTCCCGTGAGATTGCTTCACTGCAACAAGACGGTCCAACATGCCTGGGAAACAGGTAAGGCTCCCCCCGCCACCTGCCCAGGCTTATTCACAATAAGCCTTCGTATGTGAAAGGCTCTGAAAAAGCCTACACAGAAGCATCTGTTGTTTCACCCAGCACGTCCCAAACTTCTTTAATCTACCAAACCTCCTTGTCCTCAGAACACGTCTTCACGTCCTGAGAATCTAGTGTTAGGAACAGTCTGTGTTCCCTGTCCATCCCTGCCACCAATGAGCCCAGGGCCTACTTCCCCACTGGTTGCGTGGGACAATGGTGTCTGTCCTATCTTTCTCATAGGTTTTTTTGGCAGGTCACTGACAGAGTGGGCATGGAAACCATTCGGAGGGATGACTATGGTATCATTGATTTTTGACAATCAGTTTTGCTCTGATACGGCGAAGTGGAAAAGGCCCCAGACCAAGGTCGTGAGTTCTCTTTTCTAGTCCTCACTCTGCTATTACTAACTGGGTTAACTGAGTGACTTTAAGCAAGAGACTCCCCCCACCCCTGAGGATTTTAGATTAATGTCTAAAAATGTATTAGCTCTGAAATTCTATGTTTCCACTTGGTCAGATGTGTGCAACCTCCCTGCTTTTCCAAAACGACAGCCCTGAAGCCTGCATCTCCCTGATTTTCCTGCTACAGTGTCTTGGCTCAGGACCGGATATGAAGAGGTATTACTGAAGGATTTCTGACTCTGCTGATGGCTTAGAAGGTGGGGCTGAGCCTTCTGGAAATGTCTACCTGACAATTCTCAACCTGATATTGGAGCCTTTCTTTCCCTTCCCCCTGTGTTGCTCAAATGCTACTCTGTCCAAATACGGAGTCCAGACAGCTGCCAACACTACTGACGAAGGAAAGAGCAGACGTGATCCCTGAAAAGACAGTGGGGCCTGTGGCAGAGCAAGGTCCCCAACAGGCGTGAGGTTAAGTGATTATAAGGCAGAATCCACATAAAATTCCTCTCTTTTGTCCCCTATCCCACCCCAAAAACCATTTTCCAGCTTCATCCACAGTCCTTGATATGAAGGATTTATAAGCAGTCGAACAAGAGGAACTTCATGAAGAAGACGAGACTCTACTGAAAATACCCTTCTCCTAGAAAAATCCTCTAGGAAAATCCCAGAAACTCTTGACTAGGTCAAAAAGTCTACAGCATAATGAGCATGGGGCCAAACGGGGTGTGCTGTTGTGTGGAACAGTGTTCGTCCATGTGGTCTGTATGTAGAAACCACCTGCCCATGAGGTCATCTAGAGAACTCCCAAGGGCAGGGGCAGATGCCCAGGGGGATTCAGAGCTCTTGCGTGGGCAAAGTCCCCAGAGGCCATGGGGCCATGCCCTCCCCATCAGCCAATCAGCCACAGATATTTACTGGGTCCTACTGAGTTGGAAGTTCTCTGGGGACATACTGAGATGGATAAAACACAATTACTGTCCTAAAGAAGCTTGGCATCTACTTGAGCAGCAAGGCATTATACATGAATATAATGACATGTGAGCAGCAGGCTGAGTACTAACATGTCAGAGAGGGGGGTGCCCAGCAAGGGCTGGCAGTGGTGATAGAGAATTTGTCATTGTCCACACTGATTGGAAACCTTTTCTATTTTCAAACATCCAGAAATGGAAATTCCACACTTTGCCTAGGTGACCTCTTTTTCCTGAAGCCTTCTTCAAGTCATACTGTTGCCTTTGGCCATGGACAATGCTTGAGGATGGTCAGCCTTTGCCTCCCCGGGTGGAGCTCCAACTGCATCAGCTCCTCTTCATGCAGGTGGAGGAAGGATGCTGAGAAGAGGCTGGGGTCTTGGAGGTCTTTGGCTGTGGTCCTCCTTCCATGGTGACTGAGTGGTTTATCTTTCCATTTCTCGGGGCCCCGGGTCCTTCTCTGGGACAGTCAGGCTGGCTTGGGCAGGAGGAGAGTCATCCTGGAGCATCTTCCTTTCCACGGGGGGCAGCTGGTCTGGTTGGAGACTTGGCTCCAGGAAATGTGTCATCTGAATCAGGGTGACCCCTGGTGCGCTTTCTGCCTCCTGAGCTGCAGAGACACAGCAGGCTGTGAGGATCCTGGGCGTGGACAGCAGTGAATTTCACTCCCTGAGAACCACCCCCACCCACCACAAGTGTTTGACAACTTCCCGACTCAGAAGACGGGCAAGTGCCAGCCTAGCCCAGTGACCGGGCCCAGCCTTTGGGGCCCTGGGTCTGATAACCTTAGCCTCCTCCACTTGCTCCTAGAAAAATCTCACCCTTCTTTACTAGGTCTAAACACCACAGAGCACTCACTTTAAGAGTACTTAAACCTGGGCACATGGCTGTCAGAGAATTTCAGCAGAGCCATGAAGAAGGGTGCAGATGGAAGGTGTGACCCCACGTCTGGGTCCCACTCTCCTGCTCTCTGCGGCTGGGTGGCTTACGTGGCTGCAATGCCTGTGGTTAGCATGTATCTTGTAACCCTTCACAAGCTTAAGCTTTGGGATGCCACTGAGTCATAAGTACAGAGATGATGTTCCCATTTTATTGATTAAGAAACCAAGGCCAAGAGGGGTTAAATGGCTCAGACTAGAATACAGCCCTTCTACATTCAAAAGTCCTGAAATGACTTTACCCCCACCCAGCTTTGAGGGTGTCAGGAGGCAGCAAGCACTCCTCTCCCTGGCCTCAGGGCTACATAAACTCAACTCACAGGTGGTCCTTCTCCGGAGCTTCCTTTGCAACAGAACCAGAGCCGCAAGCATGAACGGGGCCAGCATGGTAGAGACTGGAGCCAGGATGCGAGCACTGCTCTTTTCTGGAAAAGCACTGGAGTGGGGACGGACAGAGCACGGGAGAGAAGAGGCTGGAGCCAGACAGAAGATGGAGGGTCTGGCCCACGCCCCTCATTTTACGGGTGAAGAAGCTGAGGCCAAGGCAAGTTGGCTGCCCTGGTTCCCACAGCTGGTTAGTAGCGGAGCTGGGACTAGAACCACTGTCTTCAGGTTCCCAAGCCCGAATCTTTTCCCCTCCTCCACCCGCCTGAGCATGGGCCCCACTGCATGCCACAGTGAGAACGAGGACCGAGAGGGAGTTGGGGATGCCAGGCTTGGCATTTGTCTCTGCCACAATCTTTCCTTGTGGCTTCAGCGGGTCACCTCCCCTCTCTGGAGCTTCTGGGCTTCATCTTAAAAAATAGAAAGTCCTGAGGTTCCAGCCTAAATATTCTATCATTCTATTGTTTAGATTTCACTTGAAAACCACGTGAAAATACTCAGGGGGTATTCTCACAGCACGGCCCCCAAGGGGGGCAGGTGTCTGATGTGCATGTCACTGTCCTGCAGGTACAAAGGGAGAGGAGTGAGCAGAGGCACCTTCCTCTCATGTCAGGGGATGAGACAGATGTGGGGCCCCCAGAGGAGGGGCCTGGGGGTTACCTCTTCACGGATGACTCTTTGCCGGGGGGTTTCAGGGGGCCTGCTGCTGGGGCCTGGCTCGGCGTTGCTTGGGGACCACTGTCTCCAGCCACAGTGTCCAGGTCCCCTTCTGCACTTCCCTCCACAGATGCAGTCTCTGTGCTGGCGGTTCCCAAGGTCCACACTCCTGCAGCTGGGGTTGTTCCATCAGTGGGGCCCAGGAATCGTTGCTTAGCAACCCGTGTTGCTTCTTGGAGGGTTTCCCAGGGCAGTTTTTCTGAGACCAGGGCTGATGGCCTACTGGTTCCTATGACCTTTCTGGCTGCATCCAGAGGTATCCCAGCCCTCTCTGTTTCCACCCTTGGCCTGTCGGCCTGGGTGGTTGTCCTCTCCCTCCTGTCCTTGCTGACAATAGCCCTGTTTGTCATTGAGCTTCGGGTGCCCCACATCCAAACACCTTCTGTTGTGTTGGACACGCCGCTGGTTGTTGAAGCTGGACTCTCTGGAATGGGAACTGTTGCCTTGACAGAAGCCTCCCCCCAGACGCCTGTCCCTGCAGCTGCTGTCCCGGTCGTTCCTGGCGTGTGTCTTCCCTTAGCTGAAACTGTGGCTGTGCTGGCTCCTGGAGTTGGAGCAACCCTGTCCCATTCTGTCCCCCGTCCTTCAGTGGTCTGGGTGGGTCCTGGGGTCCATCTGTTGGCTGCTGGAGATGCTGTTCCAAAGGATGTCGGGGTGAGCGCCCCAGCAGCTGGAGTGGCCGTGGGGAAGGTGCTGGAAGGACCTGTGTGAACGGCAGAGGGACGCCACGTGGGAAGGCATCCAGGTTGCTTACTGGATTTGGCAAAGGACGTTGGGTTTAAAAGCTTTGCCAGATGGAATGCAACCTCCCTAGGAGATGCAGTCTTTGGCTGATATGTTGGATAAAACTAAAATTTGGGCCAGGTGAGGTGGCTCACGCCTGTCATCCCAGCAGCTTGGGAATAAGAGGCAGGAGGATCGTTTGAGCCCAGGAGTTCAAGGCTGCAGTGAGCTATGATCATGCCACTGTACTCCAGCCTGGGTGACAGAGCAAGACCCCATCTCAAATAAAATAAAATAATAAAATAAAATATAATATAACAAATATTGGGAAACCCAGCTGTACTCTCTAGTCTGCCGCAAACATTGACATGTCGTAGTGCCACCCCCTTCTCCCACGCCCACGTACTCTCTAGCCAGCTGTCCAGGATCTGCATGCTGCCCCTGTCCCCAGAGCCCCATGGCCCAGCAGGCACTGCTCTTCAATAAAGAAAAAAAGAAACATTCCAGTCCCAGTAGAGCAGCCAATCGCAGCAGATGGCTGGAGAGCTGCATCGAATAAAGCTAACCTGTCCTCAGGCTGCCTCCTACCATGACATCTCTTCTGTAGAGTGGCCTTCCAGAGCCTGGGTGCCCTTCCTGCACTCCGGGTGCCTGACTCTGGATCAGCTCTCTGGAACCTGCCGCACAGGACGTTCCAGAGGACAGGTGGCTGTCACCTGTCTGCTGAGAGGCTCAACAAGGGTCTGTGTTAGGAAGAGACCAGTTGCAATTCTTCTGTCCTGCTTGTCACGGCTCCTCTGCAGTGCTACCCCATTGTCCGCAGGTCTGAACGTAGAGCCATCAGGACCCTAAGAAGCCACATTAGCCAATTCACTACCTCGTTGGAACTATCTCCAAATACGTCTTCCACACATTGGGCGGGGGGATTATGTACATTCAACTGGGAAGTTTATCCTAATATCTACCTTCCTTCTGAAGGTAGCTTCCCTTGGAAAGGAAAGTCTATTTCTTTTTGAGACAGAGTCTCGCTCTGTTGCCCGGGCTAGAGTGCCGTGGCGTCAGCCTAGCTCACAGCAACCTCAAACTCCTGGGCTCAAGCAATCCTCCTGCCTCAGCCTCCCGAGTAGCTGGGACTACAGGCATGCGCCACCATGTCCGGCTAATTTTTTCTATATATATCTTTTTAGCTGTCCAGATCATTTCTTTCTATTTTTAGTAGAGATGGGGTCTAGCTCTTGCTCAGGCTGGTCTTGAACTCCTGACCTCGAGCGATCCTCCTGCCTCAGCCTCCCAGAGTGCTAGGATTACAGGCGTGAGCCACCACGCCCGGCCTAGCCTACTTCTTAAAGTTTTGCTTTGCCCCCAGCTTTCCATCATCCCTCCCCTACTGTTTAAAGTCCTCTTGGTTCTCTGAACGTTCTTTTGCACCTTCCCCCTCCTACCATTCACTTCTCCAAGCGTGGCTCGTCAGACGTCAGCTCATACCTGCAGAGACGGTCAGATTCATGCTGAAGAACAGCATGGTGCTTCCGTCTCCAATGCCGCAGTGGTAGCATCCCACATCATCCAGGGACAGCTGGGACAGCCGGACCATAAAGAAGCCTCTCTGTGGAAAGTCCGCTAGAGCCACACGGCCGTGATAGCGGTAGTGAGTGTAGTGGTTGCTGGACACAATGGTGTGGCAGATCCACTTTGGGGGGCCCAGGCGGCACCAGTACTTCCTCTGGCGCCTGTTGACCAAGGAGGGGGCATAACGGCACTGGATGGTGACAGCACCCCCGAGCTTCCCAGACACCAGCCTCGGGCCCCTCAATGCATTTGCAACTGCAGGCAGAGGAAACAGCCAGAGGAGAGGGAATGATGAGTATAGTCACCATAACAAGCTCTAAACTCTGCCAGAATTAGGGGTCAGGTTAGAAAATCCCACTGTGAAAGTAGAAAGAGTCAACGTAGAAATGGCAGAGCTTGGTCACTGGGGAAGCGGCCGTCTCCCCAAGATATGGAATGGCGCTGTACCCAGGGCCCCATATGAAAGATGAAAATGCAGCAGTCTTCGTACCCACTACCCACCTAGCGAGATGTGCTCGGTGTTCTCATACCAGTCCATCCAGAGCCGGGGTTCATTCCACTGTGCTCCAAGGCAGATGTTTAAAAAAAATGTCACCTAAGCTCATGCAAGAGGGCTAAGGCTACATCTGACAGGAGGGCCCCGGTTTGCATGGAATGTAAAGGAGAGATGCTGACAGTGAGAACATATCGGTGTGCCTTTCCTCTGCAGAGGAGAGGGTGCCCTGGAACACGAGGATCCCACTG